>LPNX010271314.1:132402-155461 GCA_001517045.1 Pseudotsuga menziesii | reverse complement strand
CTTCTTTTTCTGCTTTATTGCCTGCTTTTTCTGAGTTTTAAGGCAATTGGGAAAGTTTGACTAGGTGAAGTTAACTTGTTTTTTGTCCTCATCATCCTCCAATCTTTTCTCCTAACAAAAGCATGTATGATTTTTCCTTCCATCATCTATTAGCTTTCCTAATTGATTTTTCCAATTCGTGAGCTCCTAAACAAATTTGGAAACTGCTTTATGCACCTATGGGGGATTTGCTTAGATTTAGTAAGCCTGCTTTTAATCAAATTCGAATGAAATCCTTATGCATTCGAATATCTCATGTAATTATTTATTGTGGCAGCCTATGACTTCACAAGGTTGGCTATTGTACACTTATTCAATACAGATTAGTGTTCTACTCCATATTCAGTCTCCTTTGTGTGTAATTGGCAATTTTTGTGAGTGTAATTGTTCTAACACCTAGGTTCAATTTCCATAAATCAGTGTTGAACAAAATAACAGTAACAAAAATTCTCATAAACTTGTAGCACGCTTAATGATCTGTTACTCGAATTCATAGTCTCCTTCCATGTACTCAAATCCCTTTTCAAGTGATTCTTCATAGTTTATATAATAAAAACTAAATAACTAATTTTAGTATTTTATGCAAGGAATTTCTAAAAGTAGACATTTATCTTTTACCAACTTTTCAGCAATAAAATCAAACATTCAACATAATCATTTTGTTTGACCTAGAACTTCTCAATAACATGCATTCTAGCATCTAAATCGTTGTAATGCATAATTTTCTTAATCATCTGCTAACAAACTTCATAATAATCATCACCCACGAAACTGAAATGGATCCTTGTAAAACATAGACATGATAAACACCTAGAATCTAGATCCTCAAAAATTTGAACTGTTCCATTATTTGGTAGCAAAATATTTGTGAGAGAAACAACATCAATTTCAAGCTTTATCCATCAAAGACACCTCTTATCCAAATCATTGGAAAATGTGACATCTAGTAGTAAGATTGGCTCATCCCTAAAAACAACCATTATCAAAATGTATTCGAATATCCACTCGTATAAACCAATTACCAATACATAAGTTTCATTTAAAACTGAATTAAATACAAAAAAACTCGAATTTTAAGCATGCCCATAGAATCTATGATTCTGTGGGTATGCTAATTAGAAACTCTTATTACTTGTATAAATAAATAAAAACATTTTAAACTGTAAAAAGAGAAATTTCAAGTTGATATCTGTAGTTTAGCAGCTCTTCTTTCTTCAAACAACCTAGACTGTAAGTTCACAATTTTAATATTTTTCTACTCAGACGGTTTTGTAATCGTTCATGAGACACATTCAAATATCTTTTCACAATTTTGCACTTGTATTTTTTATTTTTAACTCCTACCATTTATTGATCCAAGCCACCAATTCTCCTTTCAACATCTTGATTTCTTCGTCCTTACCTAAGGCCTTGGGATACAATTCTTCAACCTAAGCTTCCAATCGAGATATTCTACTTCTAAAGGCCTGTTTAAATTCTCTTAGAAGACTCTTATTGCTTCTCGTAGGTGAATAATTTCCTGTAGATGATGGTTTAGCCGCAGGTATACCACGAGAATTCCTATCCAAACCTTCTTTGAGTGGATCAATATCACGATCATCTTCTTCACAATTATTTTCAATATATTCATCATCATGAATGTTTTTATGATTTGGAAACATATTTTCATCCTCACTAATGATTTGAACTAGTGGCATTTCTTTTTGTTGTTGGAAGGTCACATGAGTTACTATGGTAGCCATACTTCTCGTGAACCTTTGAGCAGATACACAGATCGAATATCTCTTCTTAGGTTTGATTTTATCAAACACGAGAGACTCTACATTTTGTCTTTCAACAAATATATCAGGATTTTGAACAAGTTCTTCACTAATTTTAACATGTTGGGAAGCAACAAAGCTTCTATCCATTGTCATATGATTATCCTTTGTCGTATTAACACTAACATTTTTTACAGGAGCGGTTGATTTTATTTTAGCTCCATAGGGTTGGTATCAGGTTTTAACATAGAGGCTTCACTATCAGAGAATTTTTGTCTCTTTAACCAAGATTTAGACACGATCGAAGGTTAAAACTCAGTTGGACCAAAGCCATTGTCAGCAAGGAATTGATCCCAATTTATGCCAATTAATGATAATTGATTTTGAACAAACATCTTAACTAATCCATGATAAAATAAATTATCATCTCGATTTCTTATAGTACTATGTACTCTATATGACATTTTTCGTGGCTATTTAACAAAAAACAAGGTAGATTCAATTTAGGTCCTCTAAAATCCATTAAAAACCTCAAATGATAAACATGTACAGAAGAGAAACAACCATCACATGTTATATACCTGATAATCAATTGGAGCGAAGGTCACCATTGGGTTTTTAAGAATTTCACAGGAAACCCAAATTTGTCATCAAATTTTGCAGGTAGAGGCAATAAAACTTTTTCCACTTGGAATTATCTATTTCCCCTCTTTTGAACCATTTTTCTCTAGTATGAGGTAACTGTGTTTCCTCATCTATGCAACCCTCCGAAATAATCAAACTCAAATAACATATATGTGCTACATTTTCTTAATGGATAAAACGAATCCACGGGTTACCTCAGTGTTATGCCCATTCAAGCTTCTAAAAAACTTTTCCCATCCAACCTTATCGATTCGGCGAGAATCCTATGGATCAATATCAAGAAGCTGATTCCCAACCAACTCAAACCTGCATAATGGTTCCAACATGACTGTATCGAGCAAATAACAATGGTAATGGTATTTGCTAAAACATATTATGAACCAAGCTATCCTTTCCTCCTCCAGTAAAAACCCTAAACTCCATACCTTGCGCTTCCAAAATACAAATAACTCCATTCCAAGGTTTTGACGAATAGGTAAATTATGCGAAAAACAAGATCATAATGATACAAACAATGAAATCATAACCCTATACATGTATCATAAATGCAAGTGATCTTCAAAATCATATCAGAAGAATAAATTGACACAATTATGTAACATAATCACAGGTGTCTAATAATGATTAACGTGTGAAATCCAACCTAGGATAGTCACCGTATATCGTATTCATGATTTTGATTTGCAAAGTTGTCAACATAGTTAGGGTATGATTACAAATGTGTTTGATTATTGTTTTGAGCATAGGATTAAGCATGATTCAATCTACATGATGATTTAGACATAGTTCTAGTCTTCACCTTTATCATATTAGTTCATGTATGATCCGAATGGTGATTCATTTAGGCATAGTTATCATAGGGTTTAAATATTTAATGTTTAGGCATAGTTTAAATAATTGAATGTTTTAATTTATAGAAAATTAACATCAATATATAAAACATGACGTATATTGATAATATTTTTCCTAATCATTATAAATCAAATTAATTAAACCATAATTAAATTAAAATATTTAATCATAAAAAAATTATACATAATTGAAAATCATAAATGCAAGGCATATCTTAGTTGTGAAATGATAGTAGTAGGTCATAATCAAAATTCAATGAAGAAAAAATGAGTATATGAAGAATTGATTTAGCAAATGATAAATGAATTTTCAACAATTTATCACAATAGCCTTGCAAATAATCTTCACTAATTTAATAGATGTTCTAATATTAAGAGTACCTTCAAAATCACAGATTCTAAAGGCACTCTTTATAAATTTCTCAAGAATTCATAAAGATATTGTTGATGTAATTGTAACTTCGGAATGTATTCATCCGTATTTCTTATGTATTGTAACCCGATATTTATTCCGGGATGTATTTGAGTCATGTCATGCCTCGATGTTCTGATCGATAAGTTTCTATAATGAGAAAGTCATGTCAAGTCATTGTGGGTAACCCTCTTATTGGTCAAGGGTTAAAGTCCCTATAGTTGTGGGGCCCTTGGGTTATTAGACTATCCTAGTGAAGTCGACCCTAGGTGAGTCATTGTAAGTCGGGGAAATAGTCCCCACCATTTTGTTACCCTCCTATTGGTCAGAGGAGGCAAAGTCCCCACAAGTGGTGGGGCACTAGGGTTATTAGACACTCCTAGAGATGTTGGCTCTAGTAAGTAATTGTTAAGTGAGGCCGACATGTTGGAGTGCACTTCAAGTGAATGGAAGAATATAAATAGAGAGTGAGAGCCTCTCTATTTATCACTTGCAACAAACACACTCACTCATTGAGGGCACAAGAATGAGAGAGGAGAAGCTCTCTCAGTGTGAGAGAGAGAGACTGTTGTTGTTGGGAGTGGATCTTACTGTTTTGGGGTCTTACCATTTTGTGCTGATTCTATCTCTGAGGAAGTTGTGGGGTTTTCTATTTTATGGTTTCCCCGAGGAAAAATCTTTGTGTCTCTTGTCTCTGTTGATGTGATTATGTTTTATTGATGTGCTTGTTATTCTCTCAGTGAAAAGATCCTAAGATCATAATGCTAGCTTATATGATGAAAAACTAACATGGTATCAGAGCTAACCTGAGAAGAAGACATTATGCAGCTACAGAAGCTAGGGATTCTTATTTTTTGGGTCTCTCTCCACAATCCATCAGCAAAAGTATGCTAGGATGACTCTCCATTGAAGGGTGCATTTTTCTGTCGAAGCGAAATTTGATTTCGAGCATTTTTATTTTTCGATGCGGAAATTAGAGCTTTCTACATAAGAGAAATTTTTGAGTGAGATAAGCATAGGATTTTTCTCCTCATCAAAACCTAATTTTAGAGACCTGGATCAAGAAATTTTGTTTGGTAAAACTCCGGGAAAGTCAAACCCTAGTTTGACCCTGAGCTGGAAAAAACCCCAAATACTAAAACTGATAAATTTTGGTAAATTCACTATATTCCGAGGTTGGCGATGTCTCAGAAGCTGAAAATTTCAGGGGAAGAAGATAAAATCCTGATGCACACTGTATCCAAAAATAAGCCTTTGATTCGCTATATTCTAGGATATATGATCCCTCCACGTTAGGGTTCCAGCCTCTTCCAGAATTCATCCCTAAACAGGATACCTGGGGATAATTGCAATATATTGGGCTATAGAGGTCCAAATGGAATTAATGAAGATGTTCCATAAAGGGCATGGACTTTAATTTTGGTGGTCCAAAGAGCAGACTCAGAAGATGAACCAGTGACACGTGGAATGCCGTACAACTTCGCTGTTCTGAACAGTCCTGTAACAGGTCACCATGGGAAAAGGATCATAAATCCAAAATGGTGAAACCAATTCTGATGAAACCTGAGGTGTTGGATCAGGGACATGTGCGGTTACTGCAGTACGAAATTTTAGACATAGACGATCAGTAATTTAGGAGATATCATAGAAACAGTAACAGGAATTTTTGCAGAATAAATTGGAAAATTAGGGCTTACTGTTCCGGGAGCTTCCCTCCACTGTTTTCAGAAAAGGAGTACATTGGACAACTCCATTTGAAGAGATATATCTTTCTATCCAATCAGATATAAAATATTCAAAGTTTTTAAAATTAGGGTTTCTGTGACAAACCCTAGTTCATCCAGCTCCGAAACGAGGACGGACACCTCAAATCGGTAAGATCTAATCCTTTCTTATTTTCATTTGAGGTTCTCATTTCAAAGTGATCTATCACATCAGCTTGATGACAAGCTTGGGGAAGTTGAAAAATTCCAAGCTTGGAAGTATATGATCTCTCTAAAGAAAATGGATTGGACACCTACATGAGTATAGAGGTTCCAGTTCCAGAGGGAGATGAGGCTAGAATCCTTACACGAGAAGAACTTGGTCAAGGCCAAGAAGATAATTGTTGATTCAGTCACGAATCAACTTGTACCACAAGTGTATTCCCTAAAGACATCGATGAGGTTTGATTCCTTGACCAAGCTATTTGAAGGGAAGAACATATATCAGAAGATGACCTTAAGAAACCAGTTGAATAATGTGAAGATCCAGAATGCAGAGACTATGCAGTCATAAGGGTCTCTCAAATCAAAGAACAACTTGAAGCGGTAAAAGAAGAAGTGAAGAATGCAGAAGTGGTGATGGCCACCTTGAATGGACTCCCAATATCATGTGATTCATTCATGTGAGGAATATGTGCTAGAAGGAAGTGATTACTTTCAGTAGACTCTGGGAAGAAGAAGAAGCTCGAATCATAAGAAGAGAAGAGAAGATGGGAGCAATTGAAGATCAAGCTCTCACCATCCAAAGAAGATCCCTCAAGCGATGAGGAATATGAAGAACTCAACTCTTGAAGCACCTCTTATCCTCCTTAGAATTTGGATAAGAAATGATGCTATCATGAATGACGAAGATGATGAAGATGAAGGCTCAAGAAGGAGTCTACCCACAAAACAAATAAAGATAATTATTCAATTGTCATTTCATGATATCGTTTTGTTATGCATTTGTTTATATTGTGTTGATGTATTATGCATGATAGGATGTTTGCATTAACGACAGTATACTACTAATATGCATGTGATGGGTAAGTAGCTCATGGTTCTATACAACTCTCCATTGCTACTTATCTAGAATGAAACCTCTTTGCTGACATATTGGATTAGTGCACAATCTCAATGTTGTCTTGGTAGATATGGAAGGCATCTAGAAAGTTTCAGTGAGATATGGGTGAATGTTGTATTGGCTAAAGTAGTTGCATGATCATATATTTATGCATAAGAACTTGCCAGTATAAATATTCCTTATGAAATGTTTCTAACCATACAACTGTATTTGACTTGTAGGAAAGATCGCATACATAATTGCCTACAAGCAAAGAAGAATGAAGACTTGTTCCAAAGAACAAGTGACGGCAGTTCAAAGACAAAGAATAATATTACGAGTGCAGTGACATCATTGATGCAGAACCTTCCAGCCATGAAGAAGTAACCAAGAAGAAATGGAAGGCCAGTTCAAGAAGAGTGATGTATAGGATGCAGTCTCAATACCTAAAGAGAAGTTTGTAGTTCCATCATGCAGTATATGGAAACATCGTGGGATACAAAGCAAGATTTGTAGCATGAGGCTTCTCATGAAAAGAAGGCCTAGACTAAGAAGAGATATTTGCAGCCATTGGAAGTGAATTCACATGACATGCATAATCATGTGTGCAAATGAAAGAAGGCCTTGTACGAGTTCAAAAGACACCCATGGGATAACACATACATGATGAGCTTGATGAAGATATTAACCTTTGCTACAAGGTTGAAGATGCAAGTCTATACACTAGATGGTCACATAGAATATTAGTAGAATAGGAAGCTACTTGTCACTCCGGTACAGAATGTTTTAGTGCATAGAGTACGGAAGACGGAGGGAGTATGATGCTCCGCTTCAGAGGGAGTGACTGCAGAAGATCTAAGGTTTGACATGGTACGATAGGATGGATAGATTACTGATCACTCTAGGCTTTACTAAGAGTAAAGTGGATTCCAACCTTTGCTTCAAGGTTGAAGGTGGAATACCAATAATACTCCTGTTATGTGTCGATGCACTATTTAGGCATGGAGGTGTGGACAAGGGAAGTATGCAGTAGAGATCTTTAATAGTTTCAGGATGACAGACTGCATGACCACACCTATGGCATCAAACATGAAGCTATTGAGTGATGCTTCATCAAAGACGGTTTATGCTATGATGTATCGTCAGATGATTAGGTCCTTGATGTACCTGAGACCAGATATTTGCTTTGCTGTGAACACATTGAGACATGTTCATTTTATGGTTGCAAAACATGTAGGGGTACAGTTGATTATGGGCTCAAGTACGATGCAAATCAGAAGATTAACCTAGATGGTTATGTTGATTCAGATTGGGCAGGTAGTGCCATCGATAGGAAGAGCACTTCAGGGTGTTTCTTCAGTATGGGATCAGGTGTGATCTCTTGGTTTAGCAGGAAGCAATCCTGTGTGGCACTGAGTACAGCTGAAGCAGAGTATGTCGCAGCTTGTTCAGCTAGTTATGAGGCAGTATGGCTGTGGAAGCTACTGTCCAATATATTTGATCTCTAGTTGGATGCTACTTGTATACATTGTGACAATCAGAGTTGCATGAAGTTGTTAGAGAATCCAGTGTTCCATGACAAGTCAAAGCACATCAAGATCAAGTATCACTATATCAGGGATATGGTGCAGAGGGGAGCAGTGAATCTCCAATATGTTGCGACGGAGGAACAGATAGCTGATGTATTGATGAATCCATTGGCTAGGCTGAAGTCCGAGTACTTCAGGGAGAAGCTTGGTGTTCTCCAGATCGAGGTTTCCTCCAAGGGAAAGTGATGAGTCCCATAGCCATTATGACATGGTGAGAGGATTAGTTCCTTCCATGGTCAGATGTAAGGGCTGAGCCATTCTGCCATGGTGAGAGGATTTAGTTCCTTCCATGTCAGATGTGAGTGATGGCCATTCTTTCGAGTAGGACAGATGTAAGGGCTACCGCCATTTTGACGAGTAGCGCAGATGTAAGGGCTGAGCCATTCTGTTCATGGCTAAAGGATTTAGTTCTTTCCATGTCAGATGTGACTGCTGGCCATTCTGTCGAGTAGGACAGATGTAAGGGCTACCGCCATTCTGATGAGTAGGTCGGATGTAAGGGCTGAGCCATTCTATTCATGGCTAAAGGATTTAGTTCCTTCCATGTCAGATGTGAGTGCTGGCCATTCTGTCGAGTAGGACAAATGTAAGGGCTACCGCCATTCTGACGAGCAGGTCAAATGTAAGGGCTGAGCCATTCTGTCATGGCGAGAGGATTTAGTTCCTTCCATGTCAGATGTGAGTGTTGGCCATTCTATCGAGTAGGACAGATGTAAGGGCTACCGCCATTCCGACGAGCAGGTCAGATGTAAGGGCTGAGTCATTCTATCATGGTGAGAGGATTTAGTTCCTTCCATGTCAGATGTGAGTGCTGGCCATTCTGTCGAGTAGGACAGATGTAAGGGCTACCACCATTTTGACGAGTAGGTCAAATGTAAGTGCAGAGCCATTCTGACGAGGAGGTCAGATGTGAGTGCTGGCCATTCTGTCGAGTAGGACAGATGTAAGGGATACCACCATTTTGACGAGTAGGTCAAATGTAAGTGCAGAGCCATTCTGACGAGGAGGTCAGATGTGAGTGCTGGCCATTCTGTCGAGTAGGACAGATGTAAGGGCTACCACCATTTTGACGAGTAGGTCAAATGTAAGGGCAGAGCCATTCTATTCATGTCTAAAAGATTAGGTTCCTCCCATGTCAGATGTGGGTGCTGGCCATTCTGACGAGTAGGTCAGATGTAAGGGCTACCAAAGACCTACAAGGAGGTAGGCATACACCCAGCATGAAAGAAGGCTGGCACTGTATAACTTCCTATGACGAGATAGCACACACATGATGATGACCAGGTGAGATCTAGATCGAGCTATGATCCAGATCCAGTTATGATGACTCTGAGAGATCCACATCTAGTGATGATCTAGATCCAGTAGTGATGATCCAGATCGAGAGATGATCCAGATCTAGATCCAGATTGAGTGATGATCCAGATCCAATCCAGTAATGATGATCCAGATCGAGTGATGATCTAGATCCAGTGATGATGTTCTAGATTGAGTATGATCCAGTGACGATGTTCCATATCAAGTATGATCCAATGACGATGATCCAGATCGAGAGATGATCCAGATATAGATGAAAGATGACTAAAGATGAAGATGACTTGAATATGAAGTTGATGATAATTTGACGATGATTCAGATGATATAGAGAAGAAGACTTGTGCTAATAAATTGTGTCGAGAGAATACCTTCCTAGTTAAGAGGGAGTGTTGATGTAATTGTAACTTCAGAATGTATTCATTCGTATTTCTTATGTATTGTAACCTGATGTTTATTCCGGGATGTATTTGATTCATGTCATGCCTTGATGTTCTGATCAAGAAGTTTCTATAATGATAAAGTCATGTCAAGTCATTATGGGTAACCCTCTTATTGGTCAAGGATTAAAGTCCCCATAGTTGTGGGGCCCTTGGGTTATTAGACTATCCTAGTGAATTCGACCCTAGGTGATTCATTGTAAGTCGGGGCAATAGTCCCCACCATTGTGTTACCCTCCTATTGGTCAGAGGAGGCAAAGTCCCCACAAGTGGTGGGGCACTAGGGTTATTAGACACTCCTAGAGATGTTGGCTCTAGTAAGTAATTGTTAAGTGAGGCCGACATGTTGGAGTGCACTTCAAGTGAATGGAAGAATATAAATAGAGAGTGAGAGCCTCTCTATTTATCACTTGCAACAAACACACTCACTCATTGAGGGTGCCAGAGTGAGAGAGGAGAATCTCTCTCAGTGTGAGAGAAAGAGACTGCTGTTGTTGGGAGTGCATCTTACTGTTTTGGGGTCTTACCATTTTGTGTTGATTCTATCTCTGAGGAAGTTGCGGGGTTTTCTCTTTTATGGTTTCCCCGAGGAAAAATCTTTCTGTCTCTTGTCTCTTGTGATGTGATTATGTTTTATTGTTGTGCTTGTTATTCTCTCAGTGAAAAGATCCTAAGATCATAATGCTAGCTTATATGATGAAAAACTAACAGATATATGTTGTTCACCACTTTTATTGATTAAAACAAGATAAAAGGTGAGAAGTTGTTTCCTTCCAACGAATGGTAAGATACCTGGGAGGACCAGTTATCTCTACCCATATTATATCAAATAACTATGCAAAACATAATCTTAAAATTGTCTTTGAAAAAATCAGAGAATGTCAATATGATAAAACCAGTATCTAATGATATTCATATCTGCAAACACTTTTTAGAACTATCTTCATTTCCGTTAATAAATGTTTTGGTGAATATAAGCTAAAAGGTTATCCTATCAAAACAAAGTACTCATAATAAAAATAATCCAAATCATCAGTATAAAGATGTAGCAATTCACTTCTCTAAAAAATTTCTAAAATTTGTTTAAGTTATTGAATTAATCATTTTTTCTAAACAGAGATAAAAGAGGGAATTGTCCTAGCTTGGTAACCAAAAGACAACATCACTCACGAACATCACCAGAAAATGAATCAGCGGGCTCATTACTAAGACTCCCTATCTCTTTGATCAAATAATCAAAGAGACATTACCATATTTCTTGGTAATTTCATACTAGTGACATTCATGATCCTGATCGGATCGACTCATTACTAAGACCTTCCGTTCCGAATCTTATATCATCAGAAATTTATGACTGGAACAGATTAAGAAACTTCTTAGATTGTAAGTAAGCTTAAAGATGACTGGTAATTCATATTGATAAGTATTTTCTAAGTACTAAGCTTTGAAAAGGTAACCAACTAGTTATCTCTACTATAAAGAAATAGGATATAGAGGATCAATCCTAATCATACTTACAAATATTCTCAATATGCTTCTGCTATGATTTTTAATTTAACACTAATGAATGTAGTCTAGCATATGAAATCTTAACATGGTATCAGAGCTAACCTGATTAGGACAACTTTCACAAGGTGAAACTCCCTCTCTCTCCTCCCCGAAAGAAATTAGGGTTTTTGCAAATTTTTGAACGTGGAATATCTTCTTGCATAGAAATTTGCGCCTTCTTGGAGTGCATCTATTGAGCCCTAGATCTAATTTTTTGGGTGGTTGGATATTTGAGAAATCCAAACCCTAGTTTGGCAATTAACCAGAAAAATATAGTGAAACAAAAGCAGAAATTCTGCAGTGTTGCAACCTCGCAAGTGGGATTTGAATACTGATGATTTGGGATTTCCAGAAAGACGTTGGATCAACCAAATATCCTCCCTCAATTACATATACTAGTAAGGTCATCTTTTGATTTTGAGAGTTTTCAATTTTTAGTGACCTACTGGATAGGATGGCCCCAAGCACTAAGCTTGAGGACAAATTGGAAGGCCTAGAAAACTTCCTAGCTTGAAGATATAGGATTGGTCTCATTCTCAGAAAGAATGGTCTTGATAAGTACATCAAGAATGAAATTGCAGAACCTAAAGAAGATGAAGCTAAGGAGAAGCATGAACAAGACCTATTAAAGGCAATGAGGAGAATTTATTACTCTATTAAGGATCACTTGATCCCACAAGTGTCATCTAAGAAGAAACCTAAATAGATGTATGATGCTATTTCCAAAATGTATGAAGGAAGGAACATCAACAGAAATATGAATCTGAGAACTCAACTAAAGGGAACCAATATGAACAAAGGAGAGTCTAATCAATATTACTTCACAAGTGTCTCTCAATTCAGAGAAAAACTAAGCTATTGGAGACACCCTTGATGAGGATGAACTAGTTATGACTGCTCTCAATGGTCTCACTAGACCTTGGGACTTATTCATACAAACTTTATGTGCCAGAAAAGAAAGTATGAAGTTTGACATAGTATGGGAATATTGCATTCACGAAGAAGCTAGAGTAGCCAACAGAGAATCTCTACTCAGAGAAGATGACCAGGATATAACTGCCCATACTAAAGAAATGAAGCAACCAAACTTAAAGAAGAGTAATAAGAAACCTTGTAAGAAGAAGTTTCTGAAGAAGAAGAATGGTTACTCAAAGTACCAATGCTACAACTATATTAAAATAGGACACCTAGCTAGAGAGTGTCCATCACCAAATAAGAATAACAACAATAAGAGACATCATGCCCATCTAGATGAAGATGAGGATGAATAAGAAAGACCTCGAAAGATATTAACAAGAGAAGAAGATGTAGATGAATATGTACTATTATCTGCACTCTCTGGGTATGTAACACATGGAGAAGACACATGGCTTATTGATAGTGTGCCTCAAAGCATATGACAAGAAAGGAGCAATCTTTGTCAAAAATTGAAGAGAAGAACTCTACCAAGAAAGTATCATTGGGAGATGACTATAAATATCCCATCAAAGGTATTGGTGAATCAAGCTACAAGCTTGACTCTGGGACTTCCATGAAGATGAAGGAAATATAGTATGTACCAGGTTTGAAAAAGAACTCACTTTCCATCTCATCTCTAGATAAGAAAGGATATAGAGTTGCTTTTATAGATGGACAACTACTAATGTGGCCCAAAGGAAAGTCACTTAAAGATGTTGTGGTCGTTAAGGAAGAAGAAGCAAGATTGTATAAACTCAAATGAAATCCATAGACATCCATTGTCCATGACACTACCAACTCTAGTGAATTGTGGCATAGAAGGATTTCCCACATTAACTACAAAGCATTGCCCTATGTGAGCAAGGTGGTAACATGATTACCAGATCTGAATATTGATCATGAGGGTACTTGCAAAGGATGTTAAAGTGGAAACAATATAAAGAATCCCTTTATGAAAAGAGAAACAAAGACCAAAGGTACATTAGAACTAATTCACTCTGATGTGTGTGGTCCTATTCCCTCTATATCCCTAAGTGGATATGAATATTATGTCACATTTATTGATGACTATTCAAGAGAGACTTGGATATACTTCTTGAAGAACAAGAGTGAAGTGTTTGGGAAATTCAAGGAGTTCAAAGACTTGATAGAGAACATCTTAGAAAACAGAATCAAGACATTGAGATCAGATAATGGTTGAGAATACACTTCAAAGGAATTTGAATCATTCAGTAAGGAGGCAGGAATTAAGAGGGAACTAACCACTCCCTATAATCCCCAACAGAATGGTGTTGTAGAAAGAAAGAATATAACTATTATGGAATCTGTGAACACCATGATTTATGACCAATACCTCCCTATGAATCTATGGGTTGAAGCAGCAAGAACAATTGTGTATGTGCAAAATAAATTATCTCACAGTTCTCTTGTATTCAAGACTCCTGAAGAGATGTATACAGGAAAGGAACCTAAAGTGAGCCATCTCAAGATAATTTGCTACCCATTATATGTGCATATTCCGAAAGAGAAGAGAACCAAATTGGATCCTTCTGGAAAGAAGGGAATATTTGTAGGATACTATGAAGTCTCTAAATCCTTCAAGATATACATCTCAGGATTTCATCATATCGATATTAGTAGGGATGTAACATTTGATGAAGATACATCTCTTAAGAAATATAGAAGGTGTCAGCTTGAATAAGTACATGAAGAGGACGTACCTCCTAGAAGGATAGAAGCTGAACCATCTCCTAAAATAGTAGCATCGAAAGATCATTACATGCTAGAATCTCGGGATCCCCTTAATATGGATATCTATTGAAAGAGAACACATGCTTGGGTAAGAGAAATCATACAAGAAGTAGAGAGATATGGAGATCCATAAGGCTCCACAAGGACCAGCAAAAGATCAAATCCATATTCCAGTTATGTATCTTTGATGTACGATCTTGTAGATTAAGAACCCTCCAGTTATGAGGAAGTTGCTCAAAATAAATAATGGGTTGAAGCAATGATGGAAGAATACCGATCGATCATGAATAAGGATGTTTGGGATATAGTTCCCAAACCAGAAAACAAGAGTGTGGTATCTTCAAAATGGATATACAAGATAAAACATGTTGCTAATGGAAGTATTGAAAAGTACAAAGAAAGATTTGTGGCTAGACAATTCTCTCAGAAAGAGGGGATCAATTATGAAGAGACATTTTCTCCATTAGAAAGGTACATTTCCATCAGAAATATCATGGCACTTACTTCCATGATGAAGTGGGACTTACACGAGATGGATGTAAAGACAACCTTCCTTAATGGTGTGATTGAGGAATAGGTTTACATCGAACAAGCACAAGGATTTGAAGTTGGAGATAGAGCAACTCATGTATGCAAGTTGAAAAAGGATCTGTATGGACTAAAGCAAGATCCTAGGGCTTGGTATGGAAGAATATATAGCTTTTTGACAAGAATGGGATTTACCAAGAGTAAAGCTGATCCTAAACTCTATATGAAGATTATGGATGATGAGCCAATCATACTATTGTTGTATGTGGATGATCTATTTCTGACTGGAAATGAGAAACAGATCAAGGATTGCAAGAAGAAGCTAGATGAAGAATTCGAGATGAAAGATCTTGGATTGATGGATTATTTCCTAGGGTTGGAAGTGTGGAAGAGCCAAGAAGGAATATTTTTGAATCAGGTAAAGTATGCAGTAGAAATATTGAGAAGATTTGATATGTTGGATTGTAAATCCATGACCACACCCATGGATACCAACTTAAAATTGTTGTCTCATGAGACATCAGAGTTAGTGGATATGACTTAGTACAGACAGATTATTGGGTCATTGATGTATCTAACGAAGACAAGGCCATATATATGCTTTATTGTGAACACATTAAGTTAGTATCTAGTTAAACCTAGACAAGTTCACCTAATAGTTGCAGAGCATGTGATGAGGTACCTTAAAGGTACGATATATTTGGGACTCTACTATGGGAGAGATCATGACTATAGATTGTATGGATATATGGATTCAGATTAGGCAGGAAATGACGCAGACTGGAAGATCACCTCAAGTGGATGTTATTGTCTGGGATCCGCCACAATCTCATGGTTGAGTAAGAAACAATCCAGTGTTGCTCTTAGTACAATTGAAGCAGAGTACATTGCAGTTTTCTTTGCTTGTTGTGAAGTGACATGGCTTCAAAAGATGATGTCGGGATTATTTCACATGGAGTTGGACACCACAATAATTATTTGTCACAACCATAGTTGTATAAAGATGATAGAAAATCCTATGTTCCATGACAAATCGAAGCACATAGAAATACGATATTTTTATATAAGGGATATGGTACAAAAGGGAGCTATAAAGCTCCAGTATGTGAGTACCAATGAGCAAGTTGTTGATGTACTGACCAAGCCTCTATCTTAAGTGAAGTTGGAATTTTTCCATGACAAAATTGGTGTAGTTTGAAAATAATTTCCTTGCAAGGAGGAACAACGATGGGACTACAGATGATGAAGATATGGACCTTCTTTGAAAAGGAGGAACAAGTCGAAGATATGGACTCTCCTCGGAAAGGGATAACAGGTCAAAGACATGAAACCTTCTCGGACAAAGGGGGAGAAGGTTGATAATATGGATCCTCCTCGAAAACGGGGGGTGATCAAGAGACTGACATCGATGATGGATGAAAGTGATCCTCTCTTGAGGATGGCATGTATAACACTATGTGCATGAGAGTGGTCCTTAATACTTAAGGATGGCCTTGCAGATGTTACTGTCACATGGAGAGTACACACATTCAGTTTTTGATACCATAGAATAACACTCGCTCAGGAATTGTCCTAGCCTTTGTGGTATGGATGCTCTACGACAAGTCTTAATGAATGACAGGACTGTCATTTCATATGCAATTGAGATCTTCTCTGTAGACAATAATCTTGTATGGAGAGTATGCCAATATTCATTTGTAGATTCCATAGAATAACATTGTCTTGGGAGTGGTCCTAACCTATGTGGTATGGATTCTCAATGATGAGTCCTCATGGACGTCATAGTATAACACTCACTTTGGAGTGGTCCTAACTTGTGTGGTATGGATGTTCTACGTTGGGACGACATTTTGAATGCGGTATAGATATTTCGTGCAGACAATACTCTTACATGGTAGAGTATACTCACACATGAGTGTAGATACGGTAGTATAACACTCACTTGGGAGTGGTCCTAACCTCAATGGTATGGATGGTCTATGATGAGTCCTCACAGATGATAGTGCCTGCATTGGGTGTAGTTGATATCTACATTTAGTTGTATATGATTCAGTTGATCTATTTCATGTATCATACTCATGGAGGATTGCATCGTCCTTGGACTTATGTCCTAAAGTGATCAGGATTAGTCATCCCACAAATAGATCATGTGTACTGTAGGTAGCGTGGCGGAGAAGGATCAAGTAGATTGAAGTACAACAGTGAAGGGTCAAGTAGATCAAAGTGCGGCTGGAGAGGATCAAGAAGGATCGAAGTGATGCTAAAAAAAGGATTGAAAGGATCGAAGTGAAAATGAAAAAGGATCGAAAGGATCAAAGTGCTGCTACAAGGGATCGAGAAGATCGAAAGGTTCCTGTAGAAGATCAAATTTCTGCTACAAAGGATCAAGAAGATCGAAGTGTTGCTGCAAAGAATTGAGAAAATCGAAGTGTTGTTGCAAAGGATCAAGAAGATCGAAGTGCTTCCGTAAAGGATCAAAGTACTGCAAAGGATCCAAAGATCGAAGTGATTCTACAAAGGATCAAAAGGTCGAAGCATTGTTACAAAATGATCAAGTGATTGTGTGATGTAGAAGATGAAGACATTGAAGAGTAATTGTTCAAGTTACTGATGGTGAAAAATTCCTATGATGTATATATGTATTACCTCAATGTATTGCTGAATATATTGTCTCTGTGTGCTCCTATTGTCTATGATGATATTCTCAGTAGAATAACCTTCTCGTTAAGGGGGAGTGTTGAATATTGTAACTTCAAAGGATATTCTAAATGTATTTTACTGATGTAACCCAAGGGAGATGTTTTTATTCCTCCAGCAGGGTTGTACGATTGTATTTGGTCATCATAGAGTCACGAGGTAAAGCCTCCATTGTAATTTGGGTCAATAGCACCCTAATGAATAATATAATATATTGTTTTGAGTCTTCCTAGGTGAATTCAGCCTAGACAGTTTAGTGGGGCCGAATTGATTAGGGTAAAATTCATTTGGATTATTGTGTATTAATACAAGACTTGTAGTTCTTATTTGGACACACGGACTCTCACTTGTCTAGCGCATACGAGAGAGAGAGAGACAGAAAAGTAGGACGAGGATAAATGTTTTGGGGGTTATATCTTATACATCTTATACAGAGGAATTTTTGCTAGGTTTTCTTTCCCTTGATGGTTTCCCAAAATAATTATTTTGTTTATCTTGTGATTGTGTTTCTATCATTGATTTTGGATATGTCGCTACTATGATTTTTGAATTGAACACTAATGAATCTAGTCTAGCATATGAAATTTTAACAAGAAGTATGGTTGCTATGAGTCCTAGTGACATTGAACTCACAGTATTTGGAATTGAAGCTATGTTACTGCTGTTGATTGAGGAAGACACTGACAGATATGTTCCACCACAAGGAAGGATGGGATTGGAATCTGATCTAGTTCCAATCATCCTTGAGATAAGGATAAGAACCAACCTACCGGGTTAGTCAATGAAGAAGTATTTTGGTTGTTGTAAGAGTAAAGCTCTCTTAGCAATACTGATGAAGGATGAAGAAGCAACGGTCGAGATTCAATTTCCAAATGACATCCCACAGAAACCGTTAGATAAACTTGTGTAACAATTCACTAGAGTGCATAGTATCCATTGCTAGAACTCGCCGGTCCAAACAACTGTTTGGATAACGGAAAAAAAAAAAAGTGACTGTCATCACCATCAGGGTATTTTTTAAGGATTCTAATATTATACTTAAGTATAGTATTCTAGGCTATTGTTTTGGATTGCAAAAAAAATGTTTATAGATAGGTAGGCGAATATTAAATATGAAACATACAATTAACACTGAAATGTGTACATTTTGGCAAATATTATGATAAAAAAAACATATATTATGTAAATATAGGAGATATTAGAGACAAAAAATGGCCAAATAGCGAATTTATTTTTTGAAAAAAACCCAAAAAATAGCCAAAGAAGCCAAAGAAAAAAATACCCAGGCAAGCACTTGAGATTTTTTCTTTAGCTTTCAGAAATGGGGATGTCGATGAACTTTTCCATCTCGTCTGTCTGTCCGCTCAGAAATAGTAAATTTATTTGATAGAAGAAAGAAGGCAAGAAGAAGCAGAAATTATGAAGAAGATACAAGAGGCAGAGGCACTATGTGCTAAGGTTGTCGACCAAGTCTATTAGGCTTGGGAACCATTAATTGAAGACGCTAAACTAGAGAAAGTCGTAGAGGATCTACGCACAAGTGAGACAGAACTAACAGCTGAAGAATGAGATGATAAAATTTCCCTTAGGATAAAAATTGGCTAAGGTGATAGAAATGAAGAAATTGTAACAACAAGTGACACTGTTGCGCACGAAACAACAATAATGGGAAGATAAAGTTGAAGAGTTGTAGGATGAAGCTGAAAGAGTTACAGTAATTATTTAGTCTGTACACTAGATAGTACAACAAGCAGTGGAAGCAACAAGGCTCATACCATCGGAACACCTCAGTTTCGACCTTGTGAAAAAATTGCAGAAGCCAGAGGAAGATGTGAAAATATTGCAATATTTTCAAGGTCAAGTCGACACAAGTCAAGAAATGGAAGAATATCTTTGCATGGCTCGAGACGAGCCACATGTGAGTGTTGAGGGCTTGTTGGGCCTAGGGAAATATAGTCATAATTCAGTTAGAATTCTTCCCAAGGATGGAAAAGAGGCAGGTTACAAGAAGTAAAAAACGATACGACAGAAGTAGAAAAGGAAGAATAGAAGGAGGAAAAGGAGGAAAACAAGGAAAATGAGTTGTGATAGAAGTAGCCATAGAAGGAAGGAAGGAAGACAAGGTAAAAGAAATAGTAAGGAAGGAGGATGTGATAGAGGAGGAACCTAAGAAGGAAAAGAATAAAGATCCAAGGAAAGACGCAACTGAATATGAAGTTGTGACAGGACAAGAAGAGAGTTCATGACAGAAGAGAGTTCACGGCAGAAGAGGACTAGTGAAAGAAGAAAATGATGCGACAGAGTTAACCATGTTAGAAGATGTGCATTGGTGCAATAGATAGAAAGTGACAGTTCGAAAATATCGTGGTTATGAGGTCATATAGAGTTGGTGGAAGCCGCACATATGAAATCATCTTTGTAAGTCAGGTTATTAGTTCCTACTAACATGTGTCGATAGAATAGGAAAGAAAGAATGTTGGCTAAATCTATGAAGTCGACTAAGAGCGGCATGTAAGAATCTATAAAAGGAGGAAATCAAGCTCTATGCGGGTTAGCCTCTAATCAGTTAGCCTCCGTGGTATTTGGTCATAGGAACTCATTGGTCATTTAGAGATGTTCTGATTGTATTGTATGTTAGTGTGTTGAGTCGTAGAGAGGAGTCTAAGAACCTGTTGCTAAGTTTGTAAGAGTGTAGAAGAGATTGATTTGATCATGGCTGTGTGCAGATTGAGAGCAGATTCATAGAAGAGTTTGAGTCAATCTAGGTTGTGTGTGGATCATTAGTAGAGCCAAGTAGAGAAAGAGTAGCAAACAGACGATCAGAGAGCATGAGAGGATGAAGAAGTATGTATAGATAAGAAAGAGAGATTTAGAACGGAGTCTACAACTTAGTGTGGATACCAAAGGTGCCATAGATTTTTCATCCCAGATGAAGAGCGCCTTTGTGTTTTTCCTGGATGGGTTCCATGTTAGATACTGGGTCAAATGTGTGAATGATGAATGTGATTGAGATGCATATATATGTTACTATGAATATGTGTTTATGCATTTTCTTATGAGTGAGTTTATATGTATTTGTCACAGTGTTATTGTTGAATGTGACCATGCTGAATCATGTTTTTTATTATAATACTCATCAAGGGATGAGTAGTCTTGAAACATAAATGTGTATAATGAGTATAAACACCCCACCCATCAGCTTTTGTCGATCTCTTTCGTATAATATCGAGGGACGAGAAATCCCCCACCCAACTACAGAAACCTAGTTCTTGCAGTTACCCATAGAAAGATATCTTAGGTGATACTGCATCTGCGTTGCAGGTGCTGCCGACTGAGACTTGCTCTGTCATGTCTATATCTTGGGTTTTGTTGCATGCAAGGGAGGGACTGAACCTATGTCGAAGAGAGAGTAAACACAAACAAGTATGCACATACATATTTTCCATTTTAGACTGTGTTAGCATATAAAATTTGGTTAGAAGCAAGAAGCATTCAAATAATGCTCCTACTTCATCATATGATGAGATACAAGGAGTCTATCATCTTCTTTTTTGAATATTCTACACTATAGCGCATGATCATGGAATTCATGATATCTTCATCCAAGTCTTTCACCAAAAGTAGTTCATTCTGTTGATGTATTTGTAACTTTAAAATGTATTCATCCATATTTCTTATGTATTGTAACCCGATGTTTATTCCAGGATATATTTGTGATGTACTTGAGTCATGTCATACCCCGATGTTTATTCTGAGAAGTTTCTATAATGAGAAATTCATGTCAAGTCATTGTGGGTAACCCTCTTATTGGTCAAGGGTTAAATTCCCCACAGTTATGGAGCCCTTGGGTTATTAGACTATTCTAGTGAAGTCAACCCTAGGTGAGTCATTGTAAGTCGGGGCAATAGTCCCCACCATTGTGTTACCCTCCTATTGGTCGGAGGAGGAAAAGTCCCCACAAGTGGTGGGGCACTAGGGTTATTAGACACTCCTAGAGATGTCGGCTCTAGTAAGTAATTGTTAAGTGAGGTCGACCTGATGGAGTGGGTTCCAAGTGAACAGAATAATATAAATAGAGAGTGAGTATCCCTATTTAGGACACACACACTCACTCATTGGGGCGTATGAGTGAGAGAGAAGAATCTCTCTTACTGTGAGAGAGAGAGACTGTTGTTGTTGGGAGATCATCTTTATGTTTTCGGGTTTTACCTTTGGTGCCAATTCTATCTCTGAGGAAGTTGCGGGGTTTTCTCCTTTATGGTTTCCCCAAGGAAAATTCTTTGTGTCTCTTGTCTCTTGTGTTGTTCTTATGTTTTATTGTTGTGCATGTTATTCTCTCAGTTAAAGATCCTAAGATCATAATGGTAGCTTATATGATAAAAATCTAACATGGTATCAGAGCTAACCTGGGAACAAGACATTGTGCAGCTGCAGAAGCTAGGGATTCTTAATTTTTGGGTCTCTCTCCACAATCCATCAGAAAAAGTATCCTAGGATGACTCTCCATTGAAGGGTGCATCTGTCTGTCGAAGCGGAATTTGATTCCGAGCATTTTCAGTTTTCGATGCGAAAATTAGGGCTTTCTACAGAAGAGGAATTTTTGAGTAAGCATAGCATAGGATTTTTCTCCTCATCAAAATCGAAGCTTAGAGACCTGGATCAAGAAATTTGGTTTATGTGAAACTCCAGGAAAGTCAAACCCTAGTTTGACCCCGAGCTAGAAAAACCCTAAATACTAAAACTGCTAATTTTTGGTACATTCGATGTATCCTGAGATTGGAAGATCCTCAGGTCCTGAAAATTGCAAGGGACAAAGCTAAAATCATGATGAAAACTATATCCAACATTCATCCTTAGCTTCACTATATTCTAGGAGATATAATCCCTCCAAGTTAGGGTTCCAGCCTCTTCCAGCGTTCATCCCTAAACAAGACACCTGGGGATAATTGCTATAGATTGGGCTATAGAGGTCCAAATGGAATTCCTGAAGCTGTTCTAGAATGGGAATGGACTTTCCTTTCTATGGACCAAATTTCAGACCTAGAATATGAAACAGTAAATCATGGCAGTCTGTACACCTTCATTGTTATGAATAGTCCTGTAAAATGTCACCTTGGTAAAAGGATCATAAATCCCAATTGGTGAAACCAATTCTTCGGAAACATGTGGTGTTGGATCAGGGATATGTGAGGTTACCTCTGTGCAAAATTTTAGACACTGAGGAGTAGTAATTTCGGAGATATCACAGAAACAGTGACAGGAATTTCTGCAGAAGAAATTGGAAAACTAGGGCTTCCTGTTCCGAGAACTTCCCTCCATTGTTTTTAGAAAAGGAGTACATTGGACAGCTCCATTTGAAGAGATCTATCTGTCTATCTAATCAGATCTGAAAAATTCCAATTTTTGAAAATTAGGGTTTCTGTGACAAACTTTAGATCAGCCAACTCCAAAACTAGGACGAACACCTCAAATCTATAAGATCTAATCCTTTGCTATTTTCATTTGAGGTTCTCATTTCAAAGTGATCTATCACATCAGCTTGATGATAAGCTTGGTGAAGTTGACAACTTCCAAGTATAGAAGTATATGATCTCTCTGAAGAAAATGAATTGGACACCTACATGAGTAGAGAGGTTCCAGTTCTAGAGGGAGATGAGGTTAAAAGCCTTACACAAGAAGAACTTGGTCAATGCCAAGAAGATCATTGTTGATTCAATAATGG
>LPNX010271314.1:98630-132343 GCA_001517045.1 Pseudotsuga menziesii | reverse complement strand
CCTAAAGACACCGAAGATGTTTGATTCCTTGACCAAGCTATTTGAAGGGAAGAACATACATCAGAAGATGACCTTAAGAAACCAGTTGAAGAATGTGAATATCCAGAATGTAGAGACCATGCAGTCATAAGGGTCTCTCAAATCAAAGAACAACTTGAAGCGGTAAAAGAAGAAGTGAAGAATGAAGAAGTGGTGATGGCCACCTTGAATGGCCTCCCAGGATCATGGGATTCATTCATTCAAGGAATGTGTGCCAAAAGTAAGTGATTACTTTCAGCAGACTCTGGGAAGAAGAAGAAGCTCAACTCATAAGAAGAGAAGAGAAGATGGGAGCAATTGAAGATCAAGCTCTCACCATCCAAAGAAGATCCCTCAAGCGATGAGGAATATGAAGAACTCAACTCTTGAAGCACCTCTTATCCGCCTAAGCATTTGGATAAGAAACGACACTATCATGAATGAAGAAGACGATGAAGCTGAAGGCTCAAGAAAGAGTCTACCCATGAAACAAATAAAGATAAGTATTCAATTGTCATTTCATAATATTGTTTTGTTATGCATTTGTTTATATTCAGTTGATGTATTATGCATGATAGGATGTTTGCATTAATGACAGTATACTACTAATATGCATGTGATGGGTAAGTAGCTCATGGTGCTATACAACTCTCCATTGCTACTTATCTAGAATGAAACCTCTTTGCTGACATATTGGATTAGTGCACAATCTCAATGTTGTCCTGGTAGAGATGGAAGGCATCTAGAAAGTTTCAGTGAGATATGGATGAATGTTGTATTGGCTAAAGTAGTTTTATGATCATATATTTATGCATAAGAACTTGCCAGTATGAATATTCCTTATGAAATGTTTCTAACCATACAAATGCATTTGACTTGTAGGAAAGATCGCGTACATAATTTCCTACAAGCAAAGAAGAATGAGACTTGTTTCGAAGAACAAGTGACGACAATTCAAAGATGAAAAATAAAATGATGAATACAGTGACATCATTGGTGTAGAATCTTCCAAGAAGAAAGGGAAGATCAGTTCAAGAAGAATGATGTCTAGGATGCAGTATCGATACATGAAGGGAAGTTCATAGTTCCATCATGCAGTAGATGGAAACATCGTGGGATACAAGGAAAGATTCGAAGAGACATTTGCAACCAGTGGGAGTTGAGACACATGACAGATAGAATCATGTGTGCAAATGAAAGAAGACCTTGTACGAACTCAGAAGACACCCATGGGATAACACATACATGAGGAGTTTGATGAAGATCTGAACCTTTGCTACTAGGTTGATAGAAAATGACAAGCTCACAGATGGGTGTGAGATGAACTTTTGAAAAAGTTCAAGATAGAGGATCTTGATATCCAATGATCCTAGATGGATACATAGAGGATTAGTAGCATAGGAAGCTACTTGTAACTCCAGTATAGAATGTTTCAGTGGATAGAGTATGGAAGATAGAGGGAGTATGATGCTTCAAAGGGAGTGACTTCAGAAGATCCTGTGTTTTGACATGGTACGACAGGATGGACAGATTACTGATGACTCTAGGATTTACTAAGAGTAAAGTGGATTCCAACCTTTGCCTCAAGGTTGAAGGCAGAAGACTAATGATGCTCTTGTTATGTGTCAACGCACTATTTTCTAGGCATGGAGGTGTGGACAAGGGAATTATGCAGTAGATATCTTGAATAGGTTCAGGATGGTGGACTGCATGACCACACCTATGGCATCGAACCTGAAGCTGTTAAGTGATGCTTCATTAGAGACGGTTGATGCTACGATGTATCGTCAGATGATTGGGTCCTTGATGTATGTGACGAACACGAGACTAGAAATTTGCTTTGTTGTGAACAACTTGAGCCAGTTCTTGATAGATTTGAGACACGTTCACTTGATTGCTGCAAAGCATATTTTGAGGTACCTGAAGGGTACAATTGATTATGGGCTCAAGTACGATACAAATCAGAAGGTTAACCTAGAGGGTTATGTTGATTCAGATTGGGTAGGAAGTGCCATCGACAGGAATAACACTTCAGGGTGTTGCTTCAATATGGGATTAGGAGTGATCTCTTGGTTTAGCAGGAAGCAATCCTGTGTGGCATTGAGTACAGCTGAAGCAGAGTATGCCGTAGCTTGTTCAGCTAGTTGTGAGGCAGTATGGCTATGAAAGCTATTGTCGAATTTATTTGATCTCCAGATGGATGCTACTTGTATACATTGTGACAACCAGAGTTGCGTGAAGTTTTCAGAGAATCCAGTGTTCCATGACAAGTCAAACCATATCAAGATCAAGTATCACTATATCAGGGATATGGTGCAGAGGGGAGCAGTGAAGCTCCGGTATGTTGAGATAGAGGAACATATAGCTGATGTATTGACGAAGCCATTGGCTAGGATGAAGTTCGAGTACTTGAGGGAGAAGCTTGGTGTTCTCCAGATCGAGGTTTCCTCCAAGGGAAAGTGATGAGACCCATAGCCATTCTAACATGGTGAGAGGATTGGTTTCTTCCATGGTCAGATATAAGGGCTGAGCCATTTTGTCATGGTGAGAGGATTGGTTCCTTCCATGTCAAATATGAGTGTTGAGATCCATATCCATTCTGACGAGTAGGTCAGATATAAGGGCTGAGCCTTTCTGTCATGGTGAGAGGATTGGTTCCTTCCATGTCAAATATGAGTGCTTGCCATTCTGTTGAGTAGGACAGATGTAAGGGAAATTGCCATTTTGGGAATGGAGGTACTTGGTCAGTTACCAGGAAAATTCAGTTTAGGACTGAGAAGCCATTATGATGTGATAGAGGGATGTGTTCCCACTTGATCAGATGTAAGGGATGAACCATTCTATCATGGCTAAAGGATTAGCTTCCTTCCATGTCAGATGTGAGTGTTGCCCATTCCGATGAGCAGGCCGGATATAAGGGCAACTGCCATTCTCTAGGAGAATGGAGGCATCTGGTCAATTACTAGCTAGCTCATTCGAGGAATGGGGGCCATTCTAATGTGACTGTAGGATTGGTTCCTACAAGATCAGATGTGAGTGCAAAGCCCTTCCATCATTGTGAGCAGGATGTGTTCCTGCCTAGATGGATGTAAGTGCAGAGCCTTTTCATCATTGTGAGCAGGATATGTTCCCGCCTGCATGAATGTAAGTGTACAAATCTTTCATCATTGTGAGCAGGATGTGTTCCAGCCTAGATGAGAGTCTTTCATCATTGTGAGCAGGATGTGGTTCTAGCCTGGATGGAAGAACAAAGATCTTCCATCATTGTGGTAGGATGTGGTTCCGACTTGGATGAAAGAACGGAAATCTTCCATCATTGTGGTAGGATGTGGTTCCAGCCTGGATGGAAGTACAGAACTCTTCCATCATTGTGAGCAGGCTGTGGTTCCGGCCTGGATGGAAGAACATAGATCTTCCATCATTGTGGTAGGATGTGGTTCCAGCCTAGATGGATGTGAGTACTGTGCCTTTCTAACGAGTAGGTCAGATATATGTGCTGAAGAAGACCTACATGGAGGCTAGGCCTACAACCAGCATGAAAAAGGGCTCACTCTGTAGAACTTCCTGTGACGAGAAAAATCATGAGATAGCCCCTGTGATGATCCAGATCCAGTGAAGATGATCCAGCAGTCATGATCCAGATCCAGTGATGATCCAGATCCAGTGATGATGTCTAGATCCAATGATGATGTCCAATGATAATCCCGATCAACTGATGATCTAGATTCAGTGATGATGATCCAGATCGAGTGATGATCGAGATCCAATGATGATGATCCAGATCGAGTGATGATCGAGATCCAATGATGATGATCCAGATCGAGTGATGATCCAAATCTAGATGAATATGACTTGAAGATGAAGATGACGAGAACTCAATGATGATCCAGATGATACAGAGAAGAAGACTTGTGCTAATATATTCTGTCAAGGGAATACCTTCCTAGTTAAGAGGGAGTGTTGATGTATTTGTAACTTCGGAATGTATTCATCCGTATTTCTTATGTATTGTAACCCGATGTTTATTCCGAGATGTATTTGTGATGTACTTGAGTCATGTCATACCCCAATGTTTATTTCGGGAAGTTTCTATAATGAGAAAGTCATGTCAAGTCATTGTGGGTAACCCTCCTATTGGTCAAGGGTTAAATTCCCCACAGTTATGGGGCCCTTGGGTTATTAGACTATTCTAGTGAATTCGACCCTAGGTGAGTCATTGTAAGTCGGGGCAATAGTCCCCACCATTGTGTTACCCTCCTATTGGTCAGAGGAGGCAAAGTCCCCACAAGTGGTGGGGCACTAGGGTTATTAGACACTCCTAGAGATGTCGGCTCTAGTATGTAATTGTTAAGTGAGGCCGACATGATGGAGTGGGTTCCAATTGAACAGAAGAATATAAATAGAGAGTGAGTCTCTCTATTTAGGACACACACACACTCATTGGGGCGCATGAGTGAGAGAGAAGAAGCTCTCTCAGTGTGAGAGAGAGAGACTGCTGCTGTCAGGAGATCATCTTTATGTTTTCGGGTTTTACCTTTGCTGCTGATTCTATCTTTGAGGAAGTTGCTGGGTTTTCTCCTTTATGGTTTCTGTGAGGAAAATTCTTTGTGTCTCTTGTCTCTTGTGTTGTGCTTGTGTTTTATTGCTGTGCATGTTATTCTCTCAGTTAAAGATCCTAAGATCATAATGGTAGCTTATATGATAAAAATCTAACACATTCAACTCATTAAAGTGAAGATAAATATATCTTGAAGACATATTTCAAATTTTTTGTTGTGTCCTTTCTTGAGGGAGGATTTTCCCCATGTGGTTTTTCCTCTTTCCTCATCTTTTTTGGACATGAATAATTATAAAGGGTGACCATAGCCTTGTTTCTAGGCCCTATGTACACCTATATGTACCATATGCATCTGATTATTTCAGGCATAAACATCATAAAGTTAGAATTAAAGGGGGGTGTGGGAATATAATAAAACCACTTAATACTTAGGATAAAAATATTTAATCAATTTTTATTAAATTTGTACCCACTAACCCAGATAATTGGCATCCACTTGCACCACATGGTCAACACTTTCCATATATCTCCCATGAGCACTTTAATACTGATTTTGGTTTGATCACACGTCCACTATATTGACTGTCAAAATTAGTAACCATGCTTTCCTGCAAATTATGTCTTTATTATGCTTTTATCGAGCTTTTATGTGGCTAAGGTAAATCTAGTCAACTAGGAAATTGCTATCTTTTGTTGCCAACCCATCCTCCCTTATTTTCTCTCTATATTCCAAGATTAGCATTTTTTTTCATCATTCATGACAACTCACTCATGTTTTTTCTATTCCATGAGGTCCTTGACTGATTTGTGAAGTGCTAGTATCCACCTATGGGGGTTTATCATATTTGGTAAGTCTGATTTATGAGCTAGCATGAGTTGTCTTCCACCAACTCAATTTTCCTTTATAAGGATGTATTACTATTGTAATAATCAATCAATTCATTATTGGTTCATCATCTATTCAACTGATCAATAATACTTGGAAAGATATTGGAACACTTTTCTTGTATTCATTCTCTTATTCTTCTCTGTATTTTTCGTATGCATACTTGTGAGAATTATCTTAGTAGGAATATCTATCTCCTGTTCTTCTTCTTTGCATCAAGGATTTTTTTCTAATGGTATCAGAGCTGCGATTTCTACAAGTACTCTCATGTTGTTCCTTTGAGAATTGATCTAAAAGCCCCATTTTTATGGTTTGCAAAAGCCCATTTCCCCTATCTAAAACTGGTTTTTTTAGTCAACATTGAGAGCCCATATTTCTCTAAAGAGTTTATATGATTGTTTTGAGCATACGTCTCATAGTGAATCCATATTTAGTGTGTAAAATGACTAGGTGGAAGGTATCCGATATTAGTTCCATAATTGTGCTGCAACGAGCTTCAAGTTAAATCTATCTGTAACTTGTTGTTATTTTAATTATAAAAGAAATCTTTCTTCCATCAAGTTCAAGTGTTTAATTGAAGTTTATAATTCTCATGATTTGGATGAGTTATTTAGCAAATCATTTTTAAATTATATCTTTTTTATATAGAATGGAACCTATCATCCAATCTAGATCGCAGGTTCCATTCTTTATAAAAATAGTCTTTGTGAATTACAATGAATGAAATTATATATTTGCATCGATAACTAGTCTTGTTTAGATCCTTATTCATTTTCAAGTTGAATCTTGGAGAAGTTGGTGAGAAGATTGGAGCAACGTCATCCTAGGGATTCTACATCAACTATTTAGATTTCCGAATGTTACATTTTAAACCTCCTTTGTTCATTTCAAGAAAGTTTGGTTGTAAAGAGTTTTGAATACGTTTTGCTCAAATATTCGAGTTTTCTTTTGGGTATCTCTCTGTGGTGGTTTGGCTTAAAGAACACTAGGGTAGTTTAAATCACATAAATATTCGAGATTTCTTTTGGGTATCACTCTGTGGTGGTTTGGCCTAAAGAACACTAGGGTAGTTTAAATCACATAAACAAAAATCGTGACTCCAATGGGGTTTTTTCCCATTTTAGGTAGTTATGGATTTTTTTATTAATTGATCTTTTTGGTTTGTTTTTTCTTTGTTTCTGTTATTTTTTTAATCTTTCCTATCTTATCCTAGTAGATTTCCATGTTATGACCCTTATGAGAATACATTTCTGTGTCCGGGCATCAAATTTTTTATTTTTTGCATTTCTTGATACTAGTACGTGGGTAGCAGTGCACATAGGTGCGTACTTATCCGATAGCATTCATTACTTCTATAAAAAAACATGTTTTTGTCCCTCTATGCAACCTGAACACTAGAAAGTCGTGTGCACATATAACCTAGCCTTTCCATTGCCCGCGTACATCTAGTTTTGCTTCTTTTTTCAGTTTCTCTTTACTTAAAATAGAAATGTGGTTTTTTTCTATCTGCGTTGTGAAGTATAGAAGTTTGTTTTTTTATTTTCAGAAATCAACACTTGTTTTTTTACTTTTCTGTCCATATCATCACAAAAAATCAATACAAAGTTGATTGTTTTGTTATAAGTTTTCTTATTGATTGTTTATAAGCTTTCTTATTGATTGTTTATTGTAGTTCGAAAAGAATGTCATTTTTCCTTCTTTACTTGCGTATTTGAGCATTAAGTGAAGCAAAATTTCAATACTATTGTTGATACTTGTGTTTACATGCAATAGTTAACATAAAAGTTTATCTTTCTTTTTTAAAAGAGAATATTCCCTTTCCTTGAAAATTTAAAAAGTAGTTATTTTTTAGTTTTAAGAAAATTGTTTAGTATGGAGTGTTTATTTCAATTCGTGAAAAAAGAAAAGTTGCATTTTTGTTTTCTTTTTGAAGTATTTTTTTCAACTTAAAATAATATTTTGGAAAATGTTTTGTGTTTTATAATTTTTTTTTAAATTTGGAAAAAAATTGTGAAAGATTTTTTTGCTTTCTACGTTTATATATATATATTCTTGTAAGTGTGAAGAACATCACTATTTTCCCTTTCGTTCCCTTGAAGTAAAAACGACCACTTAAAAGTATTGCTTAATATGTAATCAAGTAGAACTTTATTTTTATAGGGCACACCAATTTAGCTTAAGTTTATGGTCTTGGAATAAGGTGGAAGTTAACTGTCCAAGAAAACTTTAAATTATGAAATATATTGGTCATTTAGAAGCATAAGAGTAATTCAAATAGAGTACGAGTGTAGCTGAGAAGATACTCTCAAATAAGATTCAAGAACTAGGTTGTGTGAGGTTGAGTGGAAGGGAGCCCCCACTAATACTTAAACTGAGAATTTGTGGGAATTTTGGTGTATGAGGATTTCTTAAGTACCAACTTTGGCCCCATGAGGTGTTGTTACTATTTAGGTTTCGAGCTTAGACACCCGTCCAATACTTACAATCTTGGTCGTCAACTTCCCTCATGGACGTTGACTTCATATTGGTAACCATAGTATCTTATCATAGGTACCACATATTTTATGACAAGGACTTACTACCAATCTTGGACAAATGTTGATCCAAACTGATAATACCATTGGAGGGTGTCCCTTTCTTTATGGGGGGGCTTGCACCATGAAGGAATATAAATGGAGGCCTTGGTAATTGTTCTTGAATCTTTTCTATTTGGATATGGGACTTAATCAACACACACTAAACTCTGAAAGGCCTTTTGTTGACCTAGTTTGATATTCTAGAACTCTTTTTAGTGGGGTACTCTTTGTGCTGTGTGTGAATTTTTTGGACTTAAGACTTGATTTGTTTTTAAATTTTTCAAGTATGAAATATCAATCACTTCAACATTATAAGAGGATTCAAAATATTCCTTCGGTTCCATTTGAACCTCCACAGTGTCCATAAATGCAATGAACAAACATAGTTGCCTCTTTTGAGGTAATATGTTTCATCAATTATTCGGTGAACCACAATCTACTAAACAATAGTAGACTTAAAGATCTACAGGACGAAGTATTTATCATGCCTTTCAACCCTCATTCAACTGGACTAAATGTTCTAGTGTTTGTGCATGTTCCAAGTTCTTTTTAGTAAGAAACCATTTCTTTATCGGATTAGAAGAGGGTTAGTTATGGGAGATTTAGGGTAAAGTTTGGGATAATCTCATATTCCCACTTTATCTATAGTCCTAGGAGTATTTTTTCCTCTTCATTTCACTACTCAGATTTTAAATCAAACCATATCTATTTCATCTCCTATGGTTATTTTTTCCACTACATCCTTGCCTTTAGGTTTTGCAGCTACTCATACCCTTTTGGTTCTATTTCTTATCATAGCCTTTTGGTTCTATTGCCATTACATTTGGTATATTGGTATTGGGTATGCCTAGCTTCCTAGTTAATTCTACTCCCTTATTTTTGAATCCTACTACTGGCTTCAGTGGTTCTTCTACACCATTATAATGTTTTTCGTGGCATGGAGATCATATTCCCCCTTCCTTTCCCTATTTTTGGACAAGGCCTATAAATTTGATGGGCATGTTTCGGTTGTGAATCCATTTATATATTTTATTATTCATATGGGTGGTTTTCAATAATCTTTTATGCCTTCCCAATCTACCCTCTTTTCATTTTTTAGTGGGGGCAGTAGTAACTTTATCCCTTCAACCAAGATACTAGTTGGAAGTAACTTTCATAGGCCCAATCAAATTGGATGCATGGTATTCCTACTAGGGGCAATTTTATGCATAGACATTGGAATCCCTTTATAGGAACAAGTGTTGCACAAATTGTGACAAGGGGAAACCCCTATTTATCTTTTCAGAATCTCGGTGGTGGGAACATACCACCACAATTTTCTCATTCATATTATTTGTCCATGCAATCGAGACTCCCTAGGATCTTTGAACTTTCTAGATCTATCGAAATTGATGAATGATCTAGTGTGCCATGATCCTAACTAGCCTCTAGTTCGAACAAAATTTCCCTCATACATTCCAAAGTTTGAAGGTTAAACTAGTGAACATCCTAGAGATCATGTTACTACTTTCCACTTATGGTTTTCTACGAATTTACTTAATGATGATTCTATTGGGTTGAGATTGATTCAACACACACTCACTAGAGTTTCCATGAAATGGTATATTGAGTTTCTTGCTTCATCTGACCATTCATTTTATGATCTTGCAATGATATTTTTGAACGTTTTAGCTTCCTTTCTGATATGATGTGGGTACTAATATCCTATCTCAATTCGGGAAGAATAAATCCACCCATATATTAGATCACATCCAAGAGTGGCATAGGCAGAAAATGTTGATTAGGGAATCCATCCCCCTTGAGTTTTTCTTGGAATGGCTCCTCCAATCCTTGTTTCCTTATATATCCAAGGATGTTTCTACCTTAGGGTTCACCACCAAAGAATATGTCATTTTTAAGTCCCGATAGGTAGATTTGATATACCCTCATTTTGGGATCCTTAGATAATTTATTTTAGACGCGCCACAGTTTAGTATAGACCCTTCCAAACAAAAACTTATGCCACATAGTAATGGTATTTTTTATTCAATCCATGTTGTAGAGGTTGTTAACAGTCAAATGAAATATTTGTCCATCCTGTCTTTTGCAACAAGTACAACTTGTGTTGTCACCTCTCCTTCCCAAATATATTCTATACACACTATGCAGACAACTAGCAACCTAGTAGGAAAAAGAAGAAGAATAATAAGGATAATAATAATAAAGGACAGGGTAATAATGATAAATTTAAACAAACCAATAATGTTGGTGGGGCAATGAAAGAGCATAATAAATTTAAGTTCCCTTATAAGATTTGCAACTGGAAGACCATCTTACACATCAATTCACATTAATAGAAGAAGCCCAAAGACTGTTGAATCATAAACAATAATGTCCTCATATTCTAAATAATACTTTTCCACAAGGATTACATTTATCTTATACTTATTCTAATACCACTGAAAATCCGCAAGGGGGCACCCAAAATTCTCCCTCTTCTGATCAATCATATATCAATATGATAAAGTATAATGATCTATTGTCAACTAGGTCCAAGGACTATGGAAATCCTGAGTCTTGATCTAAAGGTAAGGAAGATCATGATCTAGATAACCCTGTTTTAATAGAGAAACTTGTGGTAGAGTCTAATCCTTGTGTTCCTAAAGGTGTATACAAGAGGGCATCACACAATCCTAATTCTAGAGCTAACCCTAACTATTTTATTGTTGAGGACTTATATTAGATGTTGTGTTTCACATTAGCTATTGATGTTCTTCAAAGTTTTCCCTCACGATAAAATATTTATTGTCTTCTTTAGGAAGTCCCGATCCTTTGAACAACCAAGTTGTTAAGTTTGATGTCTCTAATGTCAAACCTCGTCTTCCATACCATGTTCCCTTCTAGATCAATGTGTTCCATGCCACAAAGACTATTGAAAGGATAGTCGTAATGAGGGTGCATCAAGTTGTGTCATGGATCTGTCTTATTGGAAAGCTTTGGGATCTATGGAACTCACCCAAACCCCCACATTTCTTACTACTTTCACTAGTACAAAATGGAATATAAGTGACAAAAAAATGACCAAAATTCACATATAAATTACCACTTTTGATTTGGCAATCATTGGTTGCTAATTTTCGGTCTCTTATCACGTGACAAAAAATATGGTCATATTTAGTTTGGTCATGTATATCTTGTTTTATGGTCATTAATTTGGTCGTATATTTGGTCATTAATTATCATAATTAACAACCAAATATATAACCAAATTAATGACAAAAAATATGACCAAATTAATAACCACAAGGCAAGCTATAATGACCAAGATAAATATGACCACAATTTTAGTTGTGTGATAAGTGACCATAAATTAGCCACCAAACATTTCATTTGGTCATTTATATGTGAATTTTGGGCATTTTTTTGTCGCTTATCTCTCATTTTTTGTCGCTAGTTTAGTCGTTTTTAGTCATTTTATATGTGAATTTTGGTTATTTTGTTTAGTAACTTATCGCACATTGTTTTTTCACTTATCTCTCATTTTTTGGTCATTGGTTTAGTATTTTTTAACCAATATTTCAATATCATTAGGGAACAGAGGAATCAAACCACCAACCTCCTGCTTGTAAGGAAGTTGTTCTTCCATTGAGCTAGAACCCTTTAATAATTTGGGAACCTAAATTACAAAGGCATCTATAATGGTAAGAAATATCAATACACGCCTTTGAGTATCTAATGGATGGAAAAGGATGATAGATTGTATAACTTCATAAGATATGATTAAGAAAGTTATGAAAACGATGCACATAGATATGGAAATGGAAATGTTATCAGACTTTGAAATAAAATAGGACAAAAGAAAACTTGGATATCGACCCATTTTGAAAACTTGTTTGAACCCTTGTAAAAGTACCTAAAGGTTCTAAATCATATGAACTCAAATTTAAAAATTGGTTAATAAGCAATCAAATAAACTAAGAAAAGAACAAAACTTTCTCAATTATAATCAAATCAATATTAAAAAATTGTCCAACATCACAAATCAGAACAATACATATGCCTAAGCTATTGGCTAATTCAAGTATAAGGAGTTGTTTTGAACATTTTTTTCATATTCATCATCCTTCCAATTGAAATCCATAGTGCAGTTAATGGGAGCATAAAAGGACACATTTTCTCCATGGATTTATACATTCATAAACAATTTAACATAAAATTGTTCTCTAAATTCAACTCTTATTATAATTAAAACTACGTCTAGCCTCAATGACCCTATCAATCAAGGCATAATGAGAGAATTTTTTCAAAGTGTGCCACAAACATGTATTTTGATTTATCAGATTCCTCCTCCAAAGTTCCTTTAGACATACACAATCCAAGGACTTCTTCCTAAGAGGATTTCCTTTTCAAGTCAAAATAAAACTTGGGGAACTCATCCCCTTACTAGATCCACTAAATCCTACCTCAAATTCCGACACCCCTAGCAATATATTCCTCATCCTTTTTGATAATTTATTCCATCCTTGTTGCTTCCTCTTGAAGGGAAGTATTGTGAATATCCTCATCTAGGGTATTATCACTTTTAATAGAAACTTAAGCTTTAGGTCAATTTTTTACCTCTTTAGATATAAATAGTAAGGGTTCCAACACTCTTACTTCTTTCTCTTACCATTTTATCAATACAATCAACAAGTTTATATGGATAAATATTCCTCCATTGTCTGAAACTTTGTTGGATTTGCAGATGCAATCCACCCTTGAGTATGCAACTACCACCACTATAGTATGTACTTTTGGATATCTAGTTGTATTGATCTTATCTTTTTATTCCATACCTATATAGCTACAATAGTAGTGTCATGTTAAAGAACAATCAAACATGGGCACACTGCATTTAGGTTTGCACCAAGGGTTTACATCGAGCTTCAAGCTTATTTTATGCATATGCCACAATATGGTCATGCTCGACTTGTTATTCTTGATTTTAGGATGCTTCAATAGGTGTGTCCTATATAGTACTTGTTGGATTGCATGGTAGTGATTTTGAGCTATGTTTTGAATTCAAGGTGTAAATTAATTTGGCACTAAAATGTTAATTGTATGGTCCTAATTTTGTAACCTATATAAATACTTCCTTGTACAACATAGATCTAGAAAAAAAACATCCCCATGCCCAACCAACTAGTTATTTGATAATCCATCAAATAAAATCCTTTGAAATCTATCTACTTCAATTGATTGTTAGTTCCTTGGGCTATGGTGGATTAAGGCTCTTACACCAAAATCACCAATACAACATTCAAATACCTATATACATATAAATAAAATATAAATCAATTAGCAAGATTAAAATAATATGAATTTAGTGTAATGTTATACAAATCAAAACAATGAAAGGAAATGAACAAAACGTATTTGGACACATTCAAATACCTATATACATATAAAGAAAATATAAATCAATTAGCAAGATTAAAATAATATGAATTTAGTGTAATGTTATACAAATCAAAACAATGAAAGGAAATGAACAAAACGTATTATTGTTCCAAATGCACAACATTGCAATGCAATAAAAGAGAACATATTTCAATGCACTGGAAAAAAAACACAATAACGAAAATGTTGAATACATATAATTATTGCAAATGCTTCGGATTGAGAATGGTAGTGTTAAACACTGCTTATTTGTAAACCTTTACAAGTTTTATGCAGAGGTTTATCAAATATATTACACAATATTGGTCATTGTACCATGTTAGTACTGGATTTGTACCTTTTTCCATATTTGTATTTATTTTATTTTATTTCTTCATTTTCTTTTTCCCATATAATTTGAATCTTAGTTTCTAAACCATTTTTCTATTTTTTCGTTTTTATTTTTTATTTATATTTCTGCATCTGTAACATTATAGGTTATAAGTGGGATTATATATATATATATTTAAAATCTTCCTAAATTATTTTAGTGAGTAATTTTACATATGTTCTAATTCATTTTATGAAAGTTTGCTCATGATTATCAAGAATGTGTGATTTGAAACATTCTGACAGCGTAATACATGGAGGTTATGCATATTGGCGCTGATGAAATGTATGTTTTCTTTGTTTTGGTCATTGTCATTAGACACATATTATGAGGAGATCGAAGTGAATTTCAGAAAACCAAAAGAGGTTTTTGGCAAGGACGTCCTCATTCACAAAAACCTCCCTCATTTTTGCAACAGGTGTCATGGTTTGGAATATTCGAATGAATCGTTTGGTCTATTTTCCAGATTTTAACATTTAATGATTTCATGTTTTTTGTCATTTTATTTGGGCACGTATTCCTAACAATTGGAGAGAAATTTTTAAAAACTAAAATATTTTTTTGTTCATCACAAAACTATTTACAAAAACCTCTCTCGCAATTTAAACATCTGTCACGGTTTATCATATGCAAGTGGTTATTTGAAAACATTTTTTCCATAATTAATTCACCAAATTTCCCTCAAAATCCGATTTTGCTATTTTGGGCATATTTGATCCTTGAGTTTTAGATCTATAAATTGTCTTCAGATCTCTAATTGATTATAAATGTAATGAATAAAATGGAAAGAACGGGGGTTTTTTATAGCAGTGGATCAGATAGGGATATCTTGTATACTTCTTTAAGTTTGGAACCTCTTTTGATATCTGTAAGTATATTTTGGAAGTTGTATGAAAGATAAATATTATATGAGCCACTTTGAATTTTTATCAATACAAATACAGTTCAATGTCTTTGATATAATTCTGTGATGATTTTTATGAAGGTAGTGTTTATGTCTCTAGCTTCTCATTGCAGATTTATGTATTTGTGTTCCCTTTTATACAGAATGTTTTTTATGTTTAAAGGCATTTATCATTTGTATATGTAGTCAAATGTCTATTGTTACATATTCTTTGTTTACTTTCTCTCTTATATGCTTATGGTTCTATGTGTTAGATTTAATCATTAGTTTATATACCTTATTTGATTTCTTCCCTTCTATTATACACCAGCAAAATCAAAGATTCAAAACCTAAACCTTTATTTTATACCTTATGAGATTCCTAGGATTTGTACCATTGTAGTCTAGTACAAACTCCAGTACAAACATATTTTGGCATCGTTTCAGGGATATAAGTGAATAAAATATTCCCTGGGAGAAAGACAAATCATGGACAAATCTTAGATCCAGTCTTTGACAGTGAACAAAGGTTGGTTACATAGTTTAGACTACAATCATTCACCTGGCGACTCCATTATCCAAGAACCCATGGGTGGCTCCACTGGTTCAATATTCCAAAGACCATGGAAAAAATTTTGGCACAAAGGTTTACACCTTTCAATTTTTCAGTTGTTCCAGGATTTCCAAATGCAGTACCTATCATGGACGAGTGGGTAGATTTCCTTCAACAGTTCATAGAGGGAAAAGATGAAAATCAGGAACTTCATCTAATTAAGTTTCATCAATATATCGACCAACTAAATATACATCACGAGGATGTATTGATGAAAATGTTCATGTACTCCTTGGAAAGGGATGCCGAAAAATGGTACAAGTCTCTTCTTGTCTCTAGCATTTATTCATTAAAATATTTCCATGTTGTTTTTTATTCATATTGCAAAAGAATTTATCCACCTCAGTGTCTTTTCGACCATTGTTGTGAGGGATATGCATTATATATCAGTGTTCAATAGTAGATTACTCTAGTAGCATAGATGAAGAAGATCGTTATACTATGAAAGAGGAAGAAGACTTGTTATCAGTTGTATCTTCCTCTAACTCTATTTTATAGCACGAAAAATTTCAAAATTATGATATTAAAATGGATGATAGCATTATAGAACATAAATATTCATCTTTTAAAACTAATCAAGCACTGCCATCCTTCTAAGAAACTCATGAAGTGAAGGTTTATGGAGTTCAAATTTCAGAAGTTTTTCAAGATCAACTCTTTAATGATGAACGCAATCAAATATGTCAAACATGTTATGAAAAATCTATGGTTTCAGAATTTGTTGAAGGTGAAGAGGAAAAATTACCAACTTTTGCTATCAAGGAAGAATCCCATGATCATTATGATAACCAAGCTATTGTTTTAAGTCACGTGGAAAATGATTTTACTGATGAGATCAACGAAGATAGTTTGGAATTTTCTCATTATGTTCATAACAGTTTTGATGATCATCCCATTGGTCGTCCTATTCATGATACTTATGAAAGATCAATCTTGTAATGAAGAGATTGTTGTAGAAACATTCTATTCTCACACTTTTCAAGAAGTTTCTAGTTGTCTAGATGATAAAATTGTTGTTCCCAACATTTTCAATGATCAAGCCATTGCGCAGGAATATTTTCAGCATATTTTAAATCATGAAATTATTGATGGCATTTTTCAAGTTAACTATGTTGAAGATCATTTTCACAGTTGTGCACGTCAACCTATTTATGATAAATATTCCTATGATGATGAAAAATTTTCTGAATCAACACATATTGAATATTTCAACAACAAGCATGTGTATGAAAATTGTGAATTCAATTCATCTGAAGAGAGTAAGGGTGATGATGATGAATTAAAACACATTCCATAAAGTTTTCTCTCCCACCAATTGTTGAAGAGCAGGTTTCTATTTCAACACCTATGAAATTTCAAAGCAATGATCTAGTATATGATGAGTACGAGTCAAACTCTTGGGAAGAAAGTGAAGAGAGTGAGATGATACCTGTTCCAATAAATAACAATAAAAAGGGATTACATGATCAACTACCACTGTATTTTCTTCCAACAAATGTCAATCAACAATTTCTAGGAATTGGTAAGCATGTCTTTGATATTTTTCAAGAAGAAATAGAATATTTCATTGTTGAATGGGAGAAGTACTTCTATTCTTTCCAGGATCCAATGGTTATTTACATGGAGCTTAAATGGAGCAGAGAATTTTCTATTTTTTATTTTTTAAAGATATAAATTCTAATTTGTAAGTATGAGTGTTACAACTAATTTTACCACACATGGTTGATCACACATTTATGGCCTTCCATGTCCATCTGCGGACTCTTTGGACCCCATGGACCAATATTGTACCTTTGATGTTTCCAAGATCATCCCTAAAAACACATGTTATTTGTTGTACGTGACTTTTAATCCCTTTCTCGCATATATACGTAGATATTGACCTCAAACCCACGTACATTGGGATTTGTGCATAGATCCAAATATTTTTGGAGTTTTCCTTGATGTGTGTCAGAACCACTTGACTCTTGGCCTTCCATATGCCTCAAGATCGCTCGGATTTGACCCTCCATTACCCCTTTGGAGTGCTATATAAGGAACCCCTTAGATACATTGAGGGAGAGGAATTGAAGAGCAAGGAAATTATAGTCCATTGTTGTCATAGCTTGCTTGTACTTGAGTCTGCATCCCTTTGTCCCTTTGGAGCACTTTTTGTTCTTCCCAAGCTTTCATTTGCTTATTATATTTCTATCGAGAGATGGAGGATTGAAGTGGTGGAGGCCCAGGTGGAGGATTAAGTTTCTTCAGTTCACAGATGTGCCAACAAAGGTTGTCACTGTTAGTTTTTCAACATTAATCTAGCATTATCAGGATCTTTAACTGAGAGAATAACAAGTACAACAATAAAACACAAGATACAATGAACACAGTGTTTTTCCTCAGGGAAACCATAAAGGAGAAAACCCCACAACTTCCTCAGAGATAGAATTAGCACCAAAACAGTAAGTGATGTCCGAACATTAGTAATCTTCTTCTTGTCTAACCCTAGTGTCTTCTCCTTCCTCAACTATGCGCTACACTTGAGTGTGGATGACTTGTGTGATAAATAGAGACTCCAGTTCTCTATTTATACTAATCCCGACATGACTAAAACCCTACCAGGGATGACCTCGACTAGGAGAGTCTAATAACCCTAGTGCCCCAGAACTGCAAGGACTTTAACCCTTAGACAGTTGAGGGTTACCCACTATGACTTGACATGAATTGTTTACATAATTGATCCTCCCAATCGGAACATCGGGGCATGACAATATGACTCAATTACATTATAGATACATCCCGGAATAAACATCTGGTTACAATACATAAGATACATAGATGAATACATTCTGAAGTTACAAATACATCAACACTCCCTCTTAACTAAGAAGGTATTCTTTCGACACAATTTTCAGCACTGGTCTTCTTCTCTGCTGATCCGTCGGACCTCAACTTGTGTGCATTAAAAAATTTTGTTAAAAGAATGTGTTCAGCAGGTTAATTAATGGAACAACATTAACAGAAATTAAATACTGAAAACAGATGGAAAACAACTGATAAACAGATATGAAGAAGCACAGAATCAAAGCGTCACAAATAGAAGTTGATAATGGAGTTCACCCCCTCCACTGGGCTACATCTCCGGGTCCCTCTCCAATGGGTACCGATCCAATTAATCTCTTAAAAAAATGGTACAAAATGGTTCTGGAAACAACTTCAGCAACTGTAAACAGAATGTTGTACAAGATATTTAAGACCTTTCTCTTGAAATCACAATCATCCTTCAAAGATAAAGAAAGCTAAAATATAACAGAGAATGTCGACTTCTACAGCACAACATCTGGACACTTCGCAGCAAAAAATGATCTCTAAGCTTCTCGTAACAAAGAAACGATACTCTATGCTCCAAAACAATCCGCCCCCTTCTCGGTGGCCAACCTCCTCTATTTAAGAGTTCAGCGGGAGGGATAAGTAATCGATTCGATTCCATCATCCCAACTGCTATCTTTTTATTATTATTATTATTATTATTGTTACAACCATACGATGAACCATGCAATTCGGCCAAGTCACTGCACAAGCATTATGTTACCATGACGTTCCATATTCCCGAAACGTGGCAACTAAATCCACGCACTGATTCATTCACAACACGTTGCAATGACCATTACGCACATATGTTGCACCATACCATAGCATCACACGTAATGTAACCATTGGATGTCACCACTAACTTCACGATGTCGCATCAAATCTGTCACAGCAGTGTGAAAAGTCTGTCGCAGCTATGTTTGTCATAGTAGTGTGAAAAGTCTGTCGCAACTAAATATGTGTCATAGCTAAGTCTGTCACAGCTAAATCTGTGTCACAACTAAGTCTATTACAGCAGTGTGAAAAGTCTATCGCAGCTAAATCTATGTCGCAGCTAAATCTGTGTCGCAGCTAAATCTGTGTCACAGCTAAATCTGTGTCACAGCTAAGTCTGTCACAGCAGTGTGAAAAGTATGTCGCAGCTAAATCTGTGAGTTAAAACATATATTATGTTCTTTGAACCATATATTAAATACCATTGTACCATATTGGATCAGTTTAATTTTTGAAGATGAATAATCCACCGGATTTTAATTTTTGAAGATGAATAATCCACCGGATCATTCCTCCCCATTGGAGAGATTTTGGACCACCAAAATCCTGAATCATTTGGAAAGTAAATGAGGGTATAGCTCCCTCACTTTTCCAATCTCCATCCATTTTTCTTTGCTAGGATGTGTGCCTTTAAGCCCCACTCGAAGGTAATCAGCATTCCCCCTTCATGAATTCCTTACATTTCTGTCAAGAATAACATCATCCCGCAACTCATTCATATATTCAGGTGCCATATCATCAACTCAAGGAATTTGTACATTAGTTTCCTCATCCATGATCATAGGAGGCTCATACAATTTAAGATTCTCAACATTGACAACTGAATAAATTTGCATGTATGGAGGTAAATTCAAGCAAAAATCATTAGTACCGATCTTTTCCAAGATCTCAAAAGGACCATACCTGATAGGCTTAAGATTTCTACCTTCACCTTTCATTCTCTCTTTGGTGATATGTAACCAAACTCTATCACCAACCTGAAATTGATGATCAACTCGATGCTTGTCATGCCTGGCTTTGTACTTTGCCTGGCTCTTCCCCAACTGTTCTTGAACTGCCTGCTGCACTGCTTGGATTCTCTGAATGAACCTTAGCACTTTATCTGCATCATGATGTCCATCCACTGCATATTTTCCAAAAGAGAAGTCCATCGGTGTTTTTGGCATATAACCAAAACAAGTTTCAAAAGGATATCTATTCATGGAAGAATGAACTGCATGATTGTAGGCATGCTGTATATACTGCAACTGCTCATCCCAAAGTTTAGGATGTTTACTACAATATCCTCTAAGCAGCTGAACCACTGTCCTGTTTACTACCTATGTTTGCCCATTGGTCTGTGGATGAAAAGATGTACTTTTCTTCAGTTTAGTGTCCATAAGCTCCCATAAAGTCGACCAAAAGACTCCCAAGAACTGGGAGTCCCGATCAGATACAATAGACATGGGTAACCCAAAATGTACCCAAACATTCTGAAAGAATAGATGAGCTATTTGTTCAGCAGTGATCTGCTTGTTACATGGCATTAAGATACACATTTTGCTGAATCTATCCACAACAACATATAGATAATCATGCCCTTTTCTAGACATAGGTAGTCCTCCTACAAAGTCCATAGAAATGCTTTCCCAAGGATGAGAAGAAACTGGAAGAGGTGTGTACAAACCCAATTTCCTATTGCTAGGATTACTCATTGCACACATAACACAACCTCTTATGTATTTAGCTATAGTTTCTTGCATTTGAGGCCAATAACAGTGATTCTACAATACAGACAATGTTTTACTTACTCCAAAATGTCCTGCAATCAATGAACTATGTGCCTCTCAGATCACATGCACTCTTTCTTTCTCTGGAATACAGAGTTTACCGAGATGATACAAGAGGTGTTCATGCACAAAATAGTTCTCTTCCTGTTTACCATGTATTAGTGATGCATATACTTTCTTAAAATCTTTATCTTCTGCATACTGTTCAATATAACTTTCATGTGTTAATGAACTGTTCTGAAGAATGATTGAAGCATTTGTAGGTGGCCTTGATAACATGTCTGCTACTTTATTATGAATTCCTTTTTTGTACTTTATTACAAGATGAAACTGCTGTAAGAATCCCATCCATCTTAAATGCCTAATTTGTTGTACTTTAGTTTGAGATTGTAAATATTGAAGTGGCTGATGATCAGTATGTATGACTGTTTCCTTTCCCATGATATAATGTTTCCACTTCTTCACACTCTGTACCAAAGCATACAACTCTTTGTCATAGGTCGGATAGTTACTTACCGCAGTAGAGAATGTTTCTGAATGGTAGCAAACTGGCTTCCTTCCTTGCATCAAAATTGCTCCCATGGCAAACCCGCTGGCATCGGTTTCAATCTCAAATGGCTGCTGCAAATCTGGCAATGTCAAAACTGGTGTTGTGCTAATCTTTTCCTTCAAAGTGTTGAAGGCTCTCTAATGCTTTCCTCCCCACTGGAAAATTTCTTTAACACTTGTCAACGCATGTAATGGAGCAGCAATGGAAGATAATCCAAAAATGAATTTTCTCCAATACTGAACCGCACCCAGAAAACTTCTGATTTCAGTAATGGTGTTAGGACATGGCTAGTTTACAATGACAGTAACCTTGGCTGGGTCCACTCGCAGGTGGCCTCCACCAATAATATGGACCAAATATACTAGAGAATTTTTAGCAAACTCACATTTAGACATTTTTACATAAAGCTTCTCCTTCTTCAGTACATCTAAAACTTTCTGCACATGTACAATATGCTCTTCCCAGGTTTTGCTAAACACAAGGATATCATCCAAATATACAATTACAAAATAATCAATGAATGGTCAAAAGACATCATTCATGACCCGCATGAAAGTAGCAAGAGCGTTACATAGCCCAAAAGGCATTACAATCCATTCATACAAACCCTGTTTTGTTTTAAACGTTGTTTTCCAGGCATCATTTTCAGCAACACAGATTTGATGATACCCACTACGCAGATCCAATTTTGTAAAATAAATTGCATGTTTCAACTGATCAAGCAAATCATCAATGCGAGGAAGAGGATACCTGTTTTTAATGGTGATTTTGTTAAGGGCCCTGTAGTCGATACACATCCTCCACGACCCATCCTTCTTTGGAACCAAGACTATAGGAGAGCCACAAGGAGAAGTGATAGGCTGAATGACCCCCTTCTCAATCAGCTCCTGAACCTGCTTCTTGATTTCCTCATTCTGCATTACAGACATTCGGTACATGGCTATGTTCGGGAGTGGCACATCCTACTGCAAATGTATCTCATGCTAAATATCCCTCTTTGGTGGTAACCCCTTCGGATATTGAAACAAATCATCATACTCAGAAATAATTTCAATCAGTTCAGATTTTTGTTTAGGGTCACATCCTTCAAAATATTTAGAGACTTCATCATTTTTCATCTTAACCATCATCAACACAAAATTCTTACTAGCATTTACCAACCTCTTCATTTGTCCTGCAAAGACTATTGCTAGATTGGTTTTCATCTTATGTGCTCATACAATATATTCCATATCATCTTTAAAAAGATGATACTTATTCTGCTCTCGATAAAAGACTACTTTCTGGTCATACAAATATGGACTCCCAAGTACAATCCCACAAATGTCAAGTGGTACTACATCCAATTCTACCTCATCCCTAAACTTTTCAGTAATTGCAAATTTTAATACACATTTCCTTGTAACTTGCAATCGTGTATCATTAGTAACCCAACCTAGAGGATAGGGATTTTCATGAGGCACAGTAACTAAATGCAACTTCTTAACCACTTCTTCTGATATCATATTTACTTGTGAACCACTATCAAACAATGTATCATTCTTTGTGTGATTTGCAATGACATGAACATGAAACAGTGCACTTCTATCTTTATCATTTTTCTTAGAAGTAGATGGCAGACACTAGAACTTGGTTGTGCATCAATGGGAAGTGAGATAATTTTATCCCTACCTTGGATTCCGACAGCTGTAACCTTGGTTTCATCACCTGAGTCAGATCCCAAGTCTTGAATAACTACGGCAGTAGCTTTTGATTTTCCTTTGTCTTTGTTTCCTCCGTACTTCTTTGGCCTTAACTCCGGATGAAGTTTCCAACACTTAGAGACATCATGTCCCTTCTGACAATGCGAACATGTAGGATTTTCACCCTCTTTCTTCACAGTAGCCATCTTCTTTTTCCCCTTATCTTGACCTTTCGATTTACTATCAAATTTAAAAGATTTCTTGCCAAAAGTATCATTAGCATGCTTACCCCTAGCTTCTAAATGGGTAGCTTGAACACATACATCATCCAAATTACTAGGGTTAAACATCAACAAAGTATGTTTCAAATAAGAATGCATGCCACCAATGTACTTAAGAAGAGTTTCCAGTGTATCTAATGCAATATTAAATGCAATAGCCCTTTTTCTGAATTCATGAGTATAATCTTGAATGCTTTGTTCTTTAGCTTGTCTAAACATTTGCCAACCCATGGTTAATTGTTGAATATGGCCTAAAGGATAAAATTGCTTCCTTGATACTTCAATAAATTCATTCCAAACTGAAATGATTTTACCATTCTTTCGAAGATCTTGCTGAATCTTGCTCTCCCACCAAGTAAGAGCCATTCCACTCATTGTCAAAGTGGCCAATTGAATCCTGGAAGGGTCATCATTAATTCCCTGCACCCTGCAATATACTTCAAGCTGCTTGATCCAATTGTCTAATTTTTCAGCATCTACATATCCATTATAAATAGGTAATTCAAATTTTACATCCAATTTGAAATAAGTCATATTAGGACTTGCATTATTTGAATGAGAAGTATGAGAAGAAGAAAAAGTTTGTTTAGTATCAGGAGGATCACCATCACCTCCTACTCCTTTACCCTTTTCTTTCGGCTTCACTTCTGCATCTCTGGATGAAGATCCTTCTTCTTTCTTCTTCCTTTCTGCTCGCTCATCGAGTAGAATTTCCATCATGGCTTTCATGCTCATAAAAGCCTCTAAAAAATCAGATTCAGAAATAACAGGTTTTTCCCATTCTATATGTCCTTCTTCTTCCCCCCGTGGAGAATACATGGCTCTTGAGAATGTTTTCCTTGAGCCAATATCAGGATCTTCTTCAACTACTTCTCCTTCACCATGCTTTAACCTGGACCTGGTAAGCATTCACAAACTTGCACAAGAAGTCAACCAGCTCTGATACCATAACATGATCTGTCGAACCTCAACTTGTGTGCATTAAAAATTTGTGTTAAAAGAATGCGTTTAGTAGGTTAATTAATGGAATAGCATTAACAGAAATTAAATACTGAAAACATATGGAAAACAACTGATAAACAGATATGAAGAAGCACAAAATCAGAGCATCACAAGCAGAAGTTGATAACGGAGTTCACCCCCTCCACTAGGCTACGTCTCCAGGTCCCTCTCCAATGGGTACCGATCCAATTAATCTCTTAAAAAAATGGTACAAAATGGTTCTGGAAACAACTTCAGCAACTATAAACAGAATGTTGTACAAGATATTTAAGACCTTTCTCTTGAAATCACAATCAACCTTCAAAGATAAAGAAAGCTAAAATATAACAGAGAATGTTGACTTCTACAGCACAACATTTGGACACTTTGCAGCAAAAATGATCTCTAAGCTTCTCGTAATAGAGAAACGATACTCTGCGCTCCAAAACAATCCTCCCCCTTCTCGGTGGCCAACCTCCTCTATTTAAGAGTTCAGCGGGAGGGATAAGTAATCGATTCGATTCCATCATCCCAACTACTATCTTTTTATTATTGTTGTTGTTGTTGTTGTTACAACCATACGCTGAACCATGCAATTCGGCCAAGTCACTGCACAAGCATTATGTTACCACGACGTTCCATATTCCCGAAACGTGGCAACTAACTCCACGCATCGGTTGATTCACAACACGTTGCAATGACCGTTACGCACATATGTTGCACCATACCATAGCATCACATGTAATGTAACCGTTGGATGTCACCACTAACTTCGCGATGTCGCATCAAATCTGTCACATCAGTGTGAAAATTCTGTCGCAGCTATGTTTGTCATAGCAGTGTGAAAAGTCTGTCGCAGCTAAATCTGTGTCACAGCTAAGTCTGTCACAGCTAAATCTGTGTCACAGCTAAGTCTGTCACAGCAGTGTGAAAATTCTGTTGCAGCTAAATCTGTGTCGTAGCTAAATCTGTGTCACAGCTAAATCTGTGTCACAGCTAAGTCTGTCACAGCAGTGTGAAAAGTATGTCGCAGCTAAATCTGTGAGTTAAAACATATATTATGTTCTTTGAACCATAGATTAAATACCATTGTACCATATTGGATCAGTTTAATTTTTGAAGATGAATAATCCACCGGATCATCTGCATCAACTGGATCATCTCGTCATCTGCATCTCAAGTCTTCTGAGTCTTCAAGTCATATTCATCTTCATGTCATCATCAATCTTCGAACCTGGATCATCATGGGACATCATCACTTGATCTGGATCATCACTCGATCTGGATCATCACTGGTCATCATCACTAGATCTAGATCATCACTAGATCTGTATCATCACTGGGCATCATCACTGGATCTGGATCATCACTCGATCTGGATCATCACTGTTGGATCATCATCACTGGATTTGGATCATCACTCGATCTGGATCATCATCACTGGTGCTATCTCATAATTCTTCTCGTCACAGGAATTTCTACAGAGCCAGCCCTTTTTCATATAATCATATCAGAAAGGCCCAGCACTCACATTCACCAGCATGATAAGACACAAAATACTATCATCTGTGAAATGGATCTACACTCACATCCACCAGCATGGTAGGACACACCTACTACCATCTGTGAAAAGGCACTGCACTCACATCCACCAGCATGGTAGGACACACCTACTACCATCTATGGAAAGGAACTACACTTACAATCACCAGCATGATAGGACACACCTACTATCATCTGTGAAAAGGCACAACACTCACATCCACCAGCATGATAGGACACACCTACTATCATCTATGGAAATACCACTACACTTACATCTAATCATGTGGGAACACATCCCTTAGTCACATCAGAATGGCTCTCAGTCCTATACTGAGGATCCCTGGTACCTCACCAGGTAGCTCCATTCAAAGAATGGGGGTAGCCCTTATATCTGGCACTAAGTTAGAATGGCTTAACACTCATATTTGACATGGGAGGAACCTAATCCTTTAGCCATGACATAATGTCTTCAGCCCTTACATCTGATCAAGTGGGAACACATCCCTTTATCACATCAGAATGGCCATGCACTCATATCTGATCATATGAGAACACATCTCATAGTCATATCAGAACATCCCTCAGCCTTAGACTGAGTTTTCTTGGTACCTCACCAGGCAGATCCATTCCAAGAATGGCAATAGCCCTTATATCTGATCATGTAGGAACCAATCCTATAGTCATATCAGAATGGATTAGCACTCACATCTATCATGGAAGGAACCAATCCTCTCACCATGACAGAATGGCTCAGCCCTTACATCTGACCTGCTCGTCAGAATGGCTATGGATCTCGGCACTCATATCTGTCATGGAAGGAACCAATCCTCTCACCATGATAGAATGGCTCAGCCCTTACATCTGACCATGGAAGGAACCAATCCTCTCACCATGATAGAATGGCTCAGCCCTTACATCTGACCATGGAAGGAACCAATCCTCTCACCATGTCAGAATGGCTATGGGACTCATCACTTTCCCTTGGAGAAAATCTCGATCTAGAGAACACCAAGCTTCTCCCTTAAGTACTCGAACTTCACTCTAGCCAATGGCTTCGTCAATACAGCAGCTATCTGTTCCTCCGTCGCAACATACTGGAGCTTCACTACTCCCTTCTGCACCATATCCCTGATATAGTGATACTTGATCTCGATATGCTTCGACTTGTCATGAAACACTAGATTCTCTAACAACTTCACGCAACTCTGGTTGTCACAATGTATACAAGTAGCATTCAACTGGAGATCAAATATATTAGACAGTAGCTTGCATAGCCATACTGCCTCACAACTAGCTAAACAAGCTGCAACATACTCTACTTCATCTATACTCAGTGCCACACAGGATCGCTTCCTGCTAAACCAAGAGATCACACCTGATCCCATGCTGAAGCAACATCCTAAAGTGCTCTTCCTATTGATGGAACCGCCTGCCCAATTTGAATTAACATAACCCTCCAAGTTAATCTTGTGATTCACATAATACTTCAGCCCATAATCAACTATACCCTTCAGGTACCTCAAAATATGCTTTGCAACAATCAAGTGAACATGTCTCGAATCTGTCAAGAACTGGCTCAAGGTGTTCACAGCAAAGCAAATGTCTGGTTTCGTGTTCGTCAGGTACATCAATGACTCAATCATCTGACGATACATTGTAGCATCAATTGTATATGATGAAGCATCACTCAATAGCTTCAGGTTTGATGCCATAGGTGTGGCCATAGTCTTGCAGTCCATCATCCCAAACCTCTTCAGGATCTCTACTGCATACTTCCCTTGTCCAAGGAAGATTCCATCCGCACTCTACCACACGTCCATGCCAAGAAAGTAATGCATCATACCCAAGTCCTTCATCTCGAACTCAGCAGCAAGCTTTCTCTTCATATCAACAATCAACCCATATGTACCTGTCACAAATAGATCATCTACATATAGTAGGAGCATCACTGGGTTGCCATCTTCAACCTTGTAGTAAAGGTTGGAGTCTGCTTTACTCTTGGTAAGGCCCAAATTGGATAGAAAGTTGTCCATTCTGCCGTACCAAGTCCTGGGTGCCTATTTCAAACTATACAAGGCTTTCTTCAATCTACATACATGAGACTCTCTATCATGTGTCTCAAAACCGAGTGGTACATACACTTCCTCTTCCACTACACCATTCAAGAAAGCAGTCTTGACATCCATCTAGTGTATCTTCCATTTCATCACTGCAGCTAGAGCAAGTACTGATCTGATGGAAGTGTATCTGGCTACAAGTGCAAAGGTTTCTTCATAGTCTATTCCTTCTTTCTGAGAGAAACCCCGAGCCACAAATCTTTCTTTATACTTTTCAATTCTACCGTCTGTAGCATGCTTGATCTTATAGATCCATTTGGAAGTTACAACTGACTTCCCTTTTGGTCTTGGGACAATATCCCAAACGTCATTCTTCATGATCAATTGATATTCTTTGATCATAGCATCCTTCCATTCTTTCCGTTCTGCCACTTCTTCATAACTGGAAGGTTCTTTATCGATGGAATTACATAGTAAAGCTACATACCTGGAATAGGATCTGGTCCTCTTTCTTTCTCTGTGATTCTCTTCTGGAGCCCCATATCTTTCCGCACCTTGGATAAGTTCTCATACCTAAGTAGGTTTCCTCTTATGAGGATTCTTCTCTAGAGGTGGATCTACAGGTCTTTGTGGTTCTTCAAATTCTCGATCTTCTTCTTGAGCTTCTTCATTCATGGTTGTATCATGAATTCTGGGTGCTTCTGCTTCTGCTTCTTCAGGTCCTTCAGCAGGTATCTTTCTGGATTTGTTGTAAGCTGTGTCTTCATCAAATGTCACATCCTTGCTGATGTCAATCTTCTTGTATCCTAGGAAATAGATTCTGTAGGCCTACGAGCTTTCAGAGTATCCCACGAATATACCATTCTTTCCTAAAGGATCTAATTTTGTCATTTTCTCCTTTGGGATGTGTATGTACACAGGACAGCTGAATATTATGAGATGGATGGCTTTTGGTTTCTTGCTGGAGAAGAATTCTTTAGGATTCTTGTTCTTGAGTACTCTATGTGGAGTACGGTTCTGTACATACACTGCTATTCTGGAAGCTTCAGCCCAAAGATGCATAGGAAGATCTTGATCATGAAGCATGGCCCTTGCAGCTTCCATGATAGTTCTATTCTTCCATTCTGCAATCCCATTTTGTTGTCGATTGTAAGGAGTGGACAACTCCCTCTTAATCCTTGAGTCTTTGCACAGCCTCTTGAATTCATTTGAAGTGAATTCTCCGCCATTGTCTGATCGAAAAGTCTTGATCTTCTTTTCAGTATGGTTCTCGATCAAGGATTTGAATTCCTTGAATTTGCTGAATACTTCATCTTTGTTCTTCATGAAGTAAACCCATGTCTTCCTAGAAAAATCATCAATAAAAGAAACATAATATGCATACCCGCTTAGTGAGCTTGATGACATAGGACCACATACATCGGAGTGGATTATTTCCAAGATTCCTTTTGCTTTGCTTTCACTACTTGGAAATGTCTTCTTTGTGTTCTTTCCCTTTGCACATCCTTTGCAAATCCCATCATGTTTTGCTTGGATTTCTAGAATACCTTCAACAGATTTGCTTGCAATAGGTAGTGCTCTGTAATGCACATGTGCAAGCCTTCTATGCCAAAGTTCACTTGGCTCTACTGTATCATGGAACAAGGCTTGTTCTGGATGGCCCTTCAATTTGTACAATCCTCCTTCTTGTTCTCCAATTACTACCACATCATCGATAGTCTTTCCTCTAGGCCACATAATGACTTGACCATCTATGAATGCAACCCGCATTCCTTTTGCATCCAATGCTGATATGGATAGAAGGTTCTTCTTGAGTCCTGGTACAAACAATACTTCCTTCATTGTTAGAGACTTACCAGAGTCTAGTTTATATGAAGATTCCCCACTACCTTTTATTGGATATTGGTAGTCATCTCCTAGTTTCACCTTGTGAGGTGATTCATGTTCTGATAGTCTTACAAAGGATTCCTTGAATCTAGTCATATGTTTGGAAGCCCCACTGTCTATAAGCCAATCATCACTTCCATGATTAATGTTTCCTGTGAGAGCGGAAATCAAAACATATTCATCCTCACTTGAAGAATCTTCACTTTCATATCTGGATTTCTTCCTGGATGGTTCATCATCCTCTGCAACATGAGCATGATGTCTTCTTTTGTTCCCCTTCTTCTTATGAGAGTGAACCCTGTTCTTAGGATAGTCTTTTCCATAGTGTCCTTTTTCATCACATGTATAACATCTCACTCTAGATAGGTCCTTTCTATTGTTATCCTTAGAATGAGAGTTCTTACCTTTGGAGTAATGAGGATTTCTTCTTCCCTTCTTGGAGTGAATTGTGAGGGCTTGATATTCACTTCCCATCTTCTCTTCTTGGGCTGCTATCTGAGCTTCTTCTTGAGATCATTATTCCCATAGTCTACTGAAATTTCTTGCACAGATTCCTTGGATGAAAGAATCCCATGACCTAGGGAGGCCATTCAAAGTAGTCATCACAATATCTGCATTTTCCACTTCTTCATCAACAGCTTCTAATTGTTCCTTGATATGGGAAACCCTTGTGAAGTAGGACTGGATAGTCTCTACATTTTGAATCTTCACATTCTTCAGTTGATTCCTCAAAGTCATCTTCCGGTTTGTGTTCTTCCCTTCAAACAACTTGGTTAGGGCATCAAACATAGCTTTAGGTGTCTTGAGAGAGGACACCCATGTGATAAGGTGATCCTTGATAGAATCAACAATGATCCTCTTTGCCATAACCATTTTCTTCTTATGTAAGGCTTTTTCCTCATCTCCCTCTGGAACTAGAACCTCCTCGTGGATGTAGGAGTCTAATTCATTCTCTTCTAGGACCAGGGAGATCCTATACTTCCAGGCTCGAAAGTTATTAGCTCCCTCAAGCTTTTCATCAAGCTTGGTATGATGAGACATCTTATCTGAGAACCTCAAATGGAAATACAAAGGATTTTAGATCTTACCAGGTTCAAGATGTCGGATCTGAAACTTGAGCTGAAATCCTGCAGAGCTGGTTCAGGTGCAAATTAGGGTTTTTCTTTTTCCGGAGTTGTGTCCAACCAAATGCTTTGAAATTTGTCCCTAACTTTGATTTTGGGGAGGAGAGCAATCCAGGCCTAAGCTCATTGAAAAATTCATCTTCTGTGAAAAGCCATAATTTTCGGTAGTAGTGACAAGTCCAAAACTGAAAAACCTTAGAATTGAATTCTGCTTCGACAGAAAGATGCGCCCTAAGGAGGAGAGTTATTCCACCTTACTTTTGCTGAAAATCTATGGAGGAAGATCCACAAACTAGGAATCCCTAGTTCCCACAGCTACACAGTGTCTTCTTCTCAGGTTAGCTCTGATACCATGTTAGTTTTTCAATATTAAGCTAGCATTATTAGGATCTTTAACTGAGAGAATAACAAGTACAGCAATCAAACACAAGAGACAATGAACACAGTGTTTTTCCTCAGGGAAACCATAAAGGAGAAAACCCTGCAACTTCCTCAAAGATAGAATCAACACCAAAATAGTAAAAGCCCCAAAATAGTTTGTGATCTCCCAACAGCAGTAATCTTCTTCTTGTCTAGCCCGGTGTCTTCTCCTTCCTCAACTATGCGCTACACTTAAGTGTGGATGACTTGTGTGATAAATAGAGACTCTAGTTCTCTATTTATACTAATCCTAACATGACTAAAACCATACCAGGGTTGACCTCTACCAGGAGAGTCTGATAACCAGTGCCCCGGAACTGCAGGGAATTTAACCCTTAGACAATCGGAGGGTTACCCACTATGACTTGACATGACTTGTTAACATAATTGATCCTCCCGATCGGAACATCGGGGAATGAAAATATGACTCAATTACATTATAGATACATCCCGAAATAAAAATTGGGTTACAATACATAAGATACATAGATGAATACATTCCGAAGTTACAAATACATCAACAGTCACTTGTGTAATCTCTGATTTGATTAATATAAATATCTTTTCCTGCCCATTTAATGTGCAATTAAATGAATATTGAAACCATGGATATATTTAATTGTTTATACATTGATGAATATATATGCTAGAGTAGATATAACACCATATTATATAGCATGCTTGTCTTGTTTACTATTGTTGAGAGTGAATTGCTAAAGCAAGCGGGATTGGAAAAAGCTCAACAGGGATCTACTTCAACCGTCCAGAATAAGGTACGACCTATGATCCCTTAGTGTTAGATGTTTGGTTTCTCTTGCATATAGGAAAGGATTGGTTTCTGCAGTTTATCTGTCTGTTGTGGTACACCCCAAGACATAGGAAGTTTCTCTCTGTAACAAAATTGGCGACCATACTGGGGAGGTTCCTAGTTGTTTCTCTTCAAGGGTTTTTCAGTATTCAATGTACTTGAATTGCTCTAATTTCTCTATTTTTGTGTCAGTTCTGGGGGCATGTTTTCCTAGTAGTGTCCTAAAGGAGTAAACTTTGTCTCAGCCTGTCTGTTTGCCTTATTTTTCTCTCTTTTTCTTCCTGTACGCAGGTTTAGCTTTCACACTCGCGTATACACGTGGGTTTTCCTAGAATAGTCACGTATGTATGCAGGTTTACTGAGAATAGTCGCGTATGCCTTGATTGTTTTCTTTATTGGGAGGATTAAGTGTTGCTGGGTGAGTTTGGATGGTTGCTGAGTCTTCTTGGATGCTTCTGGAGTCTGTATACACCCTTGTTTCTGACTAGAGTCTTCTTTTAGTTTGATTTTTTACAATGTTATTATCATTCATTTTCTACTTTTTTGTTTTGAGATTAGTGCATTAGGTCTCTTTTACCTTGTATTAAATTGAGCACATAGATCTATGGACAAACACACAACTCACAAGATAGATCACACATTTTACTTATTTATTGAAGAATGAAACAGTGCAAAAATGGCTTGCAGCTGTGAATGTGCAATTTAATGTGCAATTGAATGAATATTGAATCCATGGATATATTTAATTGTTTATACATTGATGAATATATATATGATAGAGTAGATCTAACACCATATTATATAGCATGCTTGTCTTGTTTACTGTTGTTGAGAGTGAATTGCTAAAGCAGGTGTGATTGGAAAAAGCTCAACGGGGATCTACTTCAACCGTCCAGAATAGGGTATGACCTATGATCCCTTAGCATTAGATGTTTGGTTTCTCTTGCATATAGGAAAGGATTGGTTTCTGCGGTTTATCTGTCTGTTGTGGTACACCCCAAGCCATAGGAAGTTTCTCTCCGTAATAATGAGTTTCAAGAAATGTTGCTTCTATTCCTTTGTATTCTTCTCATTCCCTTTGTAGTATTGTACTTAACGTTGAAAGCAATTATGAATTAATTGGTTAAATAATTACATGGTTTCATTGTAGATATCATTACACATGAGAAGAATGAATTATCTTGGTTAGTGTAAATAGATGCACATAAATAAGCTCATCTCAAGAGCATTTCTTTCCTTCTAATTTTTCAATAGTAGAGCAATTGTTTGGATTTTTGGTTTTCAATGAAGAAAGTCGCGGTATATGGATTAGTTTCAGTATGTAGTTTGTTTTCAACAATTCTCTTCTTCATCCTTTTATGGTGTGCAGTAGATAACTGAATAAATACTCCAACCCAATGGAGTATCGGTGCTCCTCATTCTTAATTGTAGAGCGGGGCCAATTCAAAACTTGGTTAGCTGAATAAACTACAGTTTTGGTTTTTAGTAAACATGACAGGTTTCAGATGCCAGAGATAATTCAGGAAAAGGCACTTAGTCTGCAGGTTCTTGGAGCCTCATAGGAATGGCTCCATCTCCCAGTGAAAGCCATATGTTAGTACTGGATTTGTACCTTTTGTATTTGTTTTCTTTTATTTCTTCATTTTATTTTTCCCCTATAATT
>LPNX010271314.1:77906-94837 GCA_001517045.1 Pseudotsuga menziesii | reverse complement strand
CTATTTCAGTGAGTGATTTTACATATGTGCTAATTCATTTTACGAAGGTTTTCTCATGATTCTCAAGAATGTGTGATTTCTCACATTCTGACAGCATAATACATGGAGGTTATACAGATTGGCGATGTCGAAATCTCTAGTTTTCTTTGTTTTAGTTATTGTCATTGGACACAGATTACGAGGATATGGAAGTGAATTTCAGAAAACCCAAAGATGTTTTTGTCAAGGACGGGCTCATTCACAAAATGTCCCTCTTTTTTGCAACAGGTGTCATGGTTTGGAAGATTTGAATGAATCTTTATGGCATATTGTTCTAGATTTTAACATTTAATGATTTCTTTTTTTTCTCATTATGTTTGGGAACGTATTCTGGTCAACTAGAGAGGAATTTTAAAAAAACAAGGTTTTTCTTCATCACTCACCTATTTAAAAAAACCTCTCTCTAAATTTAAACAGTTGTCAACATTTAGCAGATACAACTGGTTATTTCAGACCATTTTTCCATTAATTCGTCAGATTTCCCTCAAAATCCAATTTTGTTATTTTGGGCATATTCGACCCTTGAGTTTTGGATCTAGAAAGTGTCTTCAGATCTCTAATTTATTATAAATGTAATAAATCAAATTGAAAGAAAGGGGGGTTGCTGATAGCAGTGGATCTGATGGGGATATATAGTATACTTCTTTAAGTATGGAACCTATTTATGTAAGTATATTTTGGAAGTTGTATGAAGGATGATAAATATTATACGAGCCACTTTAACTTTTAATCAATACATTAAAAGTTGGAAGTTGTATGAAGGATGATAAACATAATGGAGGTGTTTGATACTAAACATGAAGGATAACATAACGAAGTTATCCTTCATTTATGAGACTAGAATTATAATGGAGGTGTTTGAGTAGGAATAGATTCGTACTAGGTTAAGTATGAGAGCCGAGTTCAAAGAGCCTCAGCTATTGGCAATCCCGGCCTTTAAACTCTGCATATAGTTGAGGGGAACAAGCATGCAAGAAGAGAGAGATATCCGTGAGTGGAAATGGTGAGGGAAAGTGGGTGCATCTCGTGTAAGTGATGAGAGTGAATCTTCGATTCAACATTACAAATAACTTGATACTAAATGTTGGTATTGTTTTTCTTCCTTTGGAATTATGGTTAAAATGCTGGATGTATTCTAGGAAAAACCTCATATTATGACAAAGTATAACAAAATGTATAAGATCTACTATCTAGATGATGATGATGATGATGATGTCATCATCACATTTTTTTAGGTATTTCTTGTTTTTGGGGTAGCGGGGCCCGTCAAAAGTATGCCGAGTGGGTACTCGTTGGATGCGGAATTTAATTCCGCATCCATCGAGCTCTCCCGATCGAAATTTGAGTAAATACACGGAGAGATATGTCGAAAATACAAACAAAAAAAGTAGTTTTTTTTATGATACCTATCCCCAAATTTATATTAAAAAATGTTTAAAACCTATACGGTATTTCAAATTTAAAACAATTTCATAGTCTAACACATGATGACATGGAATTTGAATCGAAGTTAAAAGACCCATTTTGAGTTGAAATTTCCTCTAATGAATCCCCTTTCAACATTTTTACCTAATTCAATATGTTTTTAAGATATAAATATATTGCCTTTGGAATATATATATGTGTGTGTGTGTGTTAAACATTATATAATATTAAAAAATTAAATTCACATGGAGGGAAAGGATTTGAGTGAAAAAAATTATGAATGGAGGGAAAATAATTGGGGGAAATAAAATTTTGGGGAAAAACTTAGGGAGCTTTGTTATCCTTTTTCCTCTACCTAAAGGTAGTAATGTAGTAAAACTATAAGTGTTTGAGCACCGCAAGGGCTTGTTCGGGGTTCAAGAGTGTTTTTATCGTAAGCTAATAAGTAGTTCATGAACTTCATACTTGAAGGTAAGCTTCTAGATTTCCAATGATCCCTACTTTGATTTGATGCATATAGGATATGAAGGGGATTGAGAGGGAACGAGTTAGGTTGAGAGAAAAATATTGCATATGGGTATTGAGCATTTTGGTGAGGCATATGGTAATAAGTTTGTAATAAGAAAGTGGGATCAAAATTTAAATGGCTTTGCAAATTTATCTTTAAAGAGAAGAGGTGGTTAGCTAATAATAAAAAATACAAACAAATGGAAAATGAGATTTAGGATTTGAAAATTTTTGGCATATGAGCATGAAATCTAATGAAACATGGTGAGATAAATATGTAACATGGTAAGGTTTTGGTGAAATGTTCTTAAGCAAGTTTAATGTTCACCAGAGTGCAATATTTTCCAGGAAGAGAGTAATCTAGGAGAGGGCGATGACTCACATAAACCTTCCATTCACATACACTATTTTGAGTTTTCTCAATGGCCAACCAATGTTTGTGCTTAGGTTATGTCGCCAACATATATACATGTTCCGTCATATACACTGAAACCATATATTTCCATCCATTGATTGTTAAAAAAATAACTTTCAAATTAACCTTTACCTCATAAAATTCAAAGATGTTCCTAATTAGTAGTGGGACTTGGGATCACTTCAAGCCAAGAAACCTAAGTTTAGGGTAGAATTCAAAGGTATTGGAGCTAGCTATGATTTGATTAAAACCTAAATGCTTAGTCATTTTAAGAAAAATGTATGGAAGCTTGGCAAGACTTCACTAGATTTTCTATGTTCATTGAAATGATGATGAACATAGCCCATCATTTCTAAAATTGAACATGTTGTGCTTATAATCCAGAATGGTGTAGATGTCATCACATTAAGTTACATAACATAATGTCCCCAAAAATATAAATTAATTAAAAAAAATCATGCCAGTTCATATAAAAAGAAAATGGAATTAAAAAATCATATCGGTTCATAACTTATAAAAAATGAAAAGTAAATTGGATCCCTCTCGATGCCTAATAGATCCAATTTTAAGATGGATCGATGCTGGTATAAATGTATTGATATACCAACACGACTTAAAACACAAGACTGGAGACCTTTTCCAATATAAACCCTTAACCAAAACTAATATTAATGTCATTAATTTGTATTTAATAATGTTGCAAATTCTATGAGGCAACAAATTTTGTTTACTTATAATTTAACTAAAAAAAGTTTTAAATCCCATAAATATTTAACCAAAAACACCAAACCAAATTCTCCACCAACTTTCTAGCCATAAAATACCTAAAACAATGCTCTTATCACCAAATAGGAAGGGTTAATAGAGGATTCTACAACTCTATTATTTTTTTCAATAATATTTTAGTAGTTTATGATAATAAAGACGTGGACTGTAGGCCTAAAACCATTTGATATAAACCCTCATTCCTCTGCTTAGAGTTTTACAAGAACTCACAATCCCTGTAGCTTATTTCTCTTCTTCATGGTCGCTATTGTACACATTTCCTTCTTCATAAACATTTGAAAACCATGATGATTCTTTACAACAAGGGCCACACTTCAAAGTTCCTTTGCAAAGTATTCACCATGGGGTTTCACCAAGGGATATTTCTCAGAGTGCTATCTATACCATGACCTTCGTCTTTTGTCTTGCAAAACATGCAGTATTTTGTGGCTAATCTCACAACTTCGTCAATGACATATGCTTCTCCAAACTAGAGCAATTGGCCACCAAAGGAGGCCATTACTAGACAATTGTGATTATGAGAAGTAGCTCATTGTCATGGATCCTGCTGGAAATATTAATTAATCATAGATACGTATCAATTCTTAGCCAACTCTGTTAGCGTCTATAACAGTTCAAATTCTATCGGACAATCTGATAGAATGAAGATTTCACATCTCGCATATATGAAGTAGTCGAATTAAATTTATGAAGATAAGTTTCTAGGTAGATAATTATTACAATTTTTAATGTAAGACGATAGCTTCCAACATAAGCATATTTTAATCTCTATATATGAAGAAGAACTAAAGATGAAGAGAAAAATAAGAGAAGAAAAAGAGGGAAGTGGGTAAGTGTACGAAGAGAAGAGAAGGACAAGAGAGAAGTGTGTGTAAGTCTACAGAGAAAGGAGAAGAAGAAGGAAAGAATCTATGGAGACTTCAAGATCTCAAGCTCTGTATTTTTGGAAAGTGTTGAGAGTCGAAGCTCTATAAAAGGTGAAACATCCTTGTAAATTTCCAAGTTTGTATTTGCGGCAATATTTATTTTTTTATGTCGCGACAATATATATAATCCATAATTTATGGTTGGATGCATGTTTTATTTATGCCACACATCTTCTCCAGAATTACTTGACTAAATGTTGTTTAAATTTACCATTTAGTGAAAGGCACAGAGAATCCACAAATATCTCACGGTGTAAAAGTTTGAATTTTTATCCTCAGAGTTCTCGACACAAGTCTTCCTTAATACTTTGGTTATATGATATTGTGAGTCTATTGCAATAGAGTTGTGTCACAGTTTATCCCAAGTTACCGGTCGGTGAAAAATGTTTTTCATATTATAAGTCTTTAGACTAAGAAATAATTTTTATAAAGTTGGACTAAAAGTGGTATGGTTGAAGTGGTAGTTGGTTGCAACCAAAAGTGTGTTGCGGTAAAATTCGATCGAAGTTAAGTAGGTGTCTGTCGAGGTAAAAGTGTGTCGGGTGAAAATCCCATAAAAAGTGTCTCGACCAAAAAGTGGAAACTTGAGTCATGTCGCATTGCAGTCTGTCATAGACTCTCTTTTCATATTAAATCTACGTCGCAGTAAAAGTCAACCGCAGTAAATCTCCATTGCAGTTAAACTTGATCGCAGTAAAATGGGGTTGCAATATTTTGGTAGCATTCGAGGTAAAAGGTGGGGTTTTCCAAGGTAGTGTGCAACATCTCCAAAAGTTAAAAAAGGTTTAGAAAAAAAGAAAAATTTATGACTGTGTAGTAACTCAAGTTAACCATAACAGTCATCTCATCCCCAAGATTTGGTATCAGGGATGATTTTGGAATCAAACCTTGTCTTAAAAGGAAAAAAGAAAAAAGTATTTTTCTAAGGAAAAATTAAAATTAAAAATGGATTCAACTTCTGGTGCACACATGTTGAGCTTACAAACTCCAATTTTCTCGGAAAAGAATTATGATTATTGATCTCTAACAATGAAGCCTTTGTTCATAGGTAAAGATGTTTGGGAGATAGTCCAAAATGGATATACATAACTAGCAAATCAAGTGGCATATAATAATCTCACGCAAGCTTAGAAGGATTCCCTGAGGGAACAGAGGAAGAAAGACAAAAAGGATATGTTCTACATACACCAAGTCATGCATGAAAGCATACTCCCAGGAGTAGCAACAACAAATACCACCAAGAATGCATGGGACACATTGGACACGACCTATCAAGTCTTGGACAAGGTAAAGAATTCAAAGTTACATATTCTTAGAAGATATTTTGAATCACTATCAATGAAAGATACAAAGTCAATAGAGGCATTCTACACTAGACTTTTTGTTCTGATAAATCAACTGAAATCTCATGGAGAAAATATAGAAGATGAAAGGGTTGTTGAAAAAGTTCGTATAGATATTCCCTAAAAAATTGAATCCATGATCACGACCTCAGAAGAAAAAAAAGACATGTCGTTGTTTACCATTGATGAGTTACAAGCCTCACTCATCAATCATGAACATATAATCAATAGATCAAATACATCATTAGAAGGTGCATTTGCAGCATAATCATCCATAAGTTGTGGAAGAGGTAGAGGGAGATATAATTATAGAGGTAGAGGAAGACGTTTTTCCAAAGGAAGACGCATCAACAATCCCGTGAATATTGTTGGTAGAGGATATAGTCAGAATCCTAGTCATCCAAGTGGTCATAAATTTGATAAGTCAAAAATTCATTGTCATTATTGAAAGAAATTTGGGCATTATGCATATGAATGCAGGAATAAGCAGTATGAACAAGGGATGAAAATACAAAACCAGTTGAGCAACACTAGCACTTCGTCAAGCACAATGTTGATGGCATGTGCATCCCCGACTGAGTGAAATGCTATCCAAGAAATTTCATGTGACATTTGGTATTTAGATTCAGGTTGCAACAATCATATGACTAGTAATTTAAAATTGTTTTCCAATTTAGATAAATTAGTTCAAACTGATGTCACACTTGGAAATAATGTCACAGTCACTGTTTTGGGAAAAGGTACTATTGGTATTCTAACCAAACATGGGGAGAGAAATATGATGCCTAACTTTTATCATGTCAAAGGTATGAAACTTAATTTATTAAACATTTGATGGCTAATACAAAAAGGTTATGGAGTCTACATGGAGGAAAATCACTGCGTGATTAAAGACAAATGTCCAAGCAACCAACAGATAGCGAAAGTTCTAATGACAAGCAATCACTGTTATAGCTGATTTTACCATGCTTCATATATCATGTTTTTATGGCCTTCCATGTCCCTATGCAGACTCCTTGGACCCCCTTTGCTCAATTTAAAATGTGATGCTCCAGAAAATACCTTAAAAAAGTCTTGTTTATTAGTATATGTAGGTCACCAGCTTACAGATCGTGTGTACATGTAGCTTGCTACACTATGACCTGCGTACATCGAGAAATGTGACCAAAAATAAAATATTTGGAGTTTTCCTCATTTAGTCACGAAGAACTTGACTATTGGCCTTCCATGTGCCTAGAAATGCTCTGACTCGACCATTGACTTCCTATTGAAGGGCTATATAGTGAGCCGATTAGATGCATTAGGGGAGGAGAATTTTTTAGAGCAAAGAAACTATAGTGGATTTGTGCCCCATGCTTACATACTTGAGTCTAAATCCCTTTGCCCTTGGAGAAGCGATTGATGCTCTTCCCAAGCTTTCCATTGTCTTGTGAGCTTGCCATTGATATGGAGGATTGAAGTGGTGGAGGCCCAGGTGGAGAACTTGGTTTCTCTATTTCGACGAGGTGCCGACAAAGTTTGTCACTTATATATCTATTTATAATTAATAAAAATATCCATTTCTCATCCGTTGTATGTGTGTAACTATGAATGTTCATTTTCCATAGATGTAGTTGCTTCGATTTATACATATTGGATTTATATATGATAGAGTAGGTCTAACACTTAAAATCTATCATGCTTGTATGTTTCATTATTGTTAAGAATGAAATGTAGATGCAAGTGTGCTTGAAAAGGTCAACGGGGATCTACTACAACCATCTAGAATAAGGTACACTTTTCATCCCTTAGTGTTAGCGTTGTTTATCTCTATTGCATAGGAAAATCGATTGGTTTCTGGCCATACTATCTGTTGTGGTCCACTCCAAGCCATACGAAGTTTTCTCCGTAACAAAATCGGTGACTCCACTGGGGATTTCCTTGTTGGTGGGGTTGTGGGTGCACTTTTTTGCTCGATTTCCTCTCTATTTATCCTCGTTTCCATGTCACATTTAGTATAATTTTCATCCATTGACACTCCCCTATAGTGGTTTGACCCTTGGACTGCTTTTTACCACTTTCTCCTCTGTATACACGGGCCAAAGTATATATAGCCACATATAAACGCAGGATGTCCTCTACCTAGTCATGTACATATGCTACTATTCTTTGAACAGTCATGTACATCCTCCCTTTTGGTTGAGTTTTTGGTGTGGGAAGTTATTGGATGGGTTGTGAGTGTGGTTGGGTTTCCTATGTTGTTTGTTGACTGCTTCTTTTGTGACCAGAGACCCCTTTTTCATTGATTTTTCTTTGGAAGTAGTTCTAATCATTTATCCCCTTTTTTTGTTTTTTCCATTAGTGCATTAGTCTTCTTAGTCTCAATTTCTTTCTTGCCTTGTGTTTGATGCTTGCTGTAGAGACTAAGAATTTTAATGACTTTTATTGCATTTTCATTCTTTTGTATTGAAAATACAAAATAATTGTATAGTTGCATCCTTACTTGCATCTCACATGTGGATTTAAGGAGGTACTTAAATTGGATTGCTTGGATGAGAGTAGTGTTTAGGCTTTGATATAGGAAGGATTGCATTGGGATTTGGAAAGGAATGATTTTTTGTGCATTTCATTTAGTAGAATACCCCTTTCTTCATATTTAAAGACAAATTGCTATTGGCATTGTTTTTTAGGTGTGCATATTTATTTCACTACTGAGTCATAATATTGCTAGTTACACAGTCATTACCCTTGATTAATCAAAACCATTAAAATTAACGCTTGACTTAAAATTGATTACACATTTTTATTTGATAGAGGTGCATCAACAAGCTTAGGTTGTAGAGTCTTGGAATAAGGCGTCATGAGTAAATTTTTCCAAGGCTATGAAACAAAAAAATTAGGTGTCTTTCCAGGTGAGAATAGAAATACTTGATATAATTAGTGTTCTTGGGAGGCTTCTCTTACATGGGAGTTAAGCACGAGGCATCATACATGTTTGTGGTAGGAATAGCCCCTTGCCACTCTCTGTGTAGCACTGGAGATATTTCCTGGATCTTATTCATATATGGGGGCTTTTGAGGTACCTTTGGTGATTTCGAGATTCAGGATTTGGTACCCTTCCCATACGGTAGATCCCACCTGTGACTATCCTCTTGAGCATTGGTTATATTGGGGTGAACTTAGTTTCCTTATCTAGGTATCATAGTGGGTACTTGCAGAGGTTATTATGTGAGTGTCCTGGCCAGGTTAGGGTCAAAAAACACAATCACTATGTGCATTGAAGATGAGAGCCACTATAATTGGTTACACACCTCCTCTTGTAGTGTATGGGAGTTTTTGCCTCTCCTAGGCGAGACATACCTGCTGCATTCAGGATATCACTTATCCTCCCTCTTGGCTTGTTTTCATCTGACTTAGCTTCAATTAGGGGTGTTCTCTTTGTGTGCTAGTTAAATTTTGGGATCACAGTTACTTTAGTCTCTTTATGTTCTCTTGAGTTCGTGTCCTTTTACATTCGACATGCATGAAATCACTACTACTATCCTATCACCTGTCATTGGTCCTAGCGTAGACCATGGTGTTAGACTTGGGGGCACCATAGCCCTTACCTTTCTCATAGATTAAGTAGTGGTCATATTCCACCCTCTACTCCATTTGTGGAGGATTTTATGTCCCTTCATATGGTCTTATCATGAGGGTTCATTGTTTCCGAGTGATAGTGGGCGTGAATGTTGGGTCTACAACTTACATTCCTACTTGTGTCCCATTGTCCATTGCACTGATTCCTTTGGATGATTTTCTCATGATAAATCCTCCCCATATCCTATAGTTTGGACTCTTTACTAACTATTTCCACCTATTTTGGAATATTATTGATTTGTGTGGTCCATTTTTTGTACACTCTCGCTGAGGCTTTGACCCATCCGCGCCCATGATAGGTATACTGTTAAACAAGCATATAGGATAGGACCACTTTTTTTCTTGCATCATGCATTGTCCTATGACCATGTCACCTTAATTATAGGTACGAATCCACTTCATAATGTTATAGAACCTTCACACTGCTACTACTAGAAGTGGCATTACGTAAGTGGTAGATTGTTCCTACTCATGGGTGCCCTAGATAGATCCTTCTTTTCCATTTGGTACCCATGCAGAGAGTCCTCCCTTAGGTCTGAGAGTCCATTGTAGTCCTACCATGTCTTTGAGAAAGACCCTCATATTCCTTCTTGAACTTTATTTTGTCCATTTCCCACAGGGACTCCCTTTTATATCAAGTTGTAATTGCATTTCATGCATCCTCTTGTCGTATTGAGCATTCTGCTGGCTCTGTGATTTTGTTTGTTGAGCCATATATCCTGATCTTTCCTCAATCCTAGCCAAGAATATCCTTTCATATATCTTTTGCAGCTTGATCACCCCATACCAAGAGGAGACATCCCCTCAAGTGTCCTTATCCTGCATGTGCTTCCTTGCATTGAGCATAGGTATGTTCCACTGCTTGGAACTAGTTTTCTTTCTCGTGACACTTGTTTCCTCCTAGTTCTATAATATAAGAAATTTTATTATTTTTCAAGATTTCTAATATGAAAAATACCAAAAAAATTAAAAAAACACAAAAAGATGGACATGAAATGATACTACTTTGGAAGTTGTCGTGTCGTGTCGCCTTCAAATATATCATTGTATATTCTATCCATTGGTTGGATTATTAGCATGACTTTAGGAGTTGTACTTGTTACTCTGAGTTTTCTCCATTGATTGGTTTTTCTTCCAGTCCCTATGGAGCCTCTATTAATGCCTCATGTTTTGCATAGTTTCCCCAGTTTCCATGTTAGGTCTATGATGCCTATGAGTCTCCATCTTCCTTATGCTCTTGTTCAAAGGAAGTTTTATCTTGAGCCAACCACTCCTCAGTTATATTGTCTTTGCATGTCAGCCATTCTTGATAGAATTATTGTTTCGTGCACATCTTGTTCATCTGAGTTCTTCAAAATTATCCATCATTGTTGTGTACCTCGTGTTGGTTGATGGGGGATACCTTAATTCCCTCCTTCTAGTGGTTCCATTCCATTGACTTCAAATCATTTATTCTGGAATAAGGATATAGAGTCAATTGTGTGCCTTGAGAATTGTAGTCATAAGTGGAAGGTTCTCTCGCCACCCAATGTTTTGGGAATACATCAATGTCCCCCAATCAATGGACTCTCTCAAGTGTTTGACCTCAACACATCTACTCACACTTTTTTTATTACACTTTGTACCTTAATTCCCATCATCATTATCGGTGGGATATCTCGCGTATATTAACGATATACACCAATGAAGGGTAATCAGATGATGGTATATCATGTTCGACCTCGATAACTTTATTTTCATGATAGGACATGTACCAGTAGTGGTTTGTGTCGAAGGCCTCCGAGCTTGGTGGCATTCCATATGTGATACCTCCTTGATCATGCCAGTATATATGCAATATCAATTCTCATGACCAGATTACCAGTGTACTATCAGATATCTTCATTCAGTATGGAGATCTTGTTTCACTGTATATTGTACGTGGAAATGAACACATGTGACATATGTATATTATTCTTATTCATGGCCATTGTACTATTATGTATCTCAGTACTTTTATACTTCATATTTGCAATCACATGCTGAGATCTATCATTGTGTTGTACTGATGAGTGGTCGGTTCTACCACCTGGGTCTTCAGTACTCCACTTATGGGGTTGGTATAATGTATTTCGACCATCATGTTAACCCTATGACCTCACACATTAGGGGATATCTGTTAGCAGCTGATTTTACTACACTTGTTAGATCACATTATGGCCTTTCATGTCCATGTGCAGACTCCTTGGACCCCCTTTGCTCAATATGAATTTTGATGCTCCAGAAAAGACCTTTAAAAAGTCATGTTTATTAGTATACGTGGGTCACTCGATTACAGACCGGATGTACATGCAACTTGCTCCACTATGATCCACGTACATGGGGAAATCTGCCAAAAATAAAATATTTGGAGTTTTCCTCATTTAGTCACGAATAACTTGAATATCGGCCTTTCATATGCCTCGAAATGCTCTGACTCAACCCTTCACTTCCTATTGAAAGGTTATTAATTGAACCTCTTGGATGCATTAGAGGAGGATAATTTTTTAGAGTAAAGAAACTATAGTGGATTTGTGCCCCATACTTACATACTTTAGCCTGCATCCCTTTGTCCTTTGAGCAATGATTGCTGGTCATCCCAAGCTTGCCATTGTATTGTGAGCTTGCAATTAATATCAAGGATTGAAGTGGTGGAGGCCCAAGTGGAAGACTAAGTTTCTTTGTTTCGACGAGGTGCCGACAGATTTTGTCACTATATCTATGTTTATAATTAATATAAATATCCATTTCTTGTCCATTGTATGTGTGTAACTATGAATATTCTTTATCCATGTATGTAGTTGCTTTGATTTACACATATTGGGTTTATCTATGCTAGAGTAGGTCTAACACTTAATATATATCATGCTTGTATGTTTCGTTGTTATTGAGAATGAAATGTAGGTGCAAGTGTGGTTGAAAATCTCAACGGGGATCTACTACAACCGTTTGGAATAAGTTACATTTCTCATCCCTTAGGGTTAGCATTGTTTATCTCTATTGGATATGGAAATGGATTGATTTATGGTGTCATACTTTCTATTGTGGTCCACCCCAAGCCATATGAAGTTTTCTCAGTAAAAATTGCTTGTTTCCTTTAAGGATAATTCTAGACATGAAAGGAAAGACAAATGGAGGAGTTGCATTTAAGGTAGAAAGCGAAGAAGCAGATTAGCATTGTGACAAGAAAGAGAAGGGAAGTGCTAAAATTCAAGAAGCATTTGAAACAAAAGTTTAGGATGAGTCTTGGCCGTGGCATTTTAGATTTGGACATCTGAATTTTGGTGGGTTGAAGCTATTGCACACAAATAATATGGTGAATCATTTCCATTAATCGACAAATCAGAGACAGAATGTGAAGGATGCCTTTTTGGCAAGCAACATAGAGAGACTTTTCCATTTGGAAAGTCATGCAAAGCACACACACCAATTGAGATTGTACACTCTGATATTTTTGGCCCAATGCAGACATCATCCATGGGTTGTTGCAATTATTTTCTTACTTTTGTTGATGACTTCACAAGAAAAAATGGGTATATTTTTTGAAACATAACTATGATGCATTTAGTTGTTTTCAGCAATTCAAGGCACTTGTGGAGAACCTAAGTTGATACATGATCAAAATATTAAGGATAGACAAAGGAGGTGAATATGTCTCTAATGACTTCCTAAATTTCTTCAAAACCCATGCACACACAAGCAATTCACTACCCGGTATACACCTTGGCAGAACCGTGTCACAGAAAGAAAGAACAGAACCATTATGGAGATGGTGCAGAGCATGATGACAACCAAGCATTTTCCAAATGAATATTGGGATGAAGCAGTCACAACTACTGTATATATTATGAACTGGTGTCTGACAAAGAGAGTGAAGAACAAAGTCCCTCAAGAAGCATGGACAGGTATGAATCATAGTGTTTCTCATTTAATTTTTTTTGGTTGTGTAGCATATGCTCATGTTCCATATGAACTAAGAAAGAAACTAGACAACAAGGGACAAAAATGTATCTTTGTTGTTACTCTAAAGACACAAAAGCATACAAGTTGTATGGTCATGTCGCAAGGAAAGTAATCATCAGTCACGATGTTCAATTTGTCAAGAATGAATCATGCGATGGAACCATCGAGAATAATGTTAAGATTGTGTCGAATGTTGAGCATGATGACATGGTGAAGGAAGTGGTTTGAAAACCACATGTAAATCAAAATCTCATAGCACAGTCAACTCCCATGAGACCGCGACATGGTTCAACACAAGGAACATTGACACAATTCATAGATCAAGCTACACCGACCAGCACACCAAGACGACAACATACTCCATCAAACAATTCGTCGAGGTTGACATTGACAGACCTAGTGAAGATAAGAAGTCTGTGTGAAATGTATGAAGTTGGTACATCTGTCTTTGTGAAATATATGAAACTGGTACACCAAATTCATTCACTATCTTTGCATTATTTTCTCAAATAGATGATCCGCTAACATTTGAGGAAGTTGTCAAAGAAGAAGTATGGGGACGCGCCATGGATGAAGAAATAAAATACATTGAGAAGAATCAAACATGGGAGCTGGTAGATGTACCAGAAGATAAGGATGTAATCAATGTCAAATGGATTTACAAGACCAAGCAAGATGTTGATGGGAATGTGGAGAAGCAAAAGGAAAGAATGGTCGTAAGAGGATTCACACAACAACTCAACATAGACTTCAATGAAACTTTTGCACCATTCGCATGTATGGATACATTTAGAATAGTTATGGCCATTGATGCACAAAACAAATGCCATGTTTATCAAATGGATGTTAAATTGACATTGTTGAATTGATATATGGAGGAGGAATTACATGTGCAACAACCACAAGGGTATGGATTTCTAGGTCAAGAGAACAAAGTGTACAGGATGAAAAAGGAACTCTATGGTTTGAAGCAAGATCCTAGAGCTTGGTACTGTTGCATTGATTCCTATCTCACCCATAATGGATTTCACAGAAGTTAAAGTGAATCGACGTTGTACACCAAGGTTACTGAGAAAGGTAACATGTTATTTTTCTGCCTATATGTAGATGATTAATATTTACAGGTGGTTTTGGCATAAAGTATTTTTGAACAGTCATGGAAAGTGAATTTGAAATGATTGATTTGGGGCTTATGAAGTTTTGTCTAGTCATTGAAGTCCAACAGTCTGAAAGTGGTATTTTCATATGATAGTCCAATTATGCAAGTGAAGTTTTAAAAATATTCAATATGTCTAACTGTAAGAGAACCCCAACACTAGTAATAACATGTTTAAAATTGAGCAAGGATGATGATGGATCAACTATAGATTCTATGCTATGTAAAAGGTTAGTTGGCAGCCTTATGTATTTAACTGCGACAAGAACAGACATCATGTATGGAGTAAGTTTGATCTCAATATTCGTGGAGTCACCAAAAGAGTCTCATTGGCAAGCAGGTAAAATAATTCTGAGGTATGTAAGTGACACAAAAGATCTTGGCATAATGTATTCAACCTTAGAAAATTTAAACTCATTGGATACACTGATAGTGACAATAGAGGTAGCGCAGATGATAGGAAAAGCACATATGGGTACACATTTCATTTTGGTACAGGTGTTGTGTCATGGGCTTCGAATAAATAACCCATTGTAACTATGTCTTCAACAGGAGCATAGTATGTCGCAGCTACAAGTGCTGCATGCCAAGCCATTTGGATGCAGAGAATTTTAAAAGACTTGTTGCAGAACCAACAAGAACCAACAACCATTTTCTGCGACAACAGTTCAACCATTGCATTGTCAAAGAATCATGTGTTTCATAAGAGAACCAAGCACATCGACATAATGAATCATTTCATAAGAGAATTGGTGAACAATAAAGAAATTTGTTTAGAATTTTGCAGGTATGAAGATCAGCTTGCAGAAATATTTACAAAACCATTGGAAAGGGATAAGTTCCAGTATCTGCGAAGTTATTTAGGAATAACAAGTTCTGCTCAATGAATTATGTCATGAAAAATGCAAGTTCTAGCTCTGAAACATTTTGTAAAAATTTGTTTTAAGATCCCCATCTTCTCATAATTAAGGGGGAGTGTTGGAAATATTAATTAATCACAAATCTGTATCAAGTATGAGCATACTCTGTCAGAATCTATAACAGTTCACCTTCTGTCAAACAATCTGACATAATGAAGAGTCCACATCTCTCATATATAAAGCAATCAAATTAAATTTCTGAATATGAGGTTCTAGGTATATAGTTATTACAGTATTTAATGTAAGTTGGTAGCTTCCAAGGGAAACAAATTTTAATCTCTGTATATGTAGAAGCGGGTAAGCCTAGAAAGAGAAGAGAAGGAGAAGATAGAAGGTCGTGTAATTGTGCGGAGAAATGAGAAGAATAAGGAAAAAATCTATGGAGAGTTCAAGAGCTCAAGCTTTGTGTTTCTGCGAAGTGTTGAGAGCCGAAGCTCCGTAAAAGGTGAAACATCCTTGTAAATTTCCAAGTTTGTATTTGCCGCTACAATTCTTTGTTCTGTCGCGACAATATATATAAATCCATAATTTATGGTTGAGCGCATGTTTTATTTATGCCGCACATTTTCTCCGAAATTACCTGAGTAAATGTTGTTTAAATTTTTATCGATAGAGTGCTGGTCTTGTTTATCCCAAGTTAAAGGCGGATGAAAAATGTTTTTCATATTATAAGTCTTTAGGCTAAGAAATCCTTTTTATAAAGTTGGACTAAAAGTGAAAAACACAAAGAATCCACAAATATTTCATGATGTAAAAGTTTGAATTTTTATCCACAGAGTGCTTGACACAAGTCTTCCTTAATATTTTGATTATATGATATTGTGAATATGTCCCAATATAGTTATGTAGAGGTTTATCTCAAGTTACAGGTGGGTGAAAAATGTTTTTCATATTATAAGTTTTTAGCTTGAAAATTCCTTTTTATAAAGTTCCACTAAAAGTGGGAGTTCCACGTGACACTAAAAAGAAGTCAGTTGTCCTAAGAAGGTAGAAAAAATTATGACTCTACGTTAATTCAAATAAACCGTAGCAGCCATCTCATCCCCAAGAGAGTCTTGGGAGGGAAACCCTAAGAGGGATAAAATCATTGATAGCTCTATTAAGATCCTACCTAGGTGATTGGAAGGTGAGGGTTTCGAATTTGGTCTCCACAAGGTTTTCTTGGTTTATTTTTTGCATTTTCTTTCCTAGCGGATTTATTGAACTGTTACCTTTTTACAAATGTTTTGGGTCTTAAGGGGTTTATGTTTATTAGAGTGTTAAGGGGTTTATGGTTTTTACATTTAACGGTTAAAGGGAATTCATTGATTATGCATTTCGGTTAGTAAATTTAGATATTTATGGGTTTAGCTTTTAAGGATTCAACAATTTAGAGGTTAGGTTTATGAGTAATGAAATTGGTTTTGTACTAAGGAGGAAGATCTATTTAGTTTCTACAAAGCTTTACTTTGCATTTGGATTCGTGATATCAGAAGAGCTATCTTAGAAGGTTAAGCATATGTGGTTTTTTAATGTCATTGTTATGCTTATTGTAATAATATATTTTTGGGTTTTAAGGAATTTTATATATTGTTTAATAGCCGTCGATAATCTCCGTTGGGTGCTCCCTGTTTCCTACTTGGATCCTGATATTAGTTTCTAAAGCTCTTTTTTATTTCTTTCATAGGGGATTTTTACGGTTTCAATGGATGAGATGTGTCAAGTCTAGTCTATTAACATATGTAAAAATAAAACTATAAATATATTTTTTTAAATAACCATTAAAATACATAAAAATAAATAAAAATCACATTTATTGAAATATATAATATTTCA
>LPNX010271314.1:58539-77877 GCA_001517045.1 Pseudotsuga menziesii | reverse complement strand
GGGAAAGATGTCACTCTGAGGACTCCCCTGTGGGAATCGAACCTGGGCCAGTGATGGAAACTCCCACCGATTTAACCGCTAGACCACAGCTCAGCCGACACCGATCCACTTATTTGTTGCAGATACCCTGTGCAGATCTTACCTATTTGAGCTTGAAACTGGCATACTCAAATTTATCGTTTTTAAATTGAAGTTGCAACTTTCAAAATTTAATGTGGACCACCTGGGAGAAAGATTTATAATTTTTGTGGAAAACTTGTGTGATATGATTTTTGTATGCAATTTGATGATATTTTTGCATTATGTTCTGCAAGCTTTCTTAATGGATTGCAAATTGTATTAGGTTCTAAACAACCCTTTAATTCATTCTTGTGTTGTGTGTCTCTACCAGCTGCATTTGGAGCAGTTTGCCACGTTATCTCAACATCTCTACTTGGGATTACTGCACTAACTATGGTGAGGAGGAAACGAAACGGTACACCAATTTGCATCTATGCTTCTAATCATTCTTGGTGCTAGTTATGTTCTATTGTTTATTTTTGGAAAAGGAGGTCAGTCATTCCACAACCACCCCATGGAGAAGATGGTTGTGGCAGGCCTTATACTCGTACCGGCACTGTCTCCTTGTTCTACGCTTCTAGTCTTCCTTGTTGTGGGCAACTCATCTTCAATGCTGGTGCTTCCAATAATAGTTTTGTTTTTCAGTACAATCACTGTCATGATCACTATGGTCCCATTGCCCTGAGCTTAAAAAACATGTACGTTTGGACCAACAGCTAAGTTAACCATTGACTTCGCTGTTGGTCCGTTGGATGGACCGAACCGTACATGTTTGTTAAGGAGGGTGAAATTCATTCATGAACTGATTCTCTTTTGATTGACGAACACAGGAAATTAATTGCTTTTTAATGTGGGTAGAATTTTTTTTCTTGAGAAGAATGGAGGAAGGAAATTCTTGGTATCCTTTCTATATGTAAAGGTAGGATATTGGAAGAAAATGTATGGCTCAATTGAATTTGAATGGTTATTGAGAAAGGCATTTTGATTTCTTTTTTTTCAAGAAGAAAAAACCTGTCCTTGTTATTCAGATTGAATCAAAAGACATTAAAACATACATCCACAACATGTGGCCTTTACATGACTGCCCACTGATTTCTGTGAGATGATTGCTTTCATCAAGCTTTTTATTGACTTTGACATGGTTGTATTATTATAATTTTTTCTCACATGTTTAATATTTGTAGCCATTCTTATTAGTACCACTTGGAACGACATTATCATGTGCCGCTATGATCGAGAATTTTTTCTGTTATCTTTTGTGAATGAGAATTTTGGTAATGTCTTGCCACAAGTACAGTTCCAGGGTCTATTTCAAGAATGGCGTAATAAAAAGAAGAATATAATTATCTTATCTTTAAAGTGGATTTATATAAATAAACAATGGCCTTACATGATATTCCATGAAGCGGGCTAGTAAAGAACTTTCTTGTGACATACCAATGGATTGTGGATGTGCTCATTCTGTCAAAGTTAAAAGTCATTATTGTATCGTAGTCACAAGGATCAAACAAGAGGTAAAGGTTCTGATCATTATGTGGTATTCTTTTTTATTTTTTAGTTGCTTTTCAATCTATTGTCCTGCAAAAGTTGCACTTTCTTTATTCTATTTTTATAATTAGCTCAGTTATAATTATGACTATGCTAATTCTGGAAATATAATAGAAGATTTATGCAACTTTGTAGGACAATGGCTTGAAAGATCCTTGTATTGTGGTTTGCATCAAAGATGTTATATTTTTCCTTTTTGTGTCAATTCATTGCATCTTTTGCATATTGGATTTTTTTCTATTTAGGGTGGACATCTCCAAAATGGTTATCTAATTTACTTAGATAGTAGAATGTCCCATCAAGTAAAACCTGTTGTGGGTATGCATGTCTTTTGGCATTGTCATACTGTGGCTCTTTTTGTCAGCTTATTTTGACCATGCTGTCTATTTACTGAGATTTTAAAGTTATTCTTCTTATATCCCTTGTGACAGTTCATTGCATCTTTTGTATCATGGAGTTTTATTTATTTATTTGGCCTGGACATTTCCAAAATGGTTATCTAATTTACTTATAGTACAATGTCCCATCAAGTGAAACATGTTGTGGGTATGCATGTCTTTTGGCATTGTCAGGCTGTGGCTCTTCTTTTCAGCATATTTTGACCATGTTGTCTATTTAGTGAGATTTTAAAGTTATTCTTCTTATATCCCTTGTGAGGTATTTATAATAGATTGAGGGGCATTAAAAGATGGAAATGAACATTGGTGAACACAAGTTATGTTGAATATTATTTTGCAGCATTACATAAGCTTTCCTTTCTAGGGAGAACTTACTGTTATTGGAATGCTGAAGTTGGAGCTTTAACATGTGAATGTTGTGACTTGTGAAGCATGGTAACTTGGAGAAAGCTACAAGTTCTCTGATTTTAATATTGTGGGATATCACAAATATAGGCTTGTAGATGTGAAAGATGGCTTGTAGATATGAAAGATTAGATTTGCTCTCTTGTCACCACATCAACTATTTCTCTCAATTAGGTCGGCTCTCTTGTGGCACAAGGGGGGGGGGGGAACCCTAGAAAGGATGTTTATGATATTCTTTAGGATTTAAGGGATGATGGATTGCCAAGATCAATGTCCATCCAATGGGTGATGGTGTCTCGATCAACAATCAAGAGGATTTGAACAATATGGAAGCATTTGTTACAAACATGCCCAACCTAACCACATGGATCTACTTCAATATGTGGAACACCATAGCATAACAAATAGTTTTCCAATCATTGCTATTAAGGCTGGAAAAGTAACAGACTTCAATAAAATATCAATAACTACATCATTCTCATCCCAAATTTTCATCAATCCTGACATCAAAGAAATTAAAGATCTATGAACTTGGTTCGAATGCCCACAAACAAGAATTCAATGCCACTCATTGTCTTCTCATGGTGTTGCAGGAGCACATCATTCCATACAGAAGAAATTGAAGGACACTTCCTATGTCTCACTTCGAAAAGAAGAAGAAAAGCGTCGACATTCTATCTCTTCTTGGCTCCAAAAAATAATTCAACTTACTTTTAAAAATTCATAATTGATGTACATATTTATATTATGGGAAAACTGTTTATGTTCTGATTATTATGTCACAAATTTCTCTATACTAACAACGTCTTTCTCATTTTACAGCATATACATCTTCGTCTAGATCTTTCACTTCCTATGTTTTGAGAATATACTAATTAAATAATTTAATTCATTTTAATCACATAAAAATTCATATAGAAATTAAATCTCTTCCTCCTTATTCTTATTATTAATATTAATAATGAAACCTTCGCTTAACCATTACAAGAAGTATAGGCCTATTAACATGGCCAAAACACAAGAGATGTTGAATTTTCCATCCAAGTTGAAGTTTGGTAGGAGTTGTCACATTTAACTAAAGGAATCCATCCTTCGCGCCCGTACATGAGCATAAACATACTCACTCTCTCACATATATATATATATGAATTTTTATTTAAAAAGATTCTTTAACTTTTACACACGAAAGATGAAGGAAAACTCACTTTTTCACACATATATGAAATTGTATGTAAAAAGCTTCATTAACTTTTACATACAAAAGATGAAGGAATATTTTCCGAAAGAAATACCAAAAAAATGTCTAGATACGTGTTCAAAACTTCTACCAAATTATTGTTTAGCATTTTAACTTTTAGATAAGACATGGAATTGGTTAGTATAAAATTTCCTGCATACACCAAGAAATATTTGCAAACACTACAAATTACCTAGCGGTTAATTTATATTTATATATAATAATAACAACCCAACCCATTTTAATCTAGTGAAAATTTACTTTTTGGAAAATTAAATTGTTAATGGAATTTGACTTGGTTATCAATTTCATAATAAGTTAGATTATTGCCTTACAATTAATAAATAATAATAATCCACTTTAATCTAATGAAAAGTTATATTTTCTAAAAATTAAATTGTTAATAGAATTTGACAAATTTATTTTTGGAAAATTAAATTGTTAATGGAATTTGGCTTGGTTATCAACTTTATAATAAGTTAGATTATTACCGACCCCAGTTTAATTCATCAATTTGATTGTAAACCTCATAATAAGTTAGATTATTATCTTACAATTAATATATAATAATAATAATAATAACCCAATTTAATCTAATGAAAAGTTATATTTTCTAAAAATTAAATTGTTAATAGAATTTGACTTGGTTGTCAACCTAATAAGTTAGACTATTACATTAACATATAATAATATATAGAAGATATGATAATAAAATGATTTGTTATATATATATTTTTCAAAATTAAATTGTTAATGGAATTTGATTTGGTTGTTAACTTCATAATAAGTTAGATTATTAGGTTAACATATAATAAAAGATATGATAATAAAATGATTTCGTGTATATATATATTTTTAGATAAATAAAATAAAAAAATTATGTTTTATGTATGAACTCATTTTATTATTATTTAAATTTTTATTTTGTTAAGAACATAATATTTATGGACGAAGTTTTTGGTAGTCCATAAAGTGATTAGTTCATTAATTTTTTTTGTATGATTAAACAATTTGATAAATTTATAAGTAAATATGGAACTTTCTTTTTCTAATAATAGATTATTTACGTGACTAATCGTGTGAACTTTGATTCTAATACTTAGAGGTGAATTAGTGTAATTGCCATAGACCTCAGATCCATCTTAGCCATACATGGAAAAACCAGAGATCCCACAGGGTAAAACCCAACAGCATTACCAGTAGCATCCTCCTGAGTCGTTTAAGTAAGCATCCATTGAAGGTATTGCTTTGCTTGGTTCGTCCAATCCGCTGTGTCCCGGTGTTCCTCCTACGCCCGACACCACTAAACTAACAATGTTGGCAACAACGTATATAACGAATTGGTTCAGCAAGCGCGTAATGGAATCCAGGTAATAGAAAAAGGGTGTTTAGTGAGCTAGGCGTTGTATCTCCAGCAGGGCAGGCAGGTTGTGTATCAAGCAGTAATGGAAGGTGGCAATCCGGTTAATATCAATAGTGTTTAAGGGTTTTAGTTCAATGGAAGAGTTTTTTCCTTATAACAAGGAGGTTGGAGGTTTGATTTCTTTGTGCCCCATTTACATAAATTAATAATTAATTAAATTATCAGTTAACAACAATCAATGGCTAAATAAATAACGAATTAATAATAATCAATGACTAAATAAATGACCAGTTAATAATGATTAGTGGCTAAATAAACAACTAAATGTACTACCAAAAAATGATAATTAATGGCCAAATAATGACCAAATAGCAACAATAAATGAGCAAATAGTAACAATTAAGGACTAAATATATTACCAATGCAGGAATCAATTGAAGCAATTTATGTGTTTGGTTGGGTGATAAGTGACTGCTAATTTATGACAATCGGTCACGTGAACAAATTTAGTCATTTATCCCATATTTATAGTCATTTTTTAGTCACTTATCATCCATTTTGTAATAGTTTTTAATATACCAACTCCTACCTTCTTTATTGGTTCTTTTCCAGCTTCGGTTGAAGAGGAAGTCTCGGTTTCATGACTACAATACATTAGAACATATTATCCCAAAGATCTTTGGGTACTTCCTTCTCCATCAAATTATGAAGCCATTCAACACTCTGAGACTGCCTTACCCTTATCTGCAGTAGATATAGCTTATCAAGACATTCAACAAAATACTATAGATACTGATCCATCACATATGGAAGAGGTTGATCTACTTCCTTCTCCATCAAATTATGAAGCCATTCAACACTCTGAGACTGCCTTACCCTTATCTGTAGTAGATATAGCTTATCAAGACATTCAACAAAATACTATAGATACTAATCCATCACATATGGAAGAGGTTGATCTAGACACTCAACTAGTTTACGATTGTTGATTCCTCCATTTATCAATATTGTCCATACATTGTTAGACCTTCATATGAGGCCATCTTGGAATCTTAACATGGCCTAAAATACCTTCGAAAGATATGCACCATCTTTCATATTTTCTTCTAACTTTGGATAAGATTGAGAATAGAGAGTTTCATGTTCCTTTGTTTAAATATGTTGAAGAGGAAGTCTCGGTTTCATGAGTACAATATTTTAGAAGATATTATGCCAAAGATCATTGCCATACTTCCTTCTCCATCAGATTATGAATCCATTCAACACTCTGAGACTTCCTTACCCTTATCTGCAGTAAAGATAGCTTATCAAGACATTCAACAAAATACTATAGATACTGATCCATCACATATGGAAGAGGTTGATCTAGACGCTCAGTCAATTTACAGTTGTTGATTCCTCCATTTATCAAGATTGTTTATACATTGTTATACCTTCATATGAGGCCATCTTGGAATCATTAACATGGCCTAAAATACCTTCGGAAGATATGCACCATCTTTCATATTTTCTTCTAACTTTGGATAAGATTGAAAATAGAGAGTTTCATGTTCCTTTGTTTAAATATGTTGACCAAACATTGAACCCTTTCACTCAACATGGAGTTTATGCTACAGGTAATATGACCAGTATTTCTAAATGATTTTGATCAACATCTCTAGGAACCTTGGCATTGTGGAAAATGTTTTCATCAGTGCAAATTGTTCACCTAAAGAGGTTCATATTTATATTGAACATTTATGGAATTATGCGATGTCTTTACTTGGTCATATGAGATGACATGCATTGATTCTAGTATTGTAGAGCATGATATTAAAACCCATCTAAATGTGAAACATTTTCATCAAAATATTTGTGATGTCAATCCTAGGAAAGGTCTTGCTATCAAAGAAAAAGTGGAAAAACCGCTTTAAGCAGGCTTTTTTTACCGATTTTACTTAACGTAAGGGGTATGCAACCCTATTTTGGTAGACATGAATCAAGAAAACCTTCAAGTATGTATGGATTTTAGGGATTTGAACAAGGCTTGTCCCATGGATAACTTCCCCACTATGTTCACCAATCAAATCATTAATGAATGTGCAGGAAGTGAGACCATTTCCTTAATGGAAGCATTCTTTGGGTACAACCAAATTCAAATCCGAATTGAGAACCAACATAAAATTATTTGTCCTTGGGGAAATTTTGCATACAAAAAGATGCATTTTGGCCTTAAAAATAATAGAGCCACCTTTCAGTGGACTATGTTTTTTTTCTTTCCAGGATATCAAGCACATCGTTGAAGCTTATCTTGATGATTTAGTAACTCATTCTTGTAAGAGGTGAGATCGTCATGATCACCTTCTCTTTGTGTTTGGGGGATGTATGAACTATAAGATTCGATTGAATCCAAATAAGTGCATCTTTTGAGTTGATTCTGGATGACTCTTAGGTTTTATCGTATCAAACAAGGGGATCATGGTTAACCATTTAAAGGTGGAATCCATTGTTAATTTACCTCCTCCCATAAATGTTCATCAACTTTAGAGTCTCTAATGGAAGGTTAATTTTCTGAGATGATTTATAGTTAATTATGCCAAGATCATGAAAGGTTTCCTCGAGTTACTTATGGATATGATCCAATTTATATGGGATGAATCTTCTGAAGCTTATTTTGATTCTGTTAAGAAATCCCTTATGATAGCCCCTTTGACTAGTCCTCCAAATTACATAAAATATTTTTTCTTGTATTTGGTCGCATTTGATTCCAGCATTGGTATAGTTTTAGTCCAGGAAGATGATAGTTTTCAAGAACATGTCATTTACTATATCAACCATGCTTTGGATGGGCCTGGACTAAATATTCCCATGTTGAGAAGTTAGTTGTAGCGGTTATTTTTGCATTCTAGAGAATTCAACATTATATATTGTTGCATAAGATGATTGTAGTTGTGAACCTTGTCCCATTTCAATATGATGTAATAAATGGATTGTGATTTTGCAAGGATTTGACTTAGACTTTCAGTTTACTAAGTCAAAAAATTATTTGGTCTTCACCGAACTTATTTCAGAATTTCGTAGTGAAGAATGTGATAATAATGAATGTGAATCATTCCCCGATGAGAATCTATTTCTCATTTCTTCATTAGACCCTTGGTATGGAGACATTTTGATATTTCTTCAAAATTTGAATTGTCCTCGGTCTTTTTCCTGGCATGAGCAATGACACCTTTGGCATAATGCAAAGAATTATCTCATTATTGGCCATACCTTGTAGCATCATGGAGCTGGTTCTATATTATGTTATTGTTTGATTCATGAGGAAGCTATGTTAATTTTAAATGAATATCACAGTGGATCATGTGAAGTGCATATTTTTGGTCTTATGATTACCTAGAAAATTTTGCTTACTAGATAATTTTGGCATGTTAGTCCCTGATTCATACTAGGTTGAAGATAATATACATCAAGGCATGATGAGGCTCAACTTTTATAGATTTAGAGCTAAATCTATCTCTGAATTTTAAATGTGAATATAAAAATGCTTTTCTCGCTCTTATAGGTAAATATTATGCATTGATTTGAACACACACATAATCATTTCCATAGGAATTTCATAGAGTATGATAGTAATTTGAAATTAAATGATCATGAATTTCAAGATATGGAACAAAATTGTATGTAAGAAGTAGCTACATCAAATGGTAGCATAAGCGTACTAATATTTGTGAGAAATAATTTAGCATTTTGGGACAAAATGTAAATATCTCATGAGTTTTCTAAGAACTTATAGGAAACAAAACATCCATACAAACAATAATAAAGGAAAACTTTGAATACTACTACAACGTATACATGTATGGAAACTGGATCAGAGGTCAAGGAATTGTAATCTCTGCTACAATTTCACATTCAACATCACATTCACATCAATGATACAAAAGTCAAGCTAAATTTGTTGCTCATAGATTTATTGAAATGATTACATGGACAATAAAATTTATGGAATGATAGAAGAATGGAAAATTGCATGAGAAAACATCAATATAACACTATGCGATCTCAATCTCATAAAAAACTCTTTACATAAAAATATAGTCCAGTAACTCAACAATCTTAGAGAGGCTCTAAAAATTTCCAACATTGAGTAATGAATTCGATCTATCTTTTATTTATTTTAATTTGTAACTGTATTATGTTTTCCTCAACTACTTTGTAACCACCTTCTAGGCTTGTCACTCTCAGTTTATCTTTACAAGTATCCATTGGCTTCTTCTTTGTTCACTTTTTATTACCCGAACATGGCTTCTTCTCTGTTCACTTTTTATTTTTCACAAGAAGACCTCATAGCAAAGGATCCGGTATGTAAGCTTGATTGGAATTACATGATAATCCTAGTCCCTACCCATTTGGATGAGTAAATAAGGCTATGGAACTCAAAGTCATGAAATAATGCAAGATCAAGTTTTAATAAGTCCATAGTATGTTGATGAAGTGGAGGTAGACATAGTACCCCTAGATGTTTTTGGTGTAGTATTTAGAATCCCTTACATGTATATGAGTGATGTGATATTCATGAGGAGATACAAACAATAACAATTGATAAAGGTCATGAAATACTTTATTGTTAAGACACACAAAGGTAAATACAAGATCTCTCTGGAAAGTTCCAACCAAGTGAAAAAGATGATCGGTTCAAGTAGGAAGTTTGTATTGATTTTCTTAAGAAAGAATCAACAATAAGGTGAATCAATGAAAGTGAAGAAATCCATGGACGGATCTACCAAAGAGAAGAAACAATAGTTGGAGATCATTTTGTAGCCATACATATGTGTTCTGGGAGCTAAAAGGGCCACCTCCTAAGAGGGAGGTGGAGAACGAGATACATGTTATTGTTGGATTCTCCATTGTCAAACATCGGATTGCATAGACAATATATCATAGAAATAGATGAAGTGAAGAATTAGTCATAATTGTTGTTGGAGTAGGGAATGGTCTGACCAAGAACCTTACCTTATGTCTCACCTATCATCATGGTACCCAAGAAACATGGTACTTGGAAGATGTGCATTGAATACATATCCTTGAACAAGATCACACTCAAGAATTGGTACCCTCTACCTAGGATCGATGATCTATTGGACTAGTTGCAGTATGCTAAGTACTTCACCAAGTTGGATCTCAAATCGCGATATCACCAGGTGCAAGTGAAGGAAGAAAACACTTGGAATACTACCTTCAAGACTATGCAAGATCTATAAGAATGGTTACTAGTTCCATTTGGTTTATGCAATGCAAAAGCTACATTTATTCAGTTGATTAATGGTGTATTGATCCCTTTGTTATATTTGGTTGTTATAGTATATCTAGATGACATACTGGTTTATAATGGTACATAAGAATATCACATCTCACATCTAATAATGTGTTAGAGACTCTGAAAAGGCACCATTTGGTGGCTAATTTGAATAAATGTGAGTTTTCCTAGCAGTCCTTGGAGGAGAAATCACGATTGATCCTACAAAGATGGAGACCATCACCAAGTGGCCTACTCCTAAAAATGTCACAAAATTTAGGATATTTTGGGGTGAAACAAAATACCTTTAAAATTTCATAGCTTCCTTTTCGGATTTGGTTGCACCCCTCCATGCCATAACAACCAACAACAAGGGGTTCTAGTGGGGTTAGAATCAACATAAATCATTTAAATACATCAGGAAATCACTAGTGATTGCATTGCCTAATTTGTATAAGCATTTCAAATTGGAGACAGATGCAAGTAGGTGATCCATGGGAATGATTCAGATTCGAGGAGGAAGTTCAGTATGTTATCATTTTGAAATTTTTCATGGGGGAGTCTTAAACTAACCTACCTATGATAAGGAACTCTATGCCCTAGTTCAATCTTATAAGAAGTGGAAGAACTATTTAATGGGAAATGATACCATCATTCACACTGATTATCAACCAGTGTAGCATTTGTAGGCCTAGAGTAATATACAATATACCATACGTTATAAGTGGATGTGATTATTAAAATAATTCCATATCATAATAAAGTGTAAGAAAATAAAACGATCTAGATAACATGCTCTCAAGGCCACCTACAACCAATATTTGGAACTGTTATGCACACAGAACATTTTACCCATGTTACATTGAAGGAGGATTACACAAAAGATGAGGAATTCAAGGAGGTATGCCAACAACTGCAAGGCTAGTTCCATGTATAATAAGGTGAAAACAAGGATGAATATCATCTCTAGGATGAGTTACTCTACAATTTGGACAAGCTTTGTGTTCCTAAAGGAGAGAGATTGTAGCTTATTAGAGAGGTACAAAAATCCAAAGTTGCAAGGTATTATGGTGTGGGAAAGGCATTTGCAAACCTACAGAGGCATGTTTACTGGCCCACAATCCATGAAGTTGTAGCTTGGTTTATTAAAGGATTCATACTTTTTTGTACAAGAAATCCAAACAGTAAGAAGAAAGGTATATACAATCCCTTACCCATTCCTAGGAGACCATAGGAAAGCATGTACATGTATTTTGTGGGAAGTGTTTCAACCACTAGGAAGGGACATGGATATTTATTTGTGGTAGTTGATAGATTCAACAAGATGTGAATAATTATGTATTGTAAAAATACCATCAAAGGACACGAAACATAAAATTTGTTCTTTGAACAAGTCTAGGTGCATTTTGGGATACGAAGGAGCATCATCTCAAATAAAGATACAATATTTCTCAGTTATTTTTTACTACCCTTTCGGAAAATATGGACACTAATTTGAATAGGTGTACAACATTCCATCCACAAATAGATGGATATACAAGGGTAGTTAACAACACTTTGGTACAACTTTTGAGGGGTTACTATCAAAAGAACTTGAATTCTTTTGATGAAAATATGATCTACATACAACACTCTTATAATAGATCAATCCGCACTTCCATTGAGAAGTCCCCTTTTGAAACTTGTTTTGGATACTTGCCACCTTTGCCTCTATATGTTGTTTGTCGACAACAAGGAGGGGTGTGGGAAGATACGATAAGTGAAGCAGTAAGAGATGAAAGTTCATTTATAAGATTAGGCAAATCCATTTACAAGTACACCAATCATTGAATAAGTCACATGAAAAGTAGAAGGAAAGACATGATGAACACAAGGTTGAGAAAACATTCAAGGTGGGAAATAAAGTATGATTACACCTGAAAAGAAATAATACAATGTTCCGGTGAGAAGATCAAAGCTCTAAGGTATGGTAATTTTTGAGGTATTGGATAAGGTGGGAGATAATTCCTGTAGACTCCATATAACCCCATACATGTGCATTTACTGTATAGTGAATGTCGAAAATCTAAAACTCTATGAACTTTATATGTTGGATCGGGAACTTGAGCAAGTCTTACCTCATGTAGAGGAATTATCACCAAAGGATTAGGAAGAGTTAGTAGAATACATAGTGTTGCATAAGAATTCCATAACTATTGAGTGGGATTTTGATGCATTTGAAAACCCTAAAATTAACCCTCGAAGAATATTAGTCTATGTTAAATACTAGGCCTCTACAAGAAGAATAAAACCATTTTTTGATGTATTGTATTGTTCCACAGTTAAGAGACACCACATGAGGGAATGATTGAGAATAACATAGGATATAGGAGATCATGTAGTGGTCATTCCGACCATAGATTCATAGGTAACTCCATAGAGAGTACCATTTCATTTGTACTTTCATTTTGATATGAAGAGCAAGGCATAGTCCTTAGTTGTTACTGAGTTTTTCCCATAGTGGGGTTTCCTAGGGTATATCATGTGTTATGGCGTGGATTTGTTACTTTTTTTCTCTTGTTTCTCTTTTAATTACATTGTATTCAGTAATTTATGAAATTAAATGAACACAATGAACTAAGTTGTAAGATCTATTGTGATGAACTAATGCAATGGAATATCCTTGATAGTTTATGGATCAATGAATATGGGAACTTCTAGGATAATGAGGATATATGTACCATAGATTTCCTCTCATCCATGTTCATTTATACATATCCTATAGTAGATATAGGATCTTGAGTTGGTACGAATTGAGACAATTGATCTTTTGTATTTTTATCTCAAGGTTATGAAAATAAAATTTTAAGTAATTGTCTCATGAAGATACGTATAAACCATATTTCATTCAATCCTTCCATGCCTACTATAACCATAATTAGTTATTTTGGTTTCTTATTTGACTCTATAATTTCCACGCATTTCCAAAAATTTTTAGTATTTGAGGTGTGATTCTTTTATTATGAAGGATGACATTTGAGTTGATTCCAAACTGTAACATGTTAAAATTTGTAGATGATAGATTTCAAATTAGTCCACCTACTCCATTAATTAGTATGAATTCTATCCTAAAATTTAGAGATATAAAACATATTTCCATCCATGATATCTTATATATATAGATAATTATATGCATATTTTATTTTCTCACTATTCACCTAATTTAGTGTTATGGCTCCAATGGGGGATATATATGATTCACATAGGTGGATTAATTCCCGAGGTAAGTTCAAATTTTTCAGTTTTTAAATGTTTTTGTTATATTTTAGATTAAAATTTATTTTTTGGAATTGTTTAAAATTTTATTTAACTTGGCTACTATTCATATTGTCCATAGGACATCAACTTGGGTTTTTGTGTCCCGAGACCCAATGAGGAGCCAATGTAAGTAATCCTACTGGAATTTATTGGAAAATAGTTTTATTTATTTGGGAAGAGATCCTTTTGGGCCAAGTATCAATGTAGGTGACGTGTCTATGCCTCCCACATCATCTTGAATGAGAGTAAATTCTGCACTAATTCTGTAATCAAGGTCCATATAATCTTAAATGAGAGCAGAATCTGGCTATTTTCTTCATGAACAACATAGTTTCTTGCTCTCTTCAAAGTTTCGAATTTGAGTTCCTTTCAATATTTGTCTCACTTACACGTTAATATTTCCCCTAATATTCAATTTGATCCCATATCATCTATGGAGCAAGTTCCAGAGACACTACTAGTACCGGAGGCACCATACCAAGTTTTCATTAATCATAGCAGTCTCGATGTCAAGAATACTTTTTCCATATTTATTTACAATAGTATTTACTAAGATGAAAAAAATACGGAGGCTCTTGCTGTGCATAGAGCAGTTTACATTGGAAATTCTAGTAGATGCTATGTTGTGATCGATAGTCATCTCAATCATTCATTGCTGAAGGTTCTCATCAAAATATCTCATCAAGGATCTTGTGAAGCTAACGTTAGTGTTGAAATAATCTCATGTGAGGTCATCATTTTCGAGCATCTACTATGGATGATGAAAAAGAAAACTTAGAGGAAATTAAAAGAAAAATATTGGAGGAATTGGTTGAATTATGTGACTCTTAATAATGTCATAAAATGGGTATTTTAGTATAATTTTGTTAGGATTATTATAATCCTACCTTTTCCATATATAGTCTATTGATCATTTTGTCTAGCATATGGAGACATATTTAGTGTACTGGATTATGGGGAGCACATTGCATGAGTTTAAGTGCATTTGAGACCATTCCTTATATTTTAGGATCCACTCTGAGTGCCACAATAGCCTCCCTCATTTGGTTGTGGTAGGTAACCAGTTATGCTGATTCAACCTTCAGTTACATTAAGTTAGATCACTCTTAGTTACTCTAGTGCCAGTTTTGCATGCCTGCATGGGGAAGTGGCACCTTTTTCCACCTACCTCATCAGTTTAACTGGTTTATCTAGTTTAAGTGATTGTTAGACTGATTTAGACATTAGGAGTTAGACTAGTGGCTCCCATGCAATGATTTAGACACTCCTAGTTAGCCATTTAGTCAGGTTTAGTTGGTATATTCAAATATTATCCACATGATTCGAATACTGCTTATTGTAACACCATTGTATATTGCTGAAAATAATGAATATTAATGTTGTAATTTACTGATCAATTCTTATCAGTTTTCTCTGAAATTCGTCTTGTTTAGTATACATTGTTCTTACTATTCCACTGCAAAATTCTACCTTTCAATTGCATTCATTGCATGTAGATCAATGGTTCAATAATTCAAACATGGTATCAAATCCTTTTCTAGGCTATTAGCAAGTATTTTTTGGTCTTCGTTGTACACCATAAGAAGTTGAATTTCCACATAAATATTGGAATGATAACCTTTCTCCCTCTGAATTATATTCACAGAAGTCTATCCAGGTGTGACACACTCTAAGAAAGTGTACATGTCGAGGTGGAAAGGCTTGAAACTGACATGATTATGAATTGGTTTGTTCTGCAGTGATATTTCACAGGTACAACTTCATATGTATTCCAAATTATCAGTTCCTCTTCTTACTCCATTCACAAGATATTTAGAATGGAAATTGAGATTGATTACATCTCTAAAGAGACAAGGTATCTATGAGGTATATATTAGACTTGGTAACGAGTATTATGAAGAATAGAATGACTAGATAAATGATGGTGATAGATATTTTGGAACAATATGTCTGGCATTTTCTCCAAGCTTGCTCTACCTTATTTATTCTGTTGAATACCCAAAGGATCTTTGGATAGCATTGGATAGAACCTTTGGAAATCCCAATGATGATCATTATAGCAAATTGGAGAGCACACCCAACACCACAAGAGTTCTTTATTCAAAATCATCATTCTCTATTCTCTCTGATGAGGTTGTTCAAGATGAAGAAGAAACATAATCTTCAACACAGTCAATTTGAATTGAAGAAAGTATCCTTGGAGTGACTCCTTCTCCTGCTGCTCCAGAAGTTTATGATATCTATGATATCTCATATTATAATATAGCTGATCCAAAAGAAGACATTAAAATATATGTTATTGAAGAAAAAATCTCCTTCCATTCTATACAAAAATTCTCCGATGATTCTTCTATTTTAAATTTTGTGCAAAGATTGCAGTGATTGCTTTAGAAAATGAAGAGGAATTTGATTTCTCTATCTCTGATGTTGTTGTTGGTGTGCAGAAAAGTAATACTTTGGTTATTTTGGAAGAAATATCATATTTTAGGAGTGATTCATTCACTCTCATTGATATAAATCTTCCATCAAATTCCTACATGATTGCATGCAGCAATACTCAGAGTTTTGTTGAAGAAGGAGAACATTGTGCATCTACCATATCGGTGGATCAATTGGAACCTTTTTTCCAAGTTATTGGATATGATATGAACTTATTTGGATCTTATATGTCCTTATTTGGTTTGAGTTTCAAGTTTAAAGAGCGTCCAGTCATGCATGAAGTTTTCTCATCAGTTTTGGTGTGAAAAATCAAGTACCTCAAGTCTCTTTCAAAATTGTTGTTGGGGATTTGATGTGAGTTTTCTCTCATGATTTTGCTGATATTATATTTTGTGAATCATTGGTTATTTTAAAATCTGTATCATATTATGGATCTAAATCATTTTCTCTCCATAGTCCCAAGACTTTTCTACCTTCCTACTTGATCACATGCTCATCTCCTCACAGAACTAGTAAAGATGGAGACATTCTGCATTTTCCTGGACACTTTCTCCTAACACTTGGAGCTGATTTTACCTCACATGGTTCGATGTTAAAGGTTGAAATATATCAGTTGTTTGGTTTTTCCTCACATGGTTCGAATTATCAAGCACTTTTTCTATCTCATCAATTGATTTTGGTTGCTCTACATTGGTTGAGTATTCATCTTGTAGTTGTCTATGTTCCTAGTTTAGTTGAGCATATTCTTCTTATTCCAAAAAGGAAAATTCCTCCAAAAAATAATAATTTATTTTGGATAGGTTCATATGCACGGTTACAGGATGTTGATGCACAGACCAACCAATATTTTTCATTACTTCTCTAAAGAGTTGGAGATTGCAACAAAATTTCTCGATTCCTGCTTATTTTGAGGGGGGGTTTCCCATGAGGTTTTCCCCATTTTCCTTAGTTTATTAAGAAATTTTGATTTTTCATTATATTTTATGGGTGAATTTTGGCCTAGTTTCCAGGGCCCAAATTTTTACAAGTCAGCATTAAGGGGGGGTGTTAGGATTATTATAATCCTCCCTTGTCCATATATAGTCTATTGATCATTTTGTCTAGCATAAGGAGACATATTTAGTGTACTGGAGTATGGGGAACACATATAGAGGTTAACTACCACTTATTGCATGTTCATGCATGAGTTTAAGTTACTCTGTGACCATTCCCTACATTTTAGGAGCCACTTAGAGTGCCACCAACAACCTCCATCAGTTGGTTGGGGTAGGTAACTAGTTATGTTGATTCAACCTTCAGTTGCATTCAGTTAGATCACTCTTAGTTATTCTAGCGCTAGTTTTGCATGATTGCATGGGGAAATGGCTCCTTTTCCACCTACCTCATCAGTTTAATTGCTTTAACTAGTTTAACTAATTTTTGGACTGATTTAGACATCAGGAGTTAGACTAGTGGCTCCCATGCAACGATTTAGACACACCTAGTTAGCCAGTCAGTCAGGTTTAGTTGGTATATTCGAATCTCATCCACATGATTCGAATACAACTTATTGTTGTTAGGATTACTAATCCTCCCTTGGCCAAATATGGTCATATGTCTAAATCGGGAGTCATGTCTAAATCGGGAGTCCATCTAGTCTATTTATAGTCATTAGCACCATTGGTTAAACTTAACCTAATTGGGGCACATGTTTCAGTTACCAAAGTGTGGGGAACACTAATTGAGGCTCACTGCCACTTATTGCACTTGATTGCATAAGTTTAGGAGTCTCCTAGATCAATCCCTACAATTTAGGAAGCAACTGGGAGTGCCGAAACCAACCAAGGTCAGTTAACTTCAGTTGATGACTAGTCAAGCCAAGTTAGGAGGTAGTTACATTCAGTTCTAGCTCTCTACATTCAATTAAATAATGGTTTAATTAATTGCACACATGTGGGGCATTTTTCTCACCTACCACAGTCAGTTAACCATTATTTAATACTAAATGTAACAGTTGGTTGTGTTTTAGAACTCCAGTTATGATTTAGACAAGGACAATTAACTACTGGGTCCTTAACTTCAGCTGATGACTAGTCAAGACAAGTTAGGAGTCAGTTACATTCAGTTAAATAATGGTTTAATTAATTGCACACATGTGGGGCGCTTTTCTCACCTACCACAATCAGTTAACCATTATTTAATACTAAATGTAACAGTTAGTTGTGTTTTAGAACTCCAATTGTGATTTAGACAAGTCTTGGTTACCTACAGTCAAGTAGAGTCATCAATTCGAACTTCCTCATGTGGATTCGAATTGCTTGTGGCTATTAAAGCCATTTTACATCATTGTAATTATTATCTAGATTACTTTTTTGATTAATGAAAGCATTCACAGCTGCAAGCCTTTTGCACTGTTTCATTCTTCAATGGCTGAGTAAATTGTGAGATCTTCTTTGTGAGTTGAGTGTTTGTCTACAGATCTATATGCTCAAATTTACATGGTATAAGAGCCTCGACGGACAAGGCACTTCTCCTCCTCAGATCTCCTACTGGATCATTTTTTTTGTTTTGCAGGTACAACTTTGAAATGATTTCATCTCTGATGAGACAAGGTCTAAAGGAACTCTGGACAAGATTGGACAGAACCTTTGGAATTGATAGCAGATGGAGCACATCCAGCACCATAAGCATCCTTGATCCAAAAATCTCAGCCTCCACTCTCTCTGATGAAGTTGTTCAAGATAAAGAAGAAGCAGAAGCTTCTACACAGTCAATTCGAATTGAAGACAGTCTCTATGCAGTGACTCCTTCTCCTGATGCTCCAGAAGTTCATGAGATCTCTGATATCTCATCTTCTCATATTGCTGAAAAAGAAGAAGACATTCGAATCTCTGATATTGAAGAAAAATTATGCTGCACTTCCATGCAAACATTCACCGGTGATTTTCCTTTAAATTCTGTGCAAAATTTACTAGTAATTGCTTCCGAAAGTGAAGAGAAATTTGATTTTTCTCCCTCTAATGTTGCTGCTGGTGTGCAAATATGTGATACCTTGGATATTTTGGAATAAATATCAGATTACCAGAGTGATCCATTCACTCCCCATGATCTAGTTTTTCCAGCAAACTCCTGCAGGATTGCATGCACCAAAATTCAGAATTTTGAAGAAGAAAAAAGTTGTGCATCGACCATCACGGTTAACCATTTATTTGAATCTGATATTAACCTTATTAGATCTGATATGATCTTATTTAGATCTGATCTGATATTTCTTGGTTTAATATATCAAATTCATAATCTTTCAGTACTGCTTGTAGCTGTTCTCATCAACGATGTA
>LPNX010271314.1:29847-57700 GCA_001517045.1 Pseudotsuga menziesii | reverse complement strand
CTGCAAGCCTTTTGCACTGTTTCATTCTTCAATGGCTGAGTAAATTGTGAGATCTTCTTTGTGAGTTGAGTGTTTGTCTACAGATCTATATGCTCAAATTTACAATTGTAACACCATTGTATACTGCTGAAAATAATGAAGATTAATGTTGTAGTTTACTGATCAATTCTTATTAGTTTTCTATGAAATTGGTCTTGTTCATTATACATTGTTCATACTATTCCACTGCAAAAATATACCTTTCAATTGCACTCATTGCATGCAGATCAATGGTTCAATAATTCAAACAAATTTATGTGGAATAAAGGATTTATAAGGCACATATATTATATGCATCAAACTTATTAATGGAATTGAGTATTTTTCTCAATGGAAATGTGATATCTCTTCTTCAATTGGTCACTCATATCACCAAAACTAAGTGTCATTCCTTACAATCCTTCCCTAAATATTTTTTTTGTTATATAATGTATTATAATCTATTACTACAATTGTATGGTATCTATGGCTATCAAGGTTTTTGTTCACTTTAATGGTTAATGTAATCTACTCTATTCCTATCTAGAACTTGGAGAAATGTGAAATGAATATGAATTCACAAACGTGATTCACCTTAGGTAGGAGTTGAGTTTCTAGCATTCATCACTCTAAACTAATCATACTGGTCATAATCAACTAATGGATAAAATACTTGTCATTTTTGAGAGCCATGTTTGTTGTTGATCCAGAGGGTTCCTTACAACACTATCTCATCCCTCTCATCTTATGCAAGTCCCTAAAAAACAAGGGCCTAACATTTTTTTTTTTTTTGAGGGATATATAGTCTTGTACATATTAACAAATTAGGGGTGTTCTTGTGTTTCTAAATTTCAATCCTTAACCCAAGGAAAAAACATACTAACACATTTTACTCCTTGACTTGTGTCTTCCATGGATTCATATACAAGAAATAATTTGGGCTTCATGTCATGAGACTTTATATCTTCCTTGTCCCATTCTTAACTTGTTGGAAATGCCATGAATATATAAATATAAATTTAATTTACCTTATTCTCTAGTCCTTTTGCAATGGATATACACCACCAAAGCTATATAACTGTGACCGTCTCCCTCAAATTATGGGAAAATTCGAATGCTATTTAATCACTATATCCCTACAATTTATTTAGATATTCCAAATATCTTGCTTCTTTAAAATTTTGAAGGACAGGTGGGTGAGTAATTGTTAGAATATTATAAACCCACTTCATACTTGGGATGTAATTAATTAATCATTTCTGGTAAATTTCATATGTACTAGACTAGGTAGTTGGCCTCCACTTGCACTAATTGGTCAATACTTGCCATATTTACACCTGGGAGTGCCTTATACTAATTTTGAATAGATTCTACCAACTTTATTGACTACCCAAATTAGTAACTGCGCCTTCCTTCTATTTCTTCCTTTAGACTGCTTTTCCTGCTTTTCAGTGGATAAGGTAAATCCAGTTAACTAGACAACTGATAACTTTTGTGACCAACTCATCCTCCATGATTAGAAAGATTCTTCGTCACTCATCATCACTCACTCATGCTTTATCCAATTCATGATCTCTTGGAATGATTTTGAAATTGATTTAGTCACCTAAGGGATTTTATCATATTTAGTAAGTATGCTTTATGAGCTAGAATGAGTTGTCTCCTTAGGAACTCAATTTTACCTCTCAAGGATGTATTATTTATGTACATTATTTTTTATCAATAATACATGCAATATTATCCAATCATTATTCACTTCTCTCGTGTTCAATCTCATTATTCCTCTCTCTATTTTTCTTGTGCATGTTTGTGAGAAATATCTTGTAGCTAGATCTACATCCTGAATTTCTACATGGTATCAGATCTATCAGGTTATCAAGTTATACATGTTATCGTAGTTTAAGGAGATCATGATATTATCCCTCTACATTAGAGTGCATCAAGCATCCAATCCCTCTCCAAAGAAGATCTTGATTGATGTGACATAGTATTTATTCTAGTTTATTTTGTGTAGGTTGCATAAAGCATCTCCAGGAGCGCAACAACAACTAAGCATGGATTTTTCTTTAACTATGATTTTGAATCCCTTAAACTATCATGATTGGAAAGCCAATATTGGAATTCTATTGTGTTGTAAGGGTCTCTACAGAGTTTCAATGGCTTTAGAGAATGAGCCAAACGTTGTTGTTGAGAAAGCAAAGTGGCATAATAGAATGGATGAATCCTATGGATTGCTTTGTCTCTCAATATCTCCATATATCCTTTTTCATATTGATGGTTTGACCACTCCAAAACAAGTGTGGACCAAACTTAAGTATCTCCTTGGAGTACACTATTAGATAAGAGTGCATCAATTGGAGAATGAGTTAATCTCATTGAGTCCAAGAAGTTTCAAATCCATGGAAGCGTTCTTCACCAAATTCAAGTCACTTATTATTTTTATCAAACAATGTGGAAATTAGAAGAAGGAATATCAATTGATTCTTTCCATCCTAGAAAAATTGGTTCCTGAATACTCGCTCTTTGTGTCAACTTTCCATGCTACTAGGCTTGCTATTTCAAATTGGAAAGTGCTTTCTTTGAGTGCATTCATTGATTCACTTACAAAAGAAAAAGATAAATTGATACAGATGGGGGATCTTAAAATATCCAAAATCAAATATCATGATCTTGTAGTTCAAGGAAATAAGAATGCAAAGTCAAAAGAAAATAAAAAAGGTGAAAAAGAAGAAGCCAAATTTAGATGATGTAGATGAAGGTTCAAATCCTAGTGATGAAGGTTCGAATTCCATGAAGAAAATAAAGAAGAAAGGGATATAATCCAGGTGTTCTTATTGCAGAAAAGTATTTCATTCTGATAAGAAGTGTTTCAGTAATAAAATTTAAATCATGTCTTAGTTTCTTGAGAAGAATACCACTAGAAGCCTATTGAATCCCCAGAACATTGTCAAAGTGCACAGTCCCAAGGTAATAAAAATTGTGCCTTGAGTGCCAGAGTTAAATATTTTTCTCAATTATCTGATATAGATTCATTTTATGATATATCTGAATCATACATATCAATTTCTTACTTGTATAAATCTCCTATCAGTTCACTAGATCCATCTCCCAATACTCGTGTTTTCCCACTAGTTCCCGACTTATCTTTATCCATCTCTTTCTCACTCCATTCAAATGTTCAGATTCTGATTTTGAAGTAAGTTTTCAAAATGATATCTAGGTTATGAACTCATCCATACCATTCACCCATCCTTTTAATACTCATAAGACTATGCAAACCCCAAGTTCACTAGTTGATTCCTCCATGGATTCCTATACATTGTCACTTGTTTTATTTGGTTTCAAGTCTTGTCTAATTTTCACTAGTTGGTTATCAATGAAATTAGTCATGTTTGTACATCTATTACACATGTTTTCTCTATTATAAACATATATGGTTCAGCTTTCAAGTCCATACACCATTCATATTTACTCATCCATAAGTTTTACCCAGTTGCACATATGTTTCCTACTATAGGCATGTATACTCATGGAGACACTATACCTCTGGTTTCTTCTGTTCCATATGAAAATAATTCGTACATTTCAGAGTCTTTTAAGTCTCATTTCATAATCGGGAAGGTGATACATCAGTTTGGAATGAAGATACATGGTCCATTTCACCATTTTGCAACTATACAAGGAACCAATTGTATTGAATTTTTTACTCTTTGGGAAGCAGTATGCACAGATCTATTTTCCTTAACTGATTATGTTTTCATATCAAAGTATGTTGGAAGAAACAAGAATTTAGGTAATGCTCCTTCATCACCAAATGATAATCTAGAAGGAGCCTCTCCACTTGTTTTTTTATAGAGACTACATTGATGCTCTAGCACATGCTCATGGAGTTCACAAATTCTTCATCAAGTTCTTCCTGAAGAAGCAGTTTAGGCAACTCATTCAAGTGAGGAAAAAGACAAAATGAAGACATTTTTTTCATTTTAGTGCCTTTTCCTTCTTAAGGGAGGATTTTACCCATGTGGTTTTTACTCTTTCCTCAGTTTTTTTGGACAAAATAAATTGTAAAGGGTGACCATAGCCTTGTTGTTGGGCCCTATATACATCTATATTTATGTGATTTTTTAGATATCCCATCATAAATTCATACTTAAAGGTGGGTGTTAGAATATTATAACCCCACTCCATACTTAGAATATAGTTAATTAATCATTTTTGGTTAATTTCCTATATATGGCCTCCACTTGCAACACTTGGTCAATACTTGCCATATTTACACTTATAGTAATTTTGGATAGATTCTTCCAACTTCATTGATTTCCCATATTAGTAAGTGCGTCTTGCTGTGATTTCTTCCTTTAGACTGTTTTTCCTTCTTTTTAGTGGATAAGGTAAAGCTAGTTGTTATGGAGAAAACTTCCTATGGCTTGGGGTAGACCACAACAGATTGTATGACACCAGAAATAAACCCATTTCCATATGCAACAAATATAAACAAAGCTAACACTAATGGGTAGAAGGCGTACCTTATTCCAGAAAGTTGTAGCAGATCTTCGTTGATATTTTAACCATGCTTGTACCTACATTCCATTCTCAACAACAACAAAAAATACAAGCATGATATATGTTAAGTGTTATCCCTACTCTAGCATATATAAAACCAATATGTATAAATTGAAGTAACTACATCAATGGATAAGGAACATTCATAGTTACACACATACAATGGACGGTAACTGGATATTTATAATGATAAAACAAGGATACAAGTGACAATTTCTGTAAGCACCTCGTCAAAACAGAGAAACCGAGTCCTCCACCTGGGCCTCCACCACTTCAATCCTCCATCTCAATCGCAATCTCATAAGAAAATGGAAATATTGGGAAGAGCATCAATGACTGCTTAACAAGACAAAGGGATGCAAAATCAAGCATGTATGAAAGGGGCACATGAAGTCCACTATAGTTTCCTTTCTCTCATCAATTATCCTCCTCTAATGCATCCAAGAGGCTCAATATATAGCCCTTCAATAGGAAGTGAATGGTCGAGTCTACACTTTCCCCAGAATATGGAAGGCCAAAGGTCAAGTTATTCATGACTTAATGAGGAAAACTCCAAAATATTTTATTTTTGGGAACATTTCCTAATGTACACAAGTCATAGTGGAACAAGTTGCATGTACACGCGGGTTGTAAGCTTGTGACACGCATATAGAAATAATTAGGTATTTTTTAAGGAATTTCATGGAACATCAAAGTATATTTTTAGCAAGGCAAGTCCACAGAGTCTGCATAGGGATAGGTAAGGCCATAAAAATGTGATCTACCAAGTGTGGTAAAATCATCTATAATAAATTCCCCCTAATGTGTGAGGTCATAGGGGTAACAAGATGGCTATACATTATACCAATCCAAAAGTGGACTAATGAAGACCTAGGTAGAAGAACCATCCACTCATCAGTACAATACAATTATAGATATCAATATGTGACTGCAAATATGAAGTGTAGTAGTCTTAGATACATAATAGTACAATGACCATGCATAGGCATAATAGACATATGTCACATGTGGTCATCGCCATGTACAATATATAATGAGATAAGATATCCATACTAAATGAAGATATCTAGCATCTCATGAATACTGACACGATCAAGGAGGTAGAATATATGGAATTAAACCAAGCTCGGAGGTCTTCTACACAAACCACTACTAGTACATGTCCCATCACACAAATAAATGTGTCAAGGTCAAACATGATGGAACATCATCTGATTATCGGTCATTGATGTATACTATTAACATACGCGAGATATCCCACCGATAATGATAATGAGAATCAAGGTATAGAGTGCAATCAAACAAGTGTGAATAGATGTGTTGAGGTCAAATAATTGAAAGAATCCATCGATCAGGGGACATTGATGTATTATCAAAACTGTCGATGGTGAGAGAATCTTCCACTGATGGTTGCAAGTCTCAAGGCACTCAATGGATTCTAAACTACTATTCCAAAATAAATGATCTGAAGTTGATGGAATGGAATCCGTTGGAAGGAGGGAATTAAGGCATCCCCCTTAAACCAATACAAGGTACTTAGAAACGCTGGATAATTTGGAATAACTCAAATTAACAAGATGTGAATGAATGAGTAACTGTATCAAGAATGGCCGACATTCAAAGACAAGATAATTGAGCAATGGTAGACTCTAGCTAAGACTTCCTTCAAACAAGAGAATAAGGTAGATGGAGACTGATAGGAAGCATATAATCAACATGAAAACTGGGACTGTTACAGAGAGAAATTCCTATGGCTTGGGGTACCACAACAGACAGCTGGACTCCAGAAATCAATCCTTTCCAATATGCAAGAGAAATCAAATATCTAACACTAAAGGATCAAAACTCGTACCTTATTCCAGACGGTTGAAGTAGATCCCCGTTGAGGTTTCCAACTCCAGTTTGAATTGAGAAATTACTTCCTCAACAATCAGTAAACAAGACAAGCATGCTATATAGATTGGTGTTAGATCTACTCTACCATATATAATCAACAACGTATAAGCATTTGAAATCATCCATGGATAAAATATTCATTCAAACATACATTATTGGATAGGAAAATATATTTCTATTAATATAAAATCAGAGATTATAATGAATACAACCTCTGTTGACACATCTGTGAATCAGAGAAATTGAATCCCCCACTTGGGCCTCCACCACCTCAATCCTCCATCTCTCGATAGAAAGCTCACAAGCAAAAGGAAAGCATGGGAAGAACACCAAAGTGCTGCAAGGGACAAAGGGATGTAGACTCAAGCATAAGTTTTAGCAACAATGGACTATAGTTTCTTTGCTCTCAATTCTCATATATTCCTCAATGTATCCAAAGGGTTCCTTATATATCTCTTCAATGGGGAAATGAAGGGTGAAATTCAAGTGATATCAAGGCATATGGAAGGCCAGGAGACAAGTGAGTCAGATCCATGTCAAGGAAAACTCCAAAATAATTTGGCCTTTTGCACACATCCCGATGTACGTGGTTTTAGGGGTCAAACCCACGTATATACGCGAGAAAGGGTTTAAAAGTCACATATAGCAATTTAAGCATGTTTTTAGGGATGATCTTGGAAACATCAAAAGTATAAAAAAGGTCCATGGGGTCCAAAGAGTCTATAGAGGGATAGGGGAAGGCCATACAAGTGTGATTCACCAGGTGTGGTAAAATAAACTATAACAGATGCCCCCTAATATGTGAGGTCAGAGGGGTCATACGATGGCCGAAATACATTATAAGTCCATCCTAGAAGTGGAGTGATGAAGAACCCAGTGGAATACCAGCCACCCAACCAGCATAGTACAATGATACAACTCTGCATATAACTACAAATACATATAGCAGTCCCAGATACATAAGAGTACAATGGCCATGAATAGGCATGATACAAAATATGACATAAGTGGTCATCGCTACGTACAATATGCATAGATCAGAATCTCCATGATGAAGATATACAAAGGATCATGATCTCGATAATGGCTGAAGATATACAATGGATCAAGATCTCCATAATGGTTGGACATGTCTGACATATACTGGAATCAAGTCATGAGAGCTGAAATTTCATGAACATTGGCACGATCAAGGAGGTAGCATATAAGAGATGCCACCAATATGAAAGGTCTTCTACACAAACCGCTACGAGTACAAGTCCTACTATGTGAATAGAGGTGTTGAGGTCGAACATAGTAGTCCATCATCTAATTACCGGTCATTGATGTATACCGTTAACAGATGAGAGATCACCCACTGATAATGATAATGGGAATAAAGGTACTAGAGTGCAAACTAACAAGTGTGAATAAATGTGTTGAGGTAAAACACTTGAGAGAATCCATCAATCAGGGGACATTGATGTATTCCCAAAGAACTGTCGATGGTGATAGAATCTGCCACTGATGACTGCAAGTCTCAAGGCACTCAAAAATGACTCTAGATTCCAATCCCAGAATAAATGATCTGAATTCGATGGGATGAAATCCATTGGAAGGAGGGCATTAAGGCATCCCCCATCATCCAACATGAGGTACTCAACAAAGATGTATAATGTGGAAGGACTCAATCATAAGGTGCACGAACCAATAACTGTAGTGGGAATGGCCGACATGCAAAGTCAAGATAATTGAGGAATGGCCGACTCAGGTTTCAACTTCCTTCGAACAAGAGCATAATGGCGAATGGTGACTAAATGTAGGTAGCATAGACTCGATATACAAAACTGGGACATATCTGTGACACAGGAGGCATCGACAAAGGCTCCATAAGGACTGGAAGCTTAACTAGTCGGTGGAGATAAACTTAGATAAACGAGTACAACTCCTAAAGTCAAACTATAAACCCAACCAATAGATGTGATATACAATGCTCTGTTCAAAGGTGACACAACTTGATAGCTGCCAAAGATAACATCTTTTCTTGTTCGGCTTTTTAGTCTTTTAAATTTTTTTGGACTTTTTCAAATATTTAAAAATATTGAAAAAGAATAAAACTGCTTTATAGTTACAGACTAGGAGGAGACAAGTGCCATATGGGAAAACAAACTAGTTCCAGGTACTGGAACATACCTATGCTCAATGCAAGGATACATGTGTAGGATAGCGACACTCGGGGTAAAGTCCCCTCCCGGTAGAATAGGGAATCAAGCTGCAAAGGATATAAAAGATGGCTCTGCATGGCTAGACATGAGACAAGCTCGGGCTATATGGCTAAAACTCAAAGTCAGGGAAGCCAACGTAAGGCTCAAGAAGGCAGTAAAAGCTCATGATAATGCAATTACAACTTGACATAAGGGAGTCTTGAGGGAAATAGGCCAGCAAAAGATCAAGAGGAGTATGAGGCTCTTGCGAAATGTCATGGAAATACTATACAACGGACTCCCACACCCTAAGGGACAAAATGTTAGCATGGGCACCAAATGCAAATAAGGCGCTAACTAGGGTACCCATGTAAGGTCAAGCTCTACCATTCACATCATGCCACTTCTAAAACAGTGAGAAATTTCCGTGACATAATAGAATGGGTTCGTACCTAAGGCTATAATGAAACGGTCATAAGGTCATGCAAAATGAAAATAGGAGTAAAACCTAACCTATATTCCAGTTTAAACATCATACCTATAACAAGCACGAATGGGTCAAAGTAACGATCGAAACGACACTCAAAATGGTCTCCTACATCATAAATTAGTCCAAAAACGGTGCAAAAGGATTAGAAAATATCCAAACTATAGAAAAGGGGGTAAAAATTTTCAAAAATTTGAAAAATTTCTATAAATAGTAAAAAATTCAAAACATTATATAACATTTGAAATTTTTACCCAATTGAGCTCAGAACTTCAACAGCAAATTCCAAGAGATCTAGCTGGTGGAATCCACTACCATTTTTTCTAGGTACTTACCCATGCCCTGCTCTTTCATTTTCATGCAAAATTTATCTTTTTCCATGGTTCATTTGGGATTCTAGGCCAATCTAAGATGCGCACCTTGGCCCACATGAAAATCGAGGATTTTTCCGTGTATAGGGCTAGATATACGTGGAAAAAGACCTCAAAGTCGTGTACATACGCGGTTGTTTAGCAAACAGTTGCATATGCAACCGCGTTCAATGTTTTTTAAGTGTTCTAATGGATCAAACTTAAATTTTATGTGCAGGATGGTCCTAGAATGGAGAGAACGTGAGCACGATGATGTAGAAGAGGTAGTAAGGGTAGATCCAATGGCTCAACAAGCTTTGCGGTCATGCGGGCTCTACAAGTTTTGGTGTCTTGGTGGCTTAAGGGCCAAACCAAGACTGTTGCAGATGCTAGTAGACTACTGGGATCCAGACTCAGAGTCATTCCAGATAGATGGGATGTCCCTCACCATAGAAGTGGAGGACATATACTTTATTACTAGACTTTCCCGATGGGGGGAAGTGGTGAACCTACGTTCTCGCAGGCCCAGAGGTGGCCTGACTATAAATGAGTACATAACAGTGTACTATTATCCAGACATGGAGAATGTGGGGAGTCAGATCCCAACTAACTCCATACAGGTGCTAGGCCTAAAGGCCATTCTACTGACACTGGACAGGATAGCGGGGCTAGCCTCACTCCACTAGGCCTCATGGCCATTGATGTTATACGCCGTGGAGTGCATGAGGCCCATAGTTTATGACTGGAATATGACATTGTTGAGCAACATGAAACAATAGCTCAGCGACTGGAAGATGGGAAGGGTGCAAAACTTCGGTTTCAGCAGCATCCTGAGCACGTTCTTCTTCGAGCGTGTTTTGGGATTGAGCCCTAGAGTTGACGTTCCTCTACACGGGGTTCGAGATTTGGCCCAACGGCATTGGGCAGATGCGCTGCGCAGACTGGGTGGAGGTAGGGTGTCCAACCCCTATCCAGCTGATTTATTTCCATGGTGGCGATGATAGATAGTTTCCATCGATGATTACCCATATGCGGGGATAGATTTTCGGGGAGACCTTGACATGCCGCTACCACCAGGAGCGGCATACGGTGACATTGGTAATGAACCTCGACCCTCTTTAAAATTTTTGAGTTATTTAATTTTTTTGTGTTTTCTGAATATGTGGAATCAAAAGACATGTTTTTGGGTGACAATACATAGTGACATCCTATCATATGCATGCAGATGTAGGACCACAGTGGCCTAAAGGCTTCCCTCATCATAGACGAAGGGGAATATGGGATGACATTACGAGTGTGGATGTGGAGCGAATGCTCCAAAGCATTCATACCAACTTCGTGAGGTTGGCACATATAGTACCCATGGTGCAAGTCGAGGACTTGCTTGAGGCCATGCAATTCCAGGTGGTGGGTGTACCACGAGCATGGGTGCAGCTATTTCGACGGCTAGCTAGAGCCGTGGTGACATTCCACAATCACAACCCCCCTCCTCCTCCACAGGCTTAGATATCTGGGAGTGATACATTTTGTAATACCATGTATTTNCTATGTATTACCACATTTTGGATGTTTATAAAAAACTTTTATGATGATCGATTTATTTATTTACATGTGTAAAAATTTATGTTTGTGATGAGCTTACTGTTTATGAAACAAATGCTAATCTAACACATAGTTAGCATATGAGTCAACAACTTGATTATTAATTCTTGGAACATGTATGTATGTTATATTGTCAAATTGCCATTCTAACAATCTCACACATAAGAATCTTCTTAATAATGTTGGATCCCTGACATGGTACAAACCATTAAGATGTGACACTACTAACTCTGAATCAAGACGTACCTTAAGAGAGAGAACACCATGTGACATGGAATCCCATAGAAGCTCGATAACGGCACTATAGTCAGTAACATTGTTCGAAGAGGGTCGTAAACATACGCCTCTTGAAGACAATACCTGACCCGTAGGAGTATAGATCACCCAAGCAGCAGAGGCTGAGTGTTGAGTGTGATGACTCGCACCATCTACGAATCCTATGAAGGTGGAAGATTCCATTGACATCTGCCAAAAGAAACGGAAACTAATCACAAAACTGATCACCATAAGAAAAGACCTACCTATGCAAAACTGTACAATAATATACAATAGTTAGCCTTGGCTAAATATCATGCATAGTACTTTTTAAGATAGAGCCCATTTTTAGGATCTGCCAAGGCCATTTCCTCATAATCCACTAACTCATAAGAACCCTTCTCTAACACACATTTAATGACGTAAGGACCATGCCACATGGTTAAAATTTCCTGCCCCTAACGGTTCTTTCAGTTGATCCCACAAAAGGACCAAATGTCCCTCATTAAATCTCCTTGGATGGACAGAATTATCATACTGGACCTTAACGCGACACTTATTCACTTCTAGAGCCACCAAGGCATCTTGGCGCTGCTCATCAAGTTTCTCTAAGTGGAACAAACGCTCCTCCAATGGGGAAGTGTTTGGTAAGAGCTCTATGGCTAGCTTCAAAGAAGGAATCTCGCACTCAACCGGTAATACCGACTCTACTCCATGTACAAGCTGATATGGAGAAAAACCCGTGGCACTCTTAACAGTGGTTCTATAAGCCCACAAAGCAGGATATAACATGATGTGCCAATTAGTCTTGCTTTGTGCGATGGGTCATTGGAGAATGGATTTGAGTGATTTGTTCATTGCTTCAATTTGTCCATTCGCTTGAGGGTAGTAAGAGGAGGAATGATCTTGCTTGTACCCTAACTTTGAGGCCAATTCTTCCATCATACGATTCTAAAAGTTCTTGCCATGGTCAGTGACAAGATCCTTCGAAATACCGAACCAAGTAATAATCTGGTTGAATACGAAGTGTGCGGCTGTCTCACTGTCAGATTTAACTGTAGGCATAGCCTCAGCCCATTTCATGAAGTAGTCAATAGCCACTATGATATGATGATGCCCCCCAGCTGAAGCTGGGTTGCAATCCATGAAATCATGCCCCCACTTAGTGAAGGGACCGACGGTGATGATGGGACGTAACAGGGCAGGTTGTAAGTGCATATTCTGTGCAAACACCTGGCAAGGGTGGCACTTCTTAAGTGCATCTACACAATCTTTAAAGATCGATGGCCAGAAATAACCCGCTCTTAATATTTTTTGGGCTATAGAAAGCCTAGATAAATGACCACCACACGCCCCTCCATGGAAATCATTCAGCACAAGCTCATCCTCCTCATGAGTTAAACAATGACATAAAATGGAATCTACCCCACGGTGGTACAAGGTGTTATCCACTATGGGGTAATTCTTGGATACATGACGTAATTGTTGTCATTCATCCCGTGAGAGGTGAGTAGGGACCTTCAATGTTTGTAAATATATGATAATGTATCCATACCATGGATCCAAAGCTGAGATTAAGAATATGTGCTCATCGACAAACGTGTCTTCACAAACCATCTCCTCCTCCTTGCTTGGGAAATCTGATATAAGCTCCGCAAAATTTAACGATTTCTTCGATTTTTCCGAAACAAACTCGAGATCGAATTCTTACAAGATGACAATCCATTTATTATACTTTCCCCCAATCATCCTTTGAGTGAGGATGAATTGAAATGGACTGACATGGGCTACAACCAAGGTTTGGCGAAGGAGAATATAATGTCTCAACCGTTGAACCGCATGTACGGTAGCTAAGGCAAGCTTCTCAACATGGGAATAATAGACCTTCATGTCAATAAGGTTTCGGCTCAGGTAGTATATGACATGCTCTTGGAGCTCCTCATCCTCTTGAACCAAAACCACACCAATCGTCTCCATGGACACGGCCACATAAAGTAGAAAGTCACAGCTATGGTCGGGTGGAATAATCACCGTGGTCGATGCTAAGGCTCGTTTAAACGCATCAAAGGACTCCTTGGCTCGCTCATCCCAACAAAAGGTGGTGTCCTTTTTCAAAAGAGGCATAAAGCCTCTAGTCAAATTGGCAAAGTTGACAATGAATCTCCATAAGAAGTTTGCCATGCCTTGCAAACATTGAAGATGTCTAATTTTTTTCGGGGGAGACAACTGAAGTATTCCCTCAACCTTCAAAGGGTCAACTCTTATACCCTCCTTGGAGACAATGAACCCTAATAAGCGACCAGACTTCACGCAAAATATGCACTTGTGAGGATTTAACCTGACCAAATAATGGAAGCATCTTTCGAACACTAATCTCAAATGATAAGAATGGCACATTCTCATACGAGAATGAGCAGCAAGGTCATCCAAAAATACCTCAATAATTGATTTGAGATCATGGAAGATCAAGGTCATAGCCCGTTGAAAAGTGGCTACGGCGTTCTTAAGTCCAAAAGGCATCTTCCGATATGCAAAGGTTCCCTAAGGACAAATAAAGGAAGTCTTATGTTGGTCCTCAAGTTTAATTTGTATCTGATTGTATCTGGAAAAGCCGTCCATAAAGGAAAAAACCTCGCTACCGTCACAGTCATCCAAAATTTGATCAATAAATGGTGTGGGGAAATTGTCTTTAGGATAGGCACGATTCAAGTCACGTAAATCAGTGCATATATGGACCGCTCCCTGCTTCTTATCCACCAGAATAGGATTTGAAACCCACTTCGTGAAGGAAACGGGATAGATAAAACCGACTTTCAACAGTTTTTCTATCTCTATCTTAATCGCGGGTGATTTCCTAGGATTCACTGCATGCAAGCGTTGTTGAACAGGCTTAGCATTGGGATAAGTTTTAATCTCATGTTCAACAATGCGAGGGTCGATACCTGGCATTTCATTGTATGACCAAGAAAATATATCACAAAATTCTTTAAACAACTCGGTTTACTCTTGAATCTCAGCATGGGAACATTCTGCCCCAATATAGATATTCTCAGCCAGGATTGTGAGAGATATTGATAGGAATGGTAGGAGATATATTTTCCATGTTCCCATCAGCCATCGGACCAATAGAGCTTAATGGAACCATGGGACTACCGATTCTCTCACTAAGAACCTCCCTAAAGTCCTCATGCTCCAAGCAGTCAAGCTCAGGAAGAAAATAAGATCTATGATGCAATTCTTCCCAAGATGGCTCAACCCCTGACATGGCCTCAATAATCACTTCATCTAAAGGAAAAAAAATATCAAGGAAAACATGCGCGTGAGAATATTGAACTGCCCATGTAGGTAGCACATACGGGTCCTCCTCCTCCGTCCGTGAAGAGGAAGGACTAGGATCTACAACACACCCAAGATTATCTTGATAAGCTACCATAGTTGCAGGAAATGACACGTCCATCACGATGGGCTCACTCGAAGTATTCAGTGTAGCAAGAATCCAAGGATCTTCCATATGGTTCATGCGAAAAGAAAACTATCTCACAGATGTCGAAGCCTCACTGGAACTAGACCCTATCATAAGGACAGGTGCAGGACAACTAAAGCTTCCCATAAGAGATGGATACATGCCCACACCCACACTCCCAGTTGTCGGCTGAGAGTGCTCTACAATCGGGATCGAAGCTCCTGTATATGCGGTAACCAATGGATTCTTGAATGACATTTGATCAATCGTAACTATATTCCCATTAAATGGAAAGCATACAACGCAAAATAGAGAAGAAGCTACGGCTTGCATACTTTACATCCAATTCCTACCCAGCAAGAGATTATAGTCAAGGGGCACATCAACCACCTCGACCTCTATCGCAACGGTCTTCCCTCCCAAACAGACCTTAAGGGAAGGAAGGATCCCATGTGGCCTAAATGATCTCCCATCAAAAGAAGTCAACATGGTACTGGATTTAGATAACTCAGGGGAACCTAAACCCTTCCAGCATGATAAAGACATCACAGAAGCAACAACGCCTTCGTCAATCACAGTGCGCTTGACAGTCATGTTAAGACATTGTACATGAATCAAAAGAGACACATAATAAGGTAAGTGAGGCTGCAGTCCCCTGGTTTCAAATTTAATCATGGAGGAAGAATTATCATCATTCACACCAAGGGAAGAAAGCAAAGCCTTCCTTTGCGAAGGACAACTCTAAAGTACTTCTAGTGTAGACATCACACAAGGAGTGTGGACCAAATCCTCGACAACAGAATAGTTATGGGTGGCTCGAGCATTAGGATTATGCCCTAAACACTTAAGGACTCCCTTACGAATGCGAGGTGCAACTTCAAGTTTATCCACAGATTTTTCAATACGCAAAGGAGTCCCTGGTGGATCAAGTTCCTTTCCTGGGTCGGGTTGTTATGAACCATAGTCCTTTGCACGGGTCACAACCTTCGTAGCATGCACCATGTTGATGCAACCATGACCACTAGCCTCTGGCGGATATTGATCACCACCAGACTGATCATGGGTCCTCGAGTTCATGTTTTGATTTTAAGGTAAAGGGTTGTTCAGCACAGCTGGGCCCTGTGCTAATAATCTTGAGGCTTCATCGATATGAGGGCACAAGTAAGTGAGGTGATCATCCTTACATAACTTGCAAGGAAATTTAACCTTACGTTTAGATTGCTTGTCCCCCCCAGCATTTCGTGCATTCTTGTCATTAGTATTAGCATTTTCATTACTATTCCCACCCTTATGATTGTTCTTACCCTTCTTTCTATTCCTTCCGGGTTGCTGGTTACCCTTTTGATCTAACGATTGCACCGAAAGCACACTCACTGTTTGGGTGGGTTGAGATGAAGTCATGGCTTGTCCTGAAGCAGATTGGTTGATCGACAATTGATTGACCTGTTGTACAACTGAATCCATAGGCTTAGCACTTGCACAACCAACAATGCCATCGACATGTGGTCCAAGTTTAACTTTGGGGTCGAAACTAGAATGCAGAGCAATGGGAATGATCTCATATAACAAACCGGATTGAGCATAAATCAAGTCCAATTACTGTGCCCTAAAAATGGCTTGTTCCTCGTTTTGAACTTTGGATGTAAAAACATCCTTCACTATATAAGGCAATAATGACTTAAGGAACCACTCGAGGAGAAACTTTGGCGGTGTGAAGGCTTTAATCAACCTCTTCCGTCTATGCCACTCTTGGATATGGTCCGAGATATGCATAGCTTTATCTTGCCGAAATACCGACAAGAGTTCCGTACCAATGTCGTAATGCATTGGTAGCTAGAATTGGTTGAGAAAAGTCATCGCTAGGTCATCGAACAAAGCGAATGCCTCCATAGGTAACTTTATATACCATTTCACGGCAGGCCCTGTAAGGGTGCGTTGAAACAGCCTTAAACATATCGAATCTTTGTGTAAGGAATTGGAAGAGCACCATAGGTGAAATGTAGTAACATGTTCGCTCGGATCCTCTCCTGGTTTGCCCTCGAACTTGGGTATGTCCGAGGGAAGCTTGTTAGGGATAGCCGGCCAAGCCCAGTCATAAGATACAGGATTGTTCGTCAGTCTCGACAAGTCAGGAATATTTAGCGTTGCGAGGAAAGGGAGCCTAGGATGAGCAGGTCGATGCACCGCTCCCTGATAGTTTTGGTTCACATAGGTCTGATTACCATAACCACCATGGCCTTGGCCATAATGCCCTCCTCCTGTTTGACCTGTGTAGGGTGGCATGGAAGCACCATAATGTGGTGTACCTTGACTGTATGGGGCTACAAAGCCATAATTAGGAGAGTAAGGGGGTTGTTGATACCTGTACCCATAAGGTGAATAATTATGTCCATACTGCATCCCATAATAAGGTCCATAAGACATCCCATGAGACGTCCCATGAGACACTCCATAAGTAGGAATGTAGGCTCCAGAAGTAATGACATGACCTCCAGAAGTAGGGATACGACCCCCCGAAACAACAGGAGGTACTTGAACTTGAGACATAACTATGTGAGTAGCAGCAGTATAGACATGACTTGTAGTGACATTCTAGCCCGAAGGACCATGTGAATGAGGTGGAGGAATGACATTTGAAGAACAAGGAATCAAGGACGAAGGGACCTGTGAAATTATGTACGTGGTGTTCCCTATAGTCACTCGTCTTGGATCTAGTATACTAATAGGATCACTAACCCTAGTTCTAGGAGGAATATGTGATGTAGCTTCCACTGCCGAGATGGAAGGTGCAATATGACTCGTGCTCCCAATCCTCTCCACATGGTAAGGAATAGGAGTGCCCCCAGGTGTAGTGTTAGGCTCAAACTTCGACTCAACATGAAATGTCAAATCATGTGTGGGAATACCATACATACCATAACTACCATAACTAGTGCTCGCGGGTTCATAATGAGTCTCGTCATCTGGTATTCCATACCGGCGATGTGTGAATGGTGGATCATAGCTAGAGTAAGTAGGTCTATCATGGAAAGTACCTATCTCAGAAATTATAGGACCTAACTCAGAAATCACAAGCATATCAGGTGAAGGGTCATAGGTAGGAGTAAACTCCCTGTCATCCACCTAAAGTGGAGAAGAAAGCTCAGGGATACCATCTTCATGATCTTCCATAATGTGTGAATCAATGTGCGAAGTAGTCCACCTGGACCGTCTGTTTCTCTCTCCCAAAGGAGGAGGAGATGTAGAAGGTGGAAGTCCTGCTAAATGACGAGAATGACGAGGAGCCGTACCCGAATCCACAATGAATAAAAAATAAAAAATACTCTCTAATTACGCAAACCCTAAGCAAGCTAGCATGCACAGAGCATACACCAATAAAATTTGAAGCCAAACACAAGCAATCAAGGGTAGGATAAGTGAGCTCTTGAATAAAGCAGGTATGTCTCACCCAGGAGAGGCTTGAGATTCCCATACACAACAAGCGGAGGTACGTAACCAATTATTGTGGCCCTCAGCTTCAACGCGTAAAGTGACTGTGCTGTCCGACCCCAACCTGGCCAGGACACCTACAGAATAACCCCTGCAAAGTACCCCCTCGATATCCTAGGTAAGGAAACTAAGGTCACCTCAATATAATCAATGCTCAGGCAGACAGTCGCAGGAAGGATTGACTGTATGGGTAGGGTAGCAAAGCCTGAAACTCTCGAAAGAGCCCCCAGATATGAATACAATCCTAGAAATATCTCCGGTGCTACTCAGTTATGACTAGGGGTCATCCCAATCAATAAACGCTCACACTGCCTCGTGCTTAACTCCCTTTTGAAAGGAGGATCCTAAGAAACACCAATTATACCAAGGAATTTCACACTCTCACCTGGATAGACACATACATGTTGTTGTTTATTGGTCTTGGAGAATTTACTAACAATGAACTATTCCAAGACCCTAAAACCTAATATTGTTGGTGACCTATAAAATAAAAAGGTGTAATCCATTTTAATTAAACATTGATTTTATTTGGCTTTATTACTCAAAAGAGGTAGATGGCCATGCAACTAATGGTGTTATGACGGAACATAAAGCAAAATGCACACCTAACAATCAATGCAAATGCATTGTGTCCAATCAAAACAAGGTATGCTACTACATGAAATGCAAATTTTTTCTTCAAATGATAAGTGCAATCGTTCCTATATGAAGTCCTGACTAATACTTCAAAGAAAAACCTAGTGCAAGTACCATGCAAAATGAAAAAATGCAATGCATAATGATGCAAATAAACAAATATTTTTGGATTTTTTGAAACAAAAATGAGATACTAAAGCAAAAGAATGATTCTTCTACCCACAGACTCGACAAGCACACTCAAACAACACTCACACAAAGTACTAAGGTAAAATAAATCTAATGCACTAATCCCAAAACAAAAAATCGAAAATGCAATGACAAGAACATTCTTAAAAAAGAAATTTACCCTAAAAAAAAATGTCTCTAGTCAGAAACAAAGGTGTATACAGACTCTAGCAGTGTCAAAGGAGACTCAACAATTATCAAAATTCACCCAACAATAATCAATCTTCCTCTAGAAGGAAAAAATAAGGGCATACGCGACTGTTCGCAGTAAAACCGCGTATGTACGCAGATATATCAGTGAAAACTGCATATATACGCAATTGTAAGTTCAAAACTCGTGTACAGGAAGAAAAATGCATAAAAACAAAGGTAAACATATAATTTGAGACAAATTTCACACCAATCAGACACTACCAGGCATACATGCCCCCAGACCCAACACAGAAACAGATAAATAAGAGCAATTCAAAGTCATTGAATGCCGATAAAAAACCCCCAAAGGACAACTACTAGGAACTCCCCAGTGGAGTTGCCAATTCTGTTACGGAGAGAAATTCCTATGGCTTGGGGTACCACAATAGACAACTTGACTCCAGAAATCAATCCTTTCAAATATGCAAGAGAAATAAAATATCTAACACTAAAGGATCAAAACTCGTACCTTATTCCAGACAGTTGAAGTAGATCCCCGTTGAGCTTTCCAACTCCATCTTGAATTGATAAATTACTTCCTCAATAATCAGTAAATAAGACAAGCATGCTATATAGATTGGTGTTAGATCTAATCTAGCATATATAATAAACAACGTATAAGAATTTGAAATCATCCATGGATAAAATATTCATTCAAACATACATTATTGGATAGGAAAAGATATTTCTATTAATATAAAATCAGAGATTACAATGAATACAACCTCTTTCGGCACGTCTGCAAATCGGAGAAACTAAATCCCCCACTTGGGCCTCCACCACCTCAATCCTCCATCTCTCGATAGCAAGCTCACAAGCATAAGGAAAGCTTGGGAATAACACCAAAGTGCTCCAAGGGACAAAGGGATGCAGACTCAAGCATAAGTTTTGGCAACAATGGACTATAGTTTCTTTGCTCTCAATTCTCACATATTCGTCAATGTATCCAAAGGGTTCCTTATATAGCTCTTCAATGGGGCAATGAAGGGTCAAATCAGAGTGATCTCAAGGCATATGGAAGGCCAGGAGACAAGTGAGTCAGATCCATGTTAAGGAAAACTCCAAAAGAATTTGGTCTTTTGCACACATCCTGATGTACGCAGTTTTAGGGGTCAAACCCACGTATATACGCGAGAAAGGGTTTAAAAGTCACGTATAGAAATTTAAGCATGTTTTTAGGGATGATCTTGGAAACATCAAAAGTATAAAAAAGGTCCATGGGGTCCAAAGAGTCTGCAGAGGGACAGGGGAAGGCCATACAAGTGTGATTCACCAGGTGTGGTAATCAGCTATAACAGGGACAACTCTGTGACACGAGAGGCATCGACAGAGGTTCCATGGGAACTGGAAGCATAACCAATCAGTGGAGAAAAGTCATAGTAATGAGTGCAGCTCCTAAAGTCATACTAATAACCCAGGCAATAGATGGAATATACAGTGCTCTGTTCGAAGGAGACATGACACAACAACCGCCAAAAGTAATATCGTTTCCCATCCGGTTTTTTATGTTTTATGATATTTTAGTATTTTTCATATTGGAAATCTTGAAAAAGAATAAAATTCCTTATAGTACAAAACTAGGAGGAAACAATTGTCGTGGGAAATAAAACTAGTCCCAAGTATTGGAACATACCTATGCTCAATGCAAGGAAGCATATGTAGGATAAGGACACTCGAGGAAATGTCTCCTCTAGGTAATGGGTAATCAAGAAACAAAAGATATATGAAAGACTCTTCTTGGATGGAATTGAGGCATGATTGGGCTATATGGCTCATAAAAATGAAGCAAGGAGCCAACATAAAGCTCAATACGACAAGAGGATGTGTGAAATGCATTTACAACTTGATATCAATGGGAGTCCCTATGGGATATGGCAAGCATAAAGTTCAAGAGAGAATATGAGGTTCTCCCTCAAAGACATGGCATGGCTATAAGGGACTCCCATACCTAAGGGGAGAATATCAACATGGGTACCAAATGGAAAATTAGGATCTAGCTAGGGCACCCATGAATAGGAAGGCTCTAGTGACTTATGTAATGCCAGTTCTAGCAGCAATATGAAGTGTAGCAGTCTTAGATACATAATAGTAGAATGACCATGCATAGGCATAATAGACATATGTCACATGTGGTCATCACCATGTACAATATATAATGAGATAAGATCTCCATACTAAATGAATATATCTGGCATCTCATGAATACTGACACGATCAAGGAGGTAGAATATATGGAATTCCACCAAGCTCGGAGGTCTTCTACACAAACCGCTACTAGTACATGTCCCATCACACGAATAAAGGTGTCAAGGTCAAACATGATGGACCATCATCTGATTACCAGTCATTGATGTATACTATTAACATACGCGAGATATCCCACCGATAATGATAATGAGGATCAAGGTATAGAGTGCAATCAAATAAGTGTGAATAGATGTGTTGAGGCTGAATACTTGAAAGAATCCATCAATCAGGGGACATTGATGTATTATCAAAACTATCGATGGTGAGAGAACCTTCCACTGATGGTTGCAGGTCTCAAGGCACTTAATGGATTCTAAACTACTATTCCAAAATAAATGATCTGAAGTTGATGGAATGGAATCCGTCGGAAGGAGGGAATTAAGGCATCGCCCTTAAAAAAATACAAGGTACTTAGAAACACTAGATAATTTGGAATAAATCGAATGAATAAGACGCGCATGAACCAGTAACTGTATCAGGAATGATAGACATGAAAAGACAAGATAATTAAGGAATGGTCGACTCTGGCTAAGACTTCCTTCGAACAAGAGAATAAGGCAGATGGAGACTAATAGGAAGCATATAATCAACATGAAAACTGGGACAAATCTGTGACACAAGAGGCATCGACAGAGGCTCCATGGGGACTGGAAGCATAACCAATCGGTGGATAAAAGTCATAGTAATGACTGTATCTCCTAAAGTCATACTAATAACCCACGAAATAGATGGAATATACAGTGCTCTGTTCGAAGGAGACATGACACAATAACCACCAAAATTAATATCGTTTCCCATCCAGTTTTTTCTGTTTTATGTTATTTTAGTATTTTTCATATTGGAAATCTTGAAAAAGAATAAAATTCATTATAGTACAAAACTAGGAGGAAACGATTGTCGTGGGAAAAAAAACTAGTCCCAATTAGTGGAACATACGTATGCTCAATGCAAGGAAGCATATGTAGGATAATGACACTCAAGGAAATGTATCCTCCAGGTAATGGGTAATCAAGCTGCAAAAGATATATGAAAGGCTCTTCTTGGATGGAGTTGAGGCATGATCGGGCTATATGGCTCATAACAATGAAGAAAGGAGCCGACATAAAGCTCAATGCAACAAGCGAATGTGTGAAATGCATTTACAACTTGATATCAATGGGAGTCCTTGTGGGATATGGCAACCATAAAGTTCAAGAGAGAATATGAGGTTCTCGCTCAAAGACATGGCATGGCTATAAGGGAATCCCATACCTAAGGGAAGAATATCAACATGGGTACCAAATGGAAAATTAGGATCTAGCTAGGGCACCCATGAATATGAAGTCTCTACCCTTACGTAATGCCAGTTCTAGCAACAATATGAGGCTCCGTAACATTACGAAATGGGTTCGTACCTATAGTTTAAGGAAACATGGTCATAGGAAAATGCATGATGCATACGATAAGCGATCCTATCCTATATGCCAATTCGAAATTATACCTATTATAGACATGAACAAGTCAAGACCTCGGCGAAAGTGCATTCAAAATAAGTCCCTACACCATAATGTTAGGCAAAAACAATTCAAAAGGGTTAAAAAAGGTCCAAACTATAGGCTACTGGATAAAAATTTCAAAAGAAATTTTATAAATAGTAAAAAATTCATATTTTCACCATACCATTTGTATTTTACCAAATATATTGCATTTGGAGCCAATTTAGACCACAAAATTCAATTTCCAATTATAGGAGCTAGGAGAAACATAATCATGAACCATCAGGGCCCTTGAGACTTGAAGTCAAATACATATATTTCATTATTGAACTATCCTGCCGAGGCGAGGTAGTCAACTTGAGGTCTCATGGGGTGGGAAGTGGGCTTGCAATTGAGGAATATATAGTTGTGAACTGTCTTCCAGATACTAAAAAGATCGGAAGCCAGGTTCCTGTGAACTCCATCCAGAGCCTTGGTCACAATGTTATAGTACCGGTGTTAGCCAGGATAGTGGGTTTGGAATCCTTACATCAAGCCACTAGGCCCATGATGTTCTATGCAGTAGAGATTATGATACCAATAATATATTATTGGAGCACCTCATTTTTGAACAATATGAGGAAACAACCGACTGGTTGTAAGTTGGGAAGGACAAGGAACTTTGGGTTCGCCAGCATACTCAACACTTTCTTCTTTGAGTGGGTACTGGGCCTTAGCCCAATATTTCAAGTTCCTCCACATGGTATACGAGATCCATTTCAAACCAATACATGCCATTACCACTGGGTGACACATATGGAGATATTAGGTAACAATCCCAATTGTGTTTTTTGAAATATTTTTTTTTTTTATATTCTTTGATATAATGGAATCTAAAACATGTTTTTGGTGGTATCACGAAATGACATTGATCATGCACATGTAGATGTGGGTCCTAGATGGTTGGATGGCTCCCCTTGACATTGTCTAAGGGGATGAGGTGATGAAATACTAGGTGCATATGTAGAGTTTACGCTCCAAATCATACATACCAATTTCTCCAGGATGACACATAGAGTGCCTATCATGCAAGTCAAGGACTTTCCCTAGGAAATGCAGTAACATGTAGTAGGAGTGCCTCGTGTGTGGGTTCAACTATTTCGACGGTTGGAAAATGTCATTGTTTGTTTCCATGACCATCACTATTGGTAGATTTGACCATAGGGACATGTATACAACCTATCTATCATTAACTACAGGGAGGGTAAATCGTGCTGACATAAATACATGCAATAAATGAAAGCTTCCTGATATTTCTAAGTTTTTTCAAAGAAAATATAAGGAGAGAAGGAAGGATATTACCTCTTGAATTGTGTCGTTTGTTGAATATCCTTTTTCTCCAGCCTCCTTAGCCTTTAGGCCTCCATTAGAATTCTGCTATCTAGTTCCTTACCTCTAGCTTTTGAAAACTTTAAAAAATATTGAAATCTATCTACCAAATATTGATAAAGATCACATAAAAAATGCATAGATTCAAACAAAAAATTTGGGGAAAAATCAAATTGCATCATACTAAAATTGGAGGAAAGTGATTACATCCCAATAATATGTGAATCCATTTCTCCCTTTCTCTAAAATATCCTTCTCCATCAATGCCAATGATCACCAAAGAAACTATGATTTGAAAAAGACTCTATCTATCCTCCAATTCCCGTAGCATGCTTTCACTTTTCACTCTTTTCCTCCTTAATTCACCTCACATGCCTTCCATTTATAGGATTGGGCTTTGAGCATCCCATATTTTGATAATGAATGTGGGATTAGTATTTTTGAAGATTTTTATTATTTCCCTCAATAAACCCAATTTCCTTAGTTTTTAGGCATTTCAACTTAACTTTCAATATTTCTAGGACAATTAATGCCCATGTTAAGCATTTTTCCACTGTGTGAGTTATAGGAACTAGGATTTGGACCTTAAGTGGTCACGGAATTGGCCTCTTTAGAGACCCATTTTCTTCAAACATTTCTTCCTTGGTGGAAGTATTGGTCAATTTGTTCAAAAAATATGATCTTCATGTCGCGGGTGAAGTAGAAATATGTTTTCAGACCAACACTGTCAAGGGTGTTAATCTTATTGTTAACAGATGCCCCCTAGCGTGTGAGGTATGAAGCTATGCTAAGGGTTGAAATACATTGATTTCTATTTCATTATGATACTCTTTGTGCTGATACTCTTTAGTGATCAAGGCATGATGGAAAAGGATGGTTTATGAACACAGGAGTTGGAGAAACACTTGGAAGTCAAACCAGTAAATTTCCCAAATATGTGACATCTTCTAGAGGCAGGTATACCCTTGCTCAACAGTAAACAAACATGACCATGAACAATACACAGTGGATCCATGTCAAAAATAAAAAAAATGTATACAAGCACTTTTTGATGAGTGCAAAATATCTAGGTCTTTGTGGTGTTTTGACATGGCAATCTAATCTTGCGCAACTCAGGAAGTGCATCGATGAATGATACGATTGTTTTTTCCAAGATATTCAAATAAAGAAACAATAGTATGATTCTATATCATGTGAATAAATGAGTCGATGTCAAGCATAATAAAACACCATATGATTACCGGTCATTGATGTATACAGTTAACAGATGCAAGGAGACCCACCAATAATGATGATGGATTCCCAGGTACTTGATTACAAACTGACAAGTGTGAATATATGTTCTGAAGTTGAACACTTGTAGAATCAAACAATCAGGGGTCATTGGTGTATACCCATTGTGGTTTGCAAGGAATCCTACCATAATGACTGCAAGATCTAAGGTACTCACTGGGGTTCCTAGATCCATTTCCTAGATAACGATTTGGCATCGATAGGAACAGATCCATTAGAAGGAGGGAATTAATGCATCCCACATCAATTGACATGAAACTGAGATCAATAGGCTTATAATATTTGGTGTAGCTTCTAGATCCAACACTGTATACTAACACAAGGAAGGTCGACATGATTGGTCAAGAACATTTGAGGAATGGATGACATTGGTTTGACTTCCCTTGAACACATAACATGACATAGAATGGACACTTGGAAACATAAGACTTGAGTAACCAACCATTGTGAAATTTGTCAACTCTAGATGAATTAATGAAAGCTCTATAGATGACAGGAAGGATAACCTATCGGTGGAGATCTGTTCAAATTACTGGTACTACTTTCTAAGGAAAATGTAAATGGTGTACTGACAGTAGATACAAAATTATGTGTCATGCTCAAGGGATAATATTACTAACTATTTCCTTTATCTCAAAGATTCAATATGATATGATTCAAGTTTCCCCCTTTTTTGTATTTTTGTATTTTATAATTTTTAGTGCTTGTTCATGTTGTTATGTCACGTCCCCAACCCTCCTACTGGTGAAGAGGACATGACTTAAAATTCTAATCATCCCGGGAAAACTAATCCCCATGAACATAATCATAAAAATGTAGCGAATTAAGAACATACACAGATGCCAGATACAATATACACATGGAGATGTCTACTTTAATACACATACAACAAAAGCAAATATAGGTCATTCACCACATATACATGTTCATCATTTCATTAAGCAATACATACAATTGCAGATATAATATAGGAAATAATACTTATCTTCAAGGAAGATTGTCCTGCAACGAGCTACGTCACTGCAACGTGTTAGTTTTTCATCACATTAAGCTAGCATTATGATCTTAGGATCTTTTCACTGAGAGAATAACAATCACAGCAATAAAACATAAGCACATCACAAGAGACAAGAGACACAAAGAGATTTTCCTCGGGGAAACCATAAAGGAGAAAACCCCTCAACTTCCTCTAAGATAGAATCAGCACCAAAATAGTAAGAGATCTCCCAAAACAGCAGTAGCCTTCTGTCTTCTTTCTAGCCATAGTATTTCCTTCTCCATTAGTGCGCCACACTTAAGAGAGCAAATGATGTATTTCACAAGTGATAAATAGAGAGACTCTCACTCTCTATTTATATTCATCCGTTCACTTGAATTGCCTTTTCACACGTAGGCTCAACCTAATAATTACTACTCGAGCCTACACCTTAATTAGTGTATAATAACTCAAGTGCCCCAAAACTGTGGGGACTTACCTAATGACTTGACATGACTTGTTTACATTATTAATCTTCCCGATCGGAACATCGGGACATGATCACATGACTCAAATACATAATAGAAACATCCTGGAATAAACATCGGGTTACAATACATAAGATACATAGAAGAATACATTCTGAAGTTACATATACATCATCACTGGATCTGGATCATCTCTCAATCTGGATCAACATAAACATCATCACTGGACCTGGATCATCTCTTGATCTGGATCAACATAAAACATCATCACTGGATCTGGATCATCTCTCGATCTGGATCAACATAAAACATCATCACTGGATCTGGATCATCTCTCGATCTGGATCAACATAAAACATCATCACTGGATCTGGATCATCTCTCGATCTGGATCAACATAAAACATCAACACTGGATCTGGATCATCTCTCGATCTGGATCAACATCACTGGACTGGATCTGGATCATCACTGCTGGATCATCATTACTGGATTTGGATCATCACTTGATCTGGATCAACACTGGTGCTATCTCATGATTCTTCTCGTCATAGGAAGTTCTATAGAGCTAGCCCTTTTTCATGCTAGTTGTAGGCCTACCCTCATGTAGGTCTTCGTCCAGCACTTACATTTGACCTGCTTGTC
>LPNX010271314.1:10628-27569 GCA_001517045.1 Pseudotsuga menziesii | reverse complement strand
ATTATGCATGTCATGTGACTTCACTTCTATTAGCTGTAAATGTTTCTTCGTAGACTATGCCTTCTCTTCGTGAGAAGCCTCATGCTACGAATCTTTCTTTTTATTCCATGATGTTTCCATATACTACATGATGGAACTATGAACTTCTCTTTAGGTCTTGATACTTCGCCCTGACATCATTCTTCTTGAACTGGTCTTCCATTTCTTCTTAGTTACTTCTTCTTGTCTGGAAGGTTCTGCATCAATGATGTCACTGCATTCATCATATTAGTCTTTGTCTTGAAATGTCGTCACTTGTTCTTTGGAACAAGTCTTCATTCTTCTTTGCATGTAGGTGATTATGTATGCGATCTTTCCTACAAGTCAAATGCATTTGTATGGTTAGAACATTTCATAAAGAATATTCATACTGGCAAATAATTATGCATAAATATATGATCATGCAACTACTTTAGCCAATACAACATTCATCCATATCTCACTGAAACTTTCTAGATGCCTTCCATCTCTACCAGGACAACACTGAGATTGTGCACTAATCCAATATGTCAGCAAAGAGGTTTCATTCTAGATAAGTAGCAATGGATAATTTGTATAGCCCCATGAGCTACTTACCCATCATGTGCGTATTAGTAGTATTCTGTCACTAATGCAAACATCCTATCATGCATAATACAATAACTGAATATAAACAAATGCATAATAAAATAATATAATGAAATGACAATTGAATACTTATCTTTATTCGTTTTGAGGGTAGACTCCTTCTTGAGCCTTCGGCTTCATCGTCTTCTTCATTCATAATAGCATCGTTTCTTATCCAAAAGCTAAGGTGGATAAGAAGTTCTTCAAGAGTTGAGTTCTTCATATTCCTCATTGCTTGAGGGATATTCTTTGGATGGAAAGAGCTTGATCTTCAGTTGCTCCCACCTTCTCTTCTTGAGCTTCTTCTTCTTGTGAGTTCTCTTTCTAGAGTCTATTGAAAGTAATCACTTCCTTATAGCACACATTCCTCACATGAATGAATTCCACGATCCTGGGAGGCCATTCAAGGTGGCCATCACCACTTTTGCATTCTTCACTTTTTCTTTTACCGCTTCAAGTTGTTCTTTGATTTGAGAGACTCTTATGACAGCATGGTCTCTACATTCTGGATATTCACATTCTTCAACTGGTTTCTTTAGGTCATATTCTGATTTTTGTTCTTCCCTTCAAATAGCTTGAAATTCTGGAAGACTTTCAACAACTTTGCTTGCAATAGGTAGTGCTCTGTAATGCACATGTGCAAGCCTTCTATGCCAAAGCTCATTTGGCTCTACTGTGTCATGGATCAAGGCTTGTTCTGGATAGCCATTCAATTTGTACCAGCCTCCTTATTGTTCTCCAATCACTACCACATCATCGATAGTATTTCCTTTTGGTCACATGATGAATTGACCATCTATGAATGCAACCTGCATTCCTTTTGCATCAATGCTGAAATGGAGAGAAGGTTCTTCTTGAGTCCTGGAACAAACAATACTTGTTTCATTGTTAGAGACTTACCAGATTCTAGCTTGTATGAATATTCCCCACTACCTTTTATTGGATATTGGTAGTCATCTCCCAATTTCACCTTGTGTGGTGATTCATGTCTGAAAGTCTTACAAAGGATTCCTTGAATCTCGTCATATGTTTGGAAGCCCCACTGTCTATAATCCAATCATCATTTCCATGAGTAATGTTACCTGTGAGAGCTGATATCAGAACATATTCATCCTCTCTTGAAGAATCTTCACTTTCATATATGGATCTCTTTCTGGATGGTTCATCATCCTCTACAGCATGAGCATGATGTCTTCTTGGCCTCGTCTCCCTCTGAAACTGGAACCTCTATACTCATGTAGGTGTCCAATCCAGTTTCTTCAGAGAGATCAAATACTTCTATGCTTGGAAGTTTTCAACTTCACCAAGATTATCATCAAGCTATTGTGATAGATCATATTGAAATGAGAACCTCAAATGGAAATAGCAAAGGATTAGATCTTACTGATTTGAGGTGTCCGTCCTTGTCCCGGAATTCGCTGATCTAGGGTTTGTCGCAGAAACCCTAATTTTTAAAACTTGGAATCTTTTAGATATGATTGGACAAACATATAGATCTCTTCAAATGGAGCTGTCCAATGTACTCCTTTTCTGAAAACAGTGGAGGGAAGCTCCCGAAACAGGAAGCCCTAATTTACTGATTTCTTCTGCAGAAATTCCTGTTACTGTTTCTGTGATATCTCCAAAATTACTGATCCTCTATGTTTGAAATTTATCAATGAGGTAACCTCCCATGTTACTAATCCAACACCATAGGTTTCATCAGAATTTGTTTCACCATTTGGTATTTATGATCCTTTTCCCATGGTGATCTGTTACAGGACTGTTCAGAATAGCGAAGTTGTACGGCATTCCACGTGTCACTGGTTCATCTTTTGCGTCTGATATTCAGACCACCAAAATTAAAGTCCGTGCCCTTTCTGGAACATCTTCAGGAATTCCATTTGGACCTCCGTGGCTCAATATATTGCATATCTCCCTAGATGTCCTGTTCAGGGATGAATTCTGGAAGAGGCTGGAACCCTAACTTGGAGAGATCATATCTCCTGGAGTACAATGAATCTGAGTCTGATGTTTGGACACAGGATTCATTAGGACTTTATATTTGGTCCCTGAAAGTTTCATCTTCTGAGACTTCTCCAATCTCAGAATATAGCGACTGTACCAAAACTTAGCAGTTTTAGTATTTAGGGTTTCTCCTAGCTCAGTGTCAAACTAGGGTTTTACTTTCCCGGAGTTTCACCCAACCAAATTTATTGATCCAGGTCTCTAAACTTCGGTTTTTATGAGGAGAAAAATCCTATGCTGGTCTCACTCAAAAATTCCTCTTCTGTAGAAATCCCTAATTTCCACATCGAAACTGAAAATGCTTGAGATTGAATTCCGCAACGACAGAAAGATGCACCCTTCAATGGGGAGTCATATTAGCATACTCTTGCTGAAAATATATGGAGGAAGATCCACAAAATAGGAAGCCCTAGTTCCTGTAGCTGCACAATGTCTTCTTCTCAGGTTAGCTCTGATACCATCTTAGTTTTTCATCACATTAAGCTCACATTATGATCTTAGGATCTTTTCACTGAGAGAATAACAAGCACAGCAATAAAACATAAGCACATCACAAGAGACAAGAGACACAACGAGATTTTCCTTGGGGAAACCATAAAGGAGAAAACCCCACAACTTCCTCTAAGATAGAATCAGCACCAAAACAGTAAGAGATCTCCCAAAACAGCAGTAGCCTTCTGTCTTCTGTCTAGCCACAGTATTTCCTTCTCCAATAGTGCGCCACACTTAAGAGAGAAAATGATGTATTTCACAAGTGATAAATAGAGAGACTCTCACTCTCTATTTATATTCATCCGTTCACTTGAATTTCCTTTTCACACGTAGGCTCAACCTAATAATTACTACTCGAGCCTACACCTTAATTAGTGTATAATAACTCAAGTACCCCAAAACTATGGGGACTTACCTAATGACTTGACATGACTTGTTTACATTATTAATCTTCCCGATCGGAACATCGGGACATGATCACATGACTCAAATACATAATAGAAACATCCCGGAATAAACATCGGGTTACAATACATAAGATACATAGAAGAATACATTCCGAAGTTACATATACATCAACACAACGTTCCACCCAACCATAGGCCAGTGTGCTCATCAATCTCTCAGCAACACTACCATCCCCCAGCTGGGCATGATTCCACAAGGATTAAGGGGAAACTAGATGGCTCACACATAACCTAAGGTACACAACTCATCCAAGCCAACATAGTTGGGTTTATCACATTATAACCAAGCCAACACAGTGGGTGAAACAAGGTATTCAAGGAACTGGAGAAACTAGCTGCTAAGCTAGTGATCTTACTGAATAGCTATGGACACCTGCACCACTAGGTTTATCAAGCCCTCTCAGGCTCCATTTCCACTTCCAAACATTCCAATATCAACAACCACAAAATACACAACAGTTCATAGCTCTGGGATTTGAGGGAACACCACCACAACCAAATTGGGTATGGATATTGGATAGCACAGCTTCGACTGAGCAACTCAACTTCCAGAGTCTTTTATGGCCCTAACATGGCCAAAACAGCTCAAACATAACTCACCACAAACCCAAATTTGTGCAGAAGACAACCATGACCTCTCAACCTACATAGAGGAAAGAACACAACCTCTATTGTGAAGGGTGCAACACATAGACCAAAACCAAGCGTGAAGGGGAAAAACGTGAATGTCTGCCTGGGCGTGAGGAAAACAAAACAACTACTCCTTGAGGATGGAATGTCGGTCTTCCCCCCATGAGGGATAATGAAGGCCATATGTCTATGATCTTTCATGTGGTCAAGAGCTGACAGCCCTACCAGACTGACGCTGCCCATGCAGACATCTTCCCAAGGAAATAACTTCCCCCTAACCAACTCCTTATGAATTAATTTTGTTGGTATATGAGACAAGGGGAAAAGGGTGGGTCAGGAAAAAAGGATGATTGACATCTAGATGGGTTCACCTCTTGACACTTGGCTATTCCCCAGTGGCTCCAAAGGGTTAGACACCCCCCATTATCCTTAGGAAATCACGCCTTAGTTGCATTGACATAGTTGGATGTGGGTTTTTAATTAATTTTTCATATGCACATGGTGTCCAACATTTTAACGTGCCTAGCTAGCACAAAATACCATCGGCATCACTTCTAATCGTCGAAACACAAAACAATAATCCATGGTGGGGATTTTGCCTTTAGCTCCACACCACAATTAATTACAATATTTAAATCATATACATTTTAATGCAAATGGGGTCAAAACAGGGGTGTTACAATCCCTTCCCCCTTAGAGTAACACCATCCTCGGTGTTCCATTACTTAGGAATACATATACAATTACACATCCAAAATTTCAAAATTTTACATATCTATCCTGCATTCTATCATTTACTTTGAACTTTCAGGACCAAGCCCTTTGGCTTCCACAAGCTTCTCCTGCTGGTTCTGAGCTTTCAGCTCATCCACAAGTCTGGGAACTTTATGGATGCTACCCTCTTGATGTTCCCTGGTTGGGCAGTTTCGGAGGCAATGATGTCCTCCACTTTTCCAACATTTCACTAGCTGCTTCATCTTTACCGACTCAATTTCATTTGAGTCTTCATGCCTAGAACGTTTCTTAATGGACCGATTGGACGAATGCCTCATCATTGATCTACTTTCCTTTCCCTTATAGATTTCTCCCATAATTCTTTTTACTTCCCTTTGTAGACAAATAGAGTCCTGCAAAACCTTGTGGTTCATCTCATTCTTCCTTTTCTGTATCTTGAGCATCTCTCCAATATTTTCTTGGTTCTTGGAAATTTTTTGAAGGAGACTTTCAACCAAGTCCAATAGCCTTTGGTCTGCTGCCATGGTCAATGTGCACAACTGGATTTCACTTTTCTCACCTGTGAAATGCATCATTGTAATTCTGGTTAGGCCAAGCATAATATAAGCATTAAAATCAGTCAATTAATTACCCAATTGACATGGGTAGTCCAAGTTTTATCCATGAGAATTTCATGCTTTCATGCTTTCCCAATAGGAACATGAGCTCATTCATGTTCATTCTTGATAGGGAATTAATTACTTCAACATTCACAATTTATTTCAAGCAAATAAACACATTTTACTTTCAGCCATACATGCATTCAACAATTTTCTATTTTTATAGATGTATCAATAAATAAATAAAAAGTAAAGAGAGAGCAGTAAGAGTTTTTCTCGTCTTTATCTTGTTCCATTCTGGAACCCACACCACCAATGTGGTTTCCTTGCTTCTAGCCTCTTTCACTTTATCGTGAATGATTGACCAACCCTTCTTGGATATGACACTTAGTGTCTATGGTCTATTCTAGACCTCTCAACCATGAAGTCCCTCCACATGGTTTGTCTACAACTCTTGGCTGCTAGGACCCACATAGTCCCACTAGCACCCTCTTTATTACTACTCATGTTGAGCTTTTTAGGACGGTCACATGTCCACATGCATCCCTAGGATTCCTTCATAGGCCTTCCTCCCAGCAATACCTACACACAAACATTGAATCGATTCACATGTTTAGTTTATTCTCATCGGGTTGATCTCTAAACAAGAGTTTAGAATATCATAACCAAATCGTATACACATGTATATTCATAAGCAAGAAGCTACAAGATAACCCAATACTTATTTGTATTGTGCATTTCCTCTCTGGTCCACAGGATCCTGCTTTGCTTTGCAAGCCTTGGAATCGCCTATGGACTTGGAGGTTAGGCTAGCAGGCAAGATGCTCCACAACATCAAATAATTAATGTCCAGCTAGTACACCTTCACACTGACTTGGATGGAAACTTTACCATGACCATTTCTAGTTCAAGGCTCTACTATGGATCCCTATGCATATAGAAACCCCATTTCAACAACACCTTCACAACCCCTCATCAAAATCCCTACAAACCCCACAAACCCCACAACATCCTTTTATACACATCAACCCTTACACCGCAACCCCTCACAACAACCTTTTTCTTTCGCTTCTTTAGCGTGCAACACCAAAATTGCATCTGCTTAGCCTGACAACGCAAGTAGTATAAGAAAACTCATCAGTGTTATTGCTCTAAAACTGTAACCATATTTCATAACATTCACTATCAAGTATTGAAACACCAGGAATGCATCCACTCCCTAGGGTGTAGTCAATATTGAAAACCCTATCATGACCTGACATCGGGAAAGTGTGCGCCCCTTTCCGATGTGAGCCATGTAGCCCTACTCATACTCAAGCAGTCTGTCATAATGGAAATAAAATAAAATCATGCTCTCCATATTCACTCTAACAATTGGACATGCATATTGTTAGATAGGGTCATAGAACACTTATCCATTTGCAGATGTAGTCTTTCTTCATTAATGAGGAATGGGGGATCCCTTCTCTGAGTTGACAGTCCCTCGGTTTGCTATCCAAACTCCTTTTTGTATTCCATATCCCACATATTTCTTACTGACATAATATTTTCCATCTCACTCATATTGTTTACCAATAATGTAGTGCAGATGGGACATTCCCAAAATGTCCAATGGGGTTTCACTCGAAACCCATTTCCAAGATATGGGCTCCTTCCCATGAATTTTGGCTCCTGTAGACCATCACACATGGTCTTCCTGCAATGTGTATCCCTGTAACATTTATCAAGTAGCCAAACAATCAACATCATTTACCAATACAATCCAAATCTGATTGTTCCATAACCAAGCAATGGCACTAGCAATTAAAATCAATATGAATTTGCAACTCTGTCTACTACAGAAATTGATTTGCTTAGCAATGAGGCGATCCTCATTTGTTTGTCTCTTGTAAGCAGCACCACTCTTCCCATTATAATTTTATGCTTACTAGAATAACATGAACATCCACTTACAACACGTTCTCCTGACACAATTCTATGCAAGCCAACGATGATTAGTAATTATTAGCAAATTCTCAAGTCTTAAATTTACAAGTCCAAATTGACAATCCGTTCTGCACATAGACTAATTTTACAACCATGAGACTCTTCTCATGAGTTTTGGCTCTTTCACATGGTATATTCTGGCCTTCGTCATGGACTTACCCACATTCCATGCCCGAAACAATCCACCTGAAATCTGAACTTCAATCAGTCGAACACTTTGTAAGTCTCTATGCATATAATATTTCATTGCTGCAACAATCACTGAAGCATTTTGAGAATTATAGAATTCAACACTTCCAGCTATTAACATATCAATATCACCAAAACTCATTTACTTCACTTGAATAATTATCATACTAAAATTGCAAGGTACAATCACGTCATTTATGCAATTTAAATGAAACGTTTAGATACTCTTTATTTCACAGTCATATCATTTGTACCAGTTTCCCTTCCACGGAGCATTCCAGCAGCCAATCGATCATGGCTACCCTCTTCATGCACTTACTATTCTGCATTCATAACAGCCCATGAAATGATCCTAGAATTATCATCAATTCATCATTTCAATCATTAGTTAGTTGCAATAACACACGCACTATCCCTATGCATTCATTGAATGCATCACAACATGTGCACCCACACTTATGTATGCATATTTATTTACTCAAAATTTTCATCTGCATTCCCTCAATGCATAATTACAAGATTTATAAAATCTCTCAATGCATATCCACTCAATGCTACCTTGTATTTATTCAAAAATACTATGCATTCCAATATATTATGGCCTAACCATGACTACCTCATATATGATGCTTTACCATAATCAAGACCACCAGTCCTCACTTGCTTTGGTTATTAGGCTCATAACAAACATACACAGGGCATGATACATTTTTATATGAATGTAGTCTAAATTTCTAAACAGCCACATGGTATGAGGCCTCTTGCCTTCACCATTCTATGCTCCACCACACTATGGCAGTATGTCATTCACATGAATGCATCTCAATCCTAAATGCATACCATTCTATGATTATTGGATATGGTTCAATGGATTCTTACCCAATCCCCTTTCAACACTTATGTAATTATCATAATTAAACCATTACCTGCATGGTCCCATTTACACCCTTGACGTTACCAGTTTAGTTGGTCTCTTATAGAAGATTGCATAATTCGCCCACCAACTTCTTGATCATGGATTTGTTGCCTTATCCTTTTCTTCATAAGGTTTCTAGTCACATGCATCAACATCATCAGTATCTTCAGCCATGCTCCTATTGTCATTGGTCTTACCACCAATACCAACACCAATACTGATTATCAATCGTAATATTTACCATTAGTGGTTCATTGAAAATGTAAAATCCCACTACTCTTACCAATATGTAATATCATATGCACGCAAAACATATTATCATGCAATGTGCATTGTTTATGAATATGCCAACTAGTACATATTCATGCCATCCATCTAATCTCTACATTTTTAGCATCCCCGTGCCATAATTTTATGTACAACAAGCTTATAAAATATAAATATAGTTAGCAAAAGAGGGGTTAAGGAATTTTCCCTTTCCAATCCCTCATTTTTGCATGGAATTCCTCTTCCACATAATAGCTGGTTTGATTTCATGGTCTCTCATTCAAACTTTGGTGATTCTCCACTGTTCTCTGATGGATAAGATTTCCAATGCCTATCCACATGCTCTGTTCTGACATCGGGTGTGAAAATTACACTACTTCAAAAATGACAATTTTCACCAAACTTCTGCACTTTTACACATAGCCGTATTCTGGTCTAGATTGCCAACTTTAGTCACCTGTAGAACAAAATTCAGGAAAATTTTTCTATCTTTCTAGCCATGTAGGTCTCTCCGAAAACTATTGATTTGCCCTGTTAAACCTCTGAATCGACTCCATCTTCAGTCTTCTTCCGCTATAGCGGAAAATTTTTCAACTTCCACCCGTTGTGGTGACTCCTTCCTCTTTTTCCACCCGCCGCCATGGAGTATTCATTTTTATTTTCTATCCGCCACCACGCATTGAATCGATCTTCCATTTTCAGTCGCTTCTACACCGACTTCTTTTTCCTTTTCCATTCATCACACGTTGCGACTCTTTCTTCGGCTTCCAGCCACCATTGTGGCTTCCTTTTCTTCTCCTTCCTGCCACTACTATGGCTTTATCTTCTTTTCTCAACCGCCATTTGCTGGATCTCTTTTCTTTTCCCTCCCGTCGTGACATCGGCTCCAGCTTCTTTTTCCACCCGTTGTTGTGGAAGCCTAGTCTTCATCTTCTTTCCACCGCATCGGAAGGATTTCCAAACTCCAGCCGTTGTCCATCAGCTCCTACCCCACCTTCCATCCGTCGTCATGGCAGCTTCTTCCCTTTCTTTTGCTCAGCGCCTTTGCGGTTCAAACTGCGATTTTCGTCCGTCATAGCGGCTCAATTATCAACTTTCTACCACCGCCGTCAGCTCAATTCTTTTCTTTCTCCAGCCGCCGTGAAAGAATTCTTCATACTTAGAAAAAAAAATTTCAAAAATTTTCTCGTCTCGTCAGCTTGCCTCCACCGACACACATCGGCTCGCATCTTGCTAAGCCTTCCGTCGCATATCAGCTTGTTCTTCCTTTCTTAATCGTCATCTCTGCGAAATATTTTTGGCCGCCATCCACTGTGTAGTGGCTCCAACCTTTCTTTCCTCCCGCCGCTCGTTGGCTGCAAACTTCACTTCCTCGCCGATGTATCGGCTCACTTTTGGTGAAGGCATCCGACGCATCAGATGGACTTGGCCAAAGTCATCTGATATTTTATACTTAGAGAAATTTTCAAAATTTCTCTGCTAGCTCGATTTCAACAGAGGTTAGCCCACCTCTACTAACTGATTTCCTTAACTAAGAGAGGCCCACTGCTACAACCTAGTGCTCTGATACCAATATGTCACGTCCCCAACCCTCCGACCAATGAAGAGGACATGACTTAACATTCTAATCATCCTAGGAAAAATAATCCCCATGAACATAATCATAAAAATGTAGTGAACTAAAAACATACACAGATCCCAGATGCAATATACATGTGGAGATGTCTACTTTAAAACACATACATCGAAAGGAAATACAAGTCATTCTCCGCATATACATGTTCATCACTTCATTAAGCAATAAATACAATTGCAGATATAAGATAGGCAAGAATACTTATCTTCGAGGATGCTTGTCTTGCAACTAGCTACATTGTTGCAATGTTCCACCCAACCATAGGCCAGTGTGCTCATCAATCTCTCAGCAATAGTGCCACCCCCTAGCTGGGCATGACCCCATAAGGATTAAGGGGAAGCTAGCTAGCTCACACATAACCAAAGGTACACAACTCATCCAAGCCAACGGAGTTGGGTTTATCAGATTACAACCAAGCCAACACAATGGGTTGAAAAAGATATTTAGGGAACTGGAGAAACCGGCTGCTAAGATAGTGGGCTCAGTGAAGAGCTATGGACACCTGAAACACTAGGTTTATTAAGACTTCTCAAGCTCCATTTCAACTTGCAAACAATCTAATACCAACAACCATAAAATATACAACAGTTCATGGCTCTAAGATTTGAGGGAACACCACCGAAACCAAATTGGGAATGGCAATTGGATAGCATAGCTTCGACTGAGAAACTTGACTTCCAGATTCGTTTATGGCCCTAACGTGGCCAAAATGACTCAACAACAAGTCACAGCAAACCCAAATTCATGCAGAATACAACCATGACCTCTCAACCTGCATAGAGGAAATAACACAACCTCTATCATGAAGGGTGCAACACATTGACTAAAACAATCAAAAGAACAAAACCAGGCATGAAGGGAAAAAACAAGAATGTCTTCCTATGCATGAGGAAAACAGAACAGCTCCTACATGGTTAGGAGATGACAGCCCTTCCAGACTGACGCTGCCCATGCAAATGTATTCCCAAGGCAATAACTGCCCCCCAACCAACTCATGTTGAACTAATTCGGTTGGTAGATGAGACAAGGGGAAAAGGGTGAGTAAGACAAAAATGATGGTTGACATCTAGATGGGTTCACCTCTTGACACATGGCTCTTCTCCAATGGCTCCCAAGGGTTAGACATCCCCCCTTATCCTTAGGAAATCATGCCCCTCTTCGTTATAGTTGCATTGACATAGCTGGTTGTGAGTTTTTAATGAATTTGGCATATGCACATGGTGTCCAACATTTTAACGTGTCTGGCTATCACAAAATACCATCATCATCACTTCAAATCACCAAAACACAAAACAATAATCCATGGTGGGGATTTTTCATTTAGCTCCACACCACAATTAATTACAATATTTACATCATATGAATTTTAATGCAAATGGTGTCAAAACTGGGGTGTTACATATTTGCTTGAAAAAGGATAAATAATGATTTAGTACATTAGAGGGAACGAGTGTTGCAAGGGTGTGATTCTATGTTTCAAGAGGACATGTCTGGCCAATGCAAGGATATGTACTGCAAAGGCTGAGCTAGTTGTGAAAACTCTTTCGGATGTTCCCTCAATAGGTAGGCTATTCTAGGTAGGATTATGTGTCGACAGACGATGAAATAGAACCAATTAATTGTGGTTTTCATCCAATATGGGTTCTTGGCCAAGTATGACAAAAAGAGTGATGGTTTTACTTCATACTGATTCTTGTGAAAAATATCAACACTATGGACCATGGTTTGTCATTCCAATCCTAGATCAAATAGTGTGAACATGTCAATTCTGCCAAAATCCTGTGAAAGTAACCATAACCCAACCGTTTAGGAAACCAAAAGTCTTCAATACATGCATTTAATATCTGAAATAACGACGATAAGTAGATGACTCATTTTTTACCATTCTTGTAGGAATCACCTCTTTCGCGGATGCATATCAAAATCCATGAACCATTTACTTGGTAATATGTCGGTTGTAGATGATTCTTCACGTTGGATCAGGAATTCAAAACAGTTCAAAAGTTTTTTTGAATTTTCCATATATTTAAATTTTTATGAAAATTTTAAACCTTTTTTGTTGAAGAAAAATATACAAAGGGAGAAAGCATTTATACTACTCTTTTTTGTGTGTGCAAAGTTACTACACAGATTTTTTTTGAACTTTAACACACTTTTTGGTTCATGATGTAAGAAATTTTAATTTATACAAAGGAATGTTACTTTGAAATCTACTTATGCTTTGAAAGATTTGTTCAATTATGGTGCCATGCATTCAAAATACATGCTTGCTTTATCAGAATGATGTATGACAAACATGCCAATCAAGGACATAGTTATCTAAGGAATCAACTAGACTATTTGAACTTCTAGGAAAATGAATATATTCAACGAATTCAAATTGACGTTCTAAAAGACAAACTCGTAGAAACTTTCTAAATAGTATAGAATCACGAACCTGATACTGACCGTTTAACTAAGATACGACAAATTGTGAGTCCAGTTTAACAGTTATTCATTGGATGCCAAGGGTGGTATCCTAGACTAGAAGCTCAATGGTTACGCTATACTCTGCAACATTATTGGTCGTAGGTCCAATAAAAGAGCCTCCCAAACTAAGGACTGGACTGTCATGTGTGAATATTATCCATGCAGTGAAAGCAATGTTCCGAGAGCCACGACTGGCTCCATATGCATATCCCAAATAAGTGAAAGTTTCCAATGACATATTCCAAGTACAGGTACCAAGCAAGATAAATGTGTGCACGAAATAACTATTGTACATTTTTTTTTACATATTATACAACATAATACAAAAAAATGTAGCCAGGTCTCAGTTCCTATGGAAAGTATTTCTTCAGATAGAGACCATTTCTGATCTCCGACAAGGGTTCCCCATCATAATTGACTAACTCATATGTAGCTCTTTTGAATATTGTTTTGACACCAAGTGGGGAAAACCACTTAGGTACAAATTTCCCTTTTCCTATTTTATCATTGTCTTGGTCATAAACCAAAACCAAATCACCTTCTGAAAAGAGTTGAGGAATTGATGCTTTGTCATATTGGGATTTGATTCATTTCTTATGTGATTCTATGTTTAATGAGGCCTCTCTTCTAGTTTCATCAAGATAACTAAAGTGGAGGAGTCGTTCTTCCTCTGTAGAAGTATTTGGTAAGATTTTGATAACAAGTTTTAATGACGGGATTTCGCATTCAATCGACAACATGGCTTTTTCTCTATGAACTAGATGGAAAGGAGTGAAACCAGTCGCTATTTTAGATGAGGTACGGTAATCCCAGAGAGAAGATAATAACATCGTATGCCATTTATTTTGGTCCTTATTAACCATTTGTTGTAACATGTTCTTCAAAACCTTGTTGATGGCTTCTACTTGACCGTTGCATTGGGGATAATATGGTGAGGAAAAATCTTGTCGTAATCCTAACTATTCGTAATTTCATCCATAAAGGAATTCCTAAAGTGGCTCTCGTTGTATGTCATGATCTCTTTGGGTACACTGAACTTAGTTATCACATGATTGAATAATAAATATGATGCAGTTTTTTCCGTGTTGTCGAATGTAGGAATTGCCTCAACCCACTTTGTAAACTAGTCCACTGCTACTATGATGTAGTGGTGTCCATTAGATGAAGGTGGGTTGATTGTCATATAATCAATGGCCCATTTAGAAAATGGACCCATGGTTACTATAGGGTGTAATGGAGCATCATGTGTGCGCATTTTTCTTGTATAAATCTGGAAAGGATGACACTTTTTAAGGGAATTGATGCAATATTTGAAGATTATGGGCCAAAAGTATCTTGCACGCAATATTTTTTGTGTGGTTTCCCACCCAGAAAGATGACTTCCACATGCTCCTGCATGGAAATCATTCAACACCTGCTCAACTTCTTCATGGACTAAACAAAGTCTTAGAACTAAGACTATTCCTCTATGGTATAAAGGATCCCCAATGATGAGGTATCTTCATGCATGGTATCGAATGCGACGTCGTTCAATGCTAGATAATTGAGCATTTATCCTTTGGGTTTGGAGATATGTAATTAATGTTCCATAATAAGGATCAATAGTGGAAATGAGAAATAAATGTTTGTCTGTCCAAGACTCTTCTTCTATTTTTTATTCTTCATTGTCAGGTAACTCAGAAACTAGTTCTGCAAATGTTAAAAACTTCTTAGCTTTAGCGTTTTGAATTCAATATCAAATTTTTGCAAAATTACTCTCCATTTTGAATACTTGCCCCCAGTGATTCGACGAGACAAAATGTGTTTCATGGTGTTCAATCCAACCTCTATAGTCATTTTTCTTGGAAGTATATAGTGTCTAAGTCTTTGGACAATATGAATTGTTACCAGGGCTAGCTTCTCTACCTGAGAATATATGAATTCGGGGCCAGCCAGGCCTTTACTAAGATAATATATGACATGTTCTCAAGATGAATCATCCTCTTGGACCAAAACCATCCCTAAAGTGGATTTGATTTCTGCCAAATATAGCAGAAAATATCTAGTATAGTCTGGGAGACTAAGCACTCGAGTTTACATGAGGGATTCTTTCACTGCATCAAAAGAGCGTTGAGCTTGTTCATCCCATATGAACAGTGCATCTTGTTTTAATAGACGCATGAAACCTTTATAAATTTCAGCATAATTAGCAATAAATATTCTTAAGAATGTTGCTTTTTCTTGTAGGCTTTGAAGCTGTCTAATTGTTTTCGAGGAAGGAAACTGTAATATTTCCTCAACCATAAGGGGATCTACCCGTATCCCATCCTTGGATATAATGAAACCAAGTAATTTCCCAGAATCCACACAAAATATGCATTTATGTGGATTGAATATAATGCTATACTGTCAACATAGAAGGAAAACATCACATAAATGTGCATAATGTTCATCTCTTCTCCTAGATTTGGATGTCAAGTCATCGAGATAAACCTCAACAATTTTCTTAATATCGTGAAAATCATATGACACGTCTCTTTGAAAATTAGCCTCGGCATTTTTAAGGCCAAAAGGAATTTTCTGATACGCAAAAGTTCCCCATGGGAAAATGAAAGTTGTTTTGTGTTGGTCTTCTTTCTTAATCTGAATTTGGTTGTAACCGGAGAACCCATCCATAAATGAAAATATTTCATTACCGTCACACTCATCTATAATATGATCAATGAAGGGTGTGGGATAATTATCTTTTGGACAAGCCAAATTTAAATCCCTAAAGTTTGTACAGAATCGGATTGTCCCTTGTTTTTTTATTGAATGGAATGGGATTGGATACCCATTCAGTCAATGGTACAGGGTAAATGAAGCCAACTTTCAACAACTTTTCTATTTCTACTTTGATGGTAGCAAATTTATTAGGATTCATTGGACGTAATTTTTGTCGTACAAGTTTGACATCTGGATAGGTTTTATCTCATGTTTGACGATGCTAGGATCGATGCCTAGAATTTCCTCATATGACCAAGTGAAAACATCACGAAACTCTTTAAATAAAGTAGTATATTGTGTGATTTCTTCTAGAGAGCAATTAGCACCTATATTGATATTCTCGATGATGCCATGTTTGATGGATATGTTTATAGGAATGGTTTTTGAAATGTTTTCCAAATTTCCTTCCAAAAGCACATTGTGTGTTTGGAGAGGGAATTAGTACCTTTCCATATCATCATCAAGGTAAAAATTCTCATGTTTTACTTCTAAGGAATACGGTTTAGAAAGAAATGATGATCTATGATGCATGTCTTCCCAAGGTCATTCTGAGATATGCATGACTTCCATGATAGCTTCATCTGATGAAAAGGTTTGATCTAAGATGTCATGACTGTTGGGAGTATGGATAGCCCATACAGGTGATGTATATAGATCATATTCCTCCAATGGAGAATAATTTTGATTTGAGTCTACTAAAGCATTTTGAATTTCTTGATTTGATATTTCTATAGCAGACAGTGGTGTACTACTCCTAGTTTCATCAAGTATTTCTGAATGTATCTCCTTTCCTTTACTAGTTTGAACCTGGATGTTCGCTACTGAAGTTCCATCTGATGAAGTGGAACCCATCGTTGTGATGGATTTGGTAAAAACGGTTAATGGAAAGTGAACTTCTAATGTGATGGTGAAAATTGGAACAATTTCAGGGGTAGATATTGGTGGAAGGATTGTGAAGGTTCCCATGAGGGAAGATTCTTTTAATATCCCAACTCCTGCAATTTGAATCACTACTTTTAAATTCTCCACAAAAGGAACATTTGAGTGGATATTGGCTTTAGGTGTGCAGTCATCTAACTGATTGATCGTAATGATCTTCTCTTTATGGGGAAACCGAACTACTCGAAATACCGAAGACACTACTACCGTCATTGCATG
>LPNX010271308.1:670433-791298 GCA_001517045.1 Pseudotsuga menziesii | reverse complement strand
AAGCCAACACAGAAAAAACTGAAGGATAAAAGTCATATATATCATAATTTCATCAGCAAATGCTTATAAGAGTCACCATACTTAGCTCTGAACAAGTCTGAAGATACAAACAGTCTGCAGACCTCCTGTAGCTCCCACAAATCAGAACCCTCCTAATGATTTCTAAAACTCTCTAAATACTACTTTTACAAAAAATAGTTAGGTCTCTAACCCTAACTGCCTCCATCAACTCGCCGAGGTAAAGTAAAATGTACAAAGTTATAAAATTACGAAATATGCTAAAAATAGTAAATACTAACATATGTGTTTATCAACTAGTGACAACAAATAACTAAATGAACAATTGACTCAAAGCCTTTTCGCTGCCTTTGGGTTTTCTTTGAAAACCATGAGTATCTATCTCATGACAGGATCTGAAAGGATATGTTGAATATCTGGATCTTGCATTGCTTTTGCCTGTCTCTCTTTCATTTCCTCGGGGATTATGTCCCCCCTGTTGGTTTTGTTAATTTGCTCAATACATCTCTGAACACCTTCTAATAGTTCCTGGTTGTTTTCAACATGTTTGAAACCTTCCTGATAAATTCCATGGCTTTGTCATATTCTTTCATAAAGAACTGAACAGCAGCTTTCCTCGAATAGCCTTTTGGCAAAGTTCCAAGATTTGAGTAACAAGCTGCTCTATTTGTTATGTAACATCATCCAAATCCATTGCCTTTTTATAATGCTGGATAGCAGTCTCAAAATCTTTTTTCTTATAAGCTGCATTTCCAAGTTCTTTTTCTCTTTGTGCCTCATCTGGAATATCCATTGGTTCTGGCTCTGCCTCTGGCTTTGATTCTGGCTGAGGTTCTGGTGTTCTTTTTGGCTGTGGCCTAGGGGAACTACTCTGCTCAAAAGCATCCTCCTCTAATGTGGCAGTACGTAAGTTAACATTTAGTAACAGACCCAGCACCTGCATCATGCATGGATCAGTAAGGTACTGATTCATATTGTCAGGGTTTTTCTGAACATCTTGAATCATCTTAAGAAACTCAGGTTGCTGCAAAAGAATTTTTGTCTTTGGGTCTGCTTGTTAATTTTTCCCATAGAAATATAGCAGCACTGTCTACCTGGCTTAAGAAATCCTCAACAACATCACGATCTTCAGTTATGATACAATCTATGTGAGCACTTCCATGTCTGTGAATATGATCAATAGCCCCATAAACATCCTGTATTATTTCTTCAGTGCATGCCATTTAACTGTATTCATGATGAAAGCTACTGGCCTTTGGTAATTTCAGTATATCAGCAGCCTTTAGGTCACCATACAATGTAACACCTGCTGATCCCTAGACCAGTGGCTCCAGAGCTCTAATTCGTGCAGCACTTATATGTTGCTTCAAAACCTGTATTTGTTCTAAAATGAAGCAAAGGCCCTTCACCAATGCACATGCAAGGAACGGTTTGAATTTTTGTCCATTGCAGCCACTATCTCAGATAATTCGTTGAATAATTTTTCATGAGATGCTTTTGACTCCTTATCATTTGCTGGAATAGCAAGCTTCAATACAACACCTAATGAATAATCCAAAAGCCTGCTGAGATACTCGATGTCTTGGCTTCCTGATTCCAATATTTGAGAAAAGAGCTCCACATCAATACTTTCAAGGAGTTCTTGTTTCCAACTTTCAGGAATCAACAAAAGAAGCTCATCCCTGACTTCTTTCACGAGTCCAACAACCCAATTGTAATCAGGACGATCATGCACAAGAGACTCTTCAACACCATCCCAAAAGCTTTTTCCATTGTTGATTTAATCTGTGCCTTAATTTTATCAGAACCTTTATTTATTCCCACAGAGAACATCAGCCAATGATCTATCTCTGTCATGAAGAATATCATTAACCATAATTTCATTGTCATTTAACAATTTTGCCTCAAATGCATCCCCCAATCTATTGCTGGAGTTAGACTCAGTATTAGAGGAGGTTTCTGGTCCTGAAGTGCTTTTAAATAATGACCGTGCAACCTTCTTTGGGTTTCCATTACCACCCTTTTGGGCATCAGAGGGACTATGAGATGGTGAAAATGATGCAGGGTAAAAGGGTGACATTAGTAGAGCTCCATTCTCCTTTGATTCCATAAATTTAGATCGTGCATCTAATAGTGCTGTCTCCATCCTTGTTGCTCCATCACTGCCACTCAAACGAAGAACCCATTCTCCCAGAAGTTGTTGATCTTCAAGAACCCGCTTGTGAATTGCCTTTAAATCATGACTGGAATTACCCTCATCCCCTGATGTTATCTTGCACTTCTGCAGCATTAAAAATTCAAGCTGGCAAGCCACTCTAATCAAATCCTCTTCAAGAGACTGCGCATCCTTGAATTTCCATAACACAAATTGATATAAGTAAGAGCACCAGGAAACTCGCTGTAAGAAGAAAGGTGCTATCCTATCCTAAAATGACCATACAGCTTCAAGGTAGACCTCAGGGACAAGTTCAATTCATGAAAGTGCTGCAAATGTAGTAAAAAGATCTCTTTCATGACAAACCATAGCTTCCAGGATAAATTCAAAAGAGCCATATACGGTAGCTGCATTCTCTGCCTCTTTTTCATTCAAATATGGTACTGGAACAGGGACACATGTGGCATATGTTTGGAGGTCGCTTAAGGCCTTTTCCCATTTCACTGGTCGTGTTTCTTTCCTTAGAGATTCTCTAATTACAACAACTTGGATGTACAAGTGTCCCTCAGGATGCAATTTGATTGCAAACAGCAAAATCATGAAGCCCTAATTTCCCGTGACTCCATAAAACCTCACTTTGTTTTCCAGCGGGCATATCCGGTTTTTTAGCGGTTATGGCTATCCCACTAAGTCCTTCGTCTTTGTATATGCCTGTAAATGACAACTCATCTCACATTTACCTCAATTCATGCTGCTACTTGTCAAAAGAAATTGCATTTGAGCTCATAACGACCACGATTTCCTCACGATGTGTAACCACTTGGAATCATGATGTTCCCTGCATCAACACGTAGTAAACACTTCCCAATACTTGATTAGTCACTCATCATTCAAGAAAATGCCAAATTTTTGCTAGAAAATCGGAAGAAATGAAGGCCGCGATATTCTTGTAGCGCGCCTTCATTAATTTTTTGCTCCAGCGCTACAAGAATAGTTTTAGTGCTATTTTCTCGTTGTTTTTCATCTTTTTGCCATTTTGCATGCATTTTAAAAGCTTTTTCGAGAAATGAACCATACTCATGATGCTAATTGTGACTTCATTATTCAATAATATGACTTTAAAAACCCTTCAACACCTAAAGGAGGAAAGAAAAAAAAAAAATCTAAAGACAAAAAACCTAAAAATTAAAGTAAATACCAAAAAGCTCCTATAGTAATTGAAAAGATAAAGTCAAAGAAATAAGAAAACTTGATCAAAAAGGTAATTAAACATGAAAAGGTAAGAAACAAATTCCTGACATAACACCTTCTACATAGAATGCTCACGGTGTCGCATAAGAATTAGTTAGTCCCTCCTAGCTGTATTCCATCCATGCGACTAACCCATGTTGGGTGATGCCACATATATGTTCATCATTCTATATGGTCTGTTCACATCATCACCTTCTATCCACATGGAACTTATGGGACCCATCTCAAAATTTCCAATTTTTCATAAATATGTACAATTCCAATTTTTGAATAAGGGATTATTACGAAATTACACCTGATATTTCTTCCTTTCTAGAAATATCTCAATAACATGATAGAATTAAAAAATTTCAATGAAAACTCTGTAATTTTAAAATTTTCCCCAAAATTTCTTAAACCAATATACCATTCCTATTGGTAGACCAATATATCTAACTCATGGCTTTATTAAAATACCCTCTAACAATTAAAACCATGGATTTTAATAGAAGTATTTCATCAACACTTTTTATGCAAACTCTGATTTCTGCCTGTAACTATGGATTCCAGCCCATACAAACCCAATGCTACAACCAAGAGCTTTAATACTACTCTATCATGTCCCCACCCATCATTGTGACCATAGGGGGAGTATTTACAAATTTCATGTTTATGAATCTCTCCCATTGGTCCATAATACAAATTCATAAATAATAAATGTATGTGGAATTATATAATGTAAAATACAAAGAAAATAATACTCTATCCACATATACATCATGGACAAACAAACATTTTTATCTCATGAAGACAATACAATAGTTCCACATCCATGTGAAAAGAGAATATGTATGTTTTAATAAAGAATATTTAAGCAACTGGTTTTGTAAGAGTGATTTTCCACCCAAATGTAGGTATCAATTGTAGATACCACCCCCAAGTGGGGTTATGACTCCACTGGGGTGAATGAAACACATAAAATACTCTCTCTCTCTCTCTCTCTCTCTCTCTCCCTGAAACCAATTCTCTCTCATGCTTAGCCAATCTGTCTCTCTCCCCCTGAAACCAATTCTCTCTCATGCTTAGCCAAACTATTCACCACTGAGCAATTACATGGATAAGAATCATCCATCCCAGCCATGAGACTCTCCTCTACTACCCCACATAACATAAGAGATTCATTTTTGTTCGGTACTCCATAGTTCCCTTAAGGAATCCAACCCTTACAGTTCTTACTAGTGTGTGCAGAAACAATCCATCCTATTGTATGCTATTGGAATTTGGATAACCTCTTATAACACTAATTCATGGTGTAAAATTTGGATTGCACAACATCACAATTTTTTTTTGGAGTCATGTGCATATCCAATCCTAGATCTAGGTTCAATAGAGAAGGATTCACTTAGATTTTACCAAAGAGAAAGACATGAAAATAGAAAAAATATGAAGCAAATATTAAGTAGAACACAAGAGTAAAACAATCAAGTGGATTGATCTTCCATTCTGATTATTGAGCAAAAACCAGTACAATATATAGGCATTATTACATGAAATACCTTGGGAAAATACCATGGGCTACCAAATACTATGGGTCCAACAAAACATATGATTGGGTCACAAAATGGTAGGCTTAGATTGGACCAATTCACCCATCAATGACATAAGGCCAAGTGTAAATTTAGTAGATTGGGCCATAATGAGGGTCAATGAACATGAGGGACCAAAGGGTGGTGTCATAACGAGGTTCAATGAATCATGGGGGCCAAAAATATCTTAGGAAGTTCAATAGGTGTGAACACATCCATTAGAAGGGCACATGGGGTGAATCGTTGGCAAGTAGTGGACCATTAATACACAAGTTTGACCTAATCATTAAGAGGATGCACTCTAGCTCCTTAAATCATGGAAATACAATAAATACCTCATAGAGGGGTGTATTGACTCCATAAAAGAAGTAAAAGGAGTCAAAAAGTGGACAAACAAGGTTTCATGTATTTATCTCTAGTCTAAGTGGTCCAAATGTGGACAACTATGGTCCAAAACACTAGACTAGGCAATAGGAGGCCAAATAACACTAGGTAGAACAACATGAAGGTCCATGGCATATATATGATGGGAATATTGTTCTAACACCCCCCCCAAAGCCAAAAATGGTAGTGATCAAGCAAAATAGGGCCCAAGAAACAAGTCTTATGGTCACCCTTTACATTATTGATCCATATTAATTGATGAAAGAAGAAAAACCACATGGGGAAAATCCTCCTTAAAAAATGGTCATGAAAGAGAAACCAAAAAATGTATACACTCCAAACTAAATGAATATGTTTGGAGGAATATGCTTCTTGTAAAGAAGTGGAATGTTCTCAACCAACTCAAGAATATGTACAGCTGAATGATGAATCCTCAGACCATGTAGAATAATTGAAATACAGTGATAGTAGAGCGAAGGCCACTCTTCAGACTTGAAATTCGAACCACCCAGGGTGCCATGTCTAAAAGAGGCTTGAAGTGCTTGAGAATAAGTGACCCCAAGCGAATCATAATGGTATTGAAGCATCAACTTAGAAAGAAGGTTGCAATAAGATCCAAGAAGGTGGAACAAGAGTCCCAAATGTGACAGTGTGATGGCTAAGGCTTCTCCATCTTCAAATTAAATTGAAACAATTCTACTATTCATGGTGTAGGAATACATAGGAATAAAAAGAGTGTGAAGCAATGAGAGGTATTCACTTGAATTCCAAACTTCTCCTTGACCAACTTTTGAACCAATAATCTCATATGAAGAAAAACCATCTTCTAGAGAAGGCTCACTATGATAACCAACTAGAAACCCATCTTCTAGAGAAAGCTCACTATGATAACAAACTAGAAACCCATCTTCATGATTCGTAATAGAAGACATAGAGGAGAAAAATGTGGAATGGAGAGATAAATCTTCAACATTATTGATGGAAACAACTTGTATGTTATCTTCATGAAAAATAGCTTCTTGGCAAAGAGAGGAAGCCAGAAAGGAAGGAATCTATATATACTTCTTCTTCTTCATTTTGAACAACTTCATAAGAATTCAAATCCATGACGTTATTGTAGGAACCTGCAAACAACACTTGGAAATCTATTTTGGAAGCAAGACTAGAACCCCACTGGCTTTTATACCATGTAAAATTTGGGCAACATAACAAAAAAATGTTTGAGTCATGTGCATATCCAATCCTAGATCTAGATTCAATAGAGGAGGCTTCACTTAGATTTTACCAAAGAGAAATCCAATAAAACAAAAGAAATATGAAGAAAATATTAAGTAGAACACAAGAGTAAAACACTCAAGTGGATTGATCTTCAATTATGCTTATTGAGCAAAAACCAATACAATATATAGGCATTATTACATGCAATACCTTGGGAAAATACCATGGGTCCAAGAAACCATATGATTTGGATCACAAATTGGCAGGATTAGATTGGACCAATTCACCCATCAAGGACATAAGGCCAAGTGTAAATCCTAGATTGGGCCATAATGAGGGTCAATGAACTTGAGAGATCAAAGGGTGGTGTCAATGAGGTTCAATGAATCATGGGGACCAAAAGTAGGTTAGGAATTTCAATACGTGTGAACACGTCCATTAGTAGGGTGCATGGGGTGAATAGTTGGCAAGTAGTGGACCATTAATACACAGGTTTGACCAAATCATTAAGAGTGCACACTCCAACTCCTTAAATCATGGAAATACAATAAATAACTCATAGATGGGGCACATTGACTCCATAAAAGAATTAAAAGGAGTTCAAAAGTGGACAAACAAGGTTTCATGGATTTATCTCTACTAAGTGGTCCAAATGTGGACAACTATGTTCCAAAACACTAGACTAGGCCCTTGGAGGCCAAATGACACTAGGTAGAACAACATGAAGGTCCATGGCATATATATGATGAGAATATTGTTCTAACACATGGATCCTCAAGCATTTCAGAGTAGAAAAACACAATGGGTAAAACTTCCTGTCAGTCCAAAATGAGAGATAAGTGACCAAAAATATGACCAAAATCCGCATATAAATTATTCTTTTGATTTGGAGATCACTGGTGGCTAATTTACGGTCTATTATCATGTGACAAAAAAATTGGTCATTTATGGCTTATCTCGTGGTCATTACTTTGGTAATATGTTTGGGCATTAATTTGGTGTATATATTTGGTCCTTAATTGGCATAATTAATGACCAAATATACGACCAAATTAATGATAAAAAAATATGACCAAATTAATGACCACAAGACAAGCCATAAATAACCAAACTAAATATAGCCACATTTTTTGTCACACGATAAGAGACTGAAAAATAGCCATTAAAACTGTCATTTGGTCGTTTATATGCGAATTTTGGATTTTTTGTTGTTTATCTCTCATTTTTTGATCATTAATTTAGTCATTTTTAGTCACTTTATATGTGAATTTTGGTCATTTTCTTGTCACTTATCTCTTATTTCTCGCTCATGTCTCATTTATTGGTCACTAATGTAGCGAACCCAAAATTCCTCAATGTGAATTATGAGAAAATGGGGTAAATTTTTCTCTTTTACTATAACCAACAAGTCAACCGTGTTAATCTCTTGAGAGTGTGTAATCACATAATTGTAAACACTAATAGCACTTTACCCAAACCTATTCCATGGTAGGAAGATCTTGCAAATTATTGATTACTTACTTTTAAATCAAGAAATTAATTCTTTATCTTGAAATCAAAATGTTAAACAAAAGGTATTAATACATTTAACTATCCAAGTAGCTTTCCTACATGAAATATATTGTTAACTGTATGCTTGCAAGTATATTTCATAGCCCAATGTACCAATATAGAAAATGTATCATAAATCATTTTTTGTGCATCATCCATGCATTAAATACCATCATGAAAATGAGTATATACAAACATAAAACATAGAGAAAAAGAGAGAGACATCATATACGTGGTTCACCCCATCCATGAGGCTACGCTGCCATTTTCCTTACCTCCAACCTTTCCTTTACCTCCAATATCTTTCACCAAGAATACTCTCCAATTACTATTTTCCTTCTTTGTAAGGTTTTCCAATTTAAATGGAAAACCTTTTCACATAAAAATATTCCAAAAGCACAAGAGGTCACTCTTGGTCTATAATTTTTAACAACTATAGAACAATAACTAATACTAATACTGATCCACATGCATACTAGGTCCAACCGCCAAAAAATATCATTTACCCATCAACAATTAGATCCAAAATCTATAAACATAAATTCATAAACACGGGCAATGATTTATTTAAAAGAACAAGCATCAATGCATTCTTTACATATATAATCAATTGCAGTCTACAATACAAATTTCCAGATCTTACTCCTTATCACAAGGGTCACCGATTATTCCGATACCATACACATGAAAATCAAAATGCATTCAAATGAAACATCTACATCGATATAGATCTAAAGTAAGGTTTAACGCATACCGATTCCAGATATGAAAAACGCAACAACCCTTTATCTATGAGATTGCGACATATATATAAATATAGATCTGAAACCGTCAACATAACCTACATACTCAGAGTCAATCTTCATCAAATGGCAGGCATGTTTTCCCATCCTATCAAACATAAGAGATATATGAGTGCAAAGATGCATATCTATAATGTATATCAGCTACCTTCCCAAGAGTTGTGCCTTCACTAAATTCTACAACTAACTCAATCCAGAAATTAGATGGGCAAACTGCTAATCCTATGTTCCTTCACCAAAAACAAAGTAATATATCTTACCTTAATGGGGAATTTGTCTCCCTTCCCTTTTAACGCAAGTGTAGGTTAATCACCATGAATTGGTCTTGATAAGATTACCCTTCATGCCAGCTAGGTTTGTAATTATACTCAACAATGTAGACATGAATTCTAAAAGTGTAATAAATATCAAAGCGCCCAGATAAAACACCTACAGAAATTTCCTCCCGGAATTGTGTGTAAAATAAAAAAACATAGACGTGGATTCCTGATCTATAAAACTACATAGATCAAAACACATTGATCAAACACATAGATAATTTCTCTCGAAGTTGTCAACAAAATCAAAACGCATACATGCATTCTAGATCTGTAATGAATATCAAACGCATAGATAAAACACATACAGAGAAATTCTCCCGAAATTGTGAGTAAAATAAAAATGCAGACGTGGATTCTAGATCTGTAATGTAATCAAAATGCATAGTTCAAACACATAGATAAAATGCATACACATAATTTCTCCTGAAATTGTCAGTAAAATCAAAACGCATACATGGGTTCCAGATAAAAGAAAAACACAATTAGAGCTTTAAAATTCATTCATGGATCCGATATTTAACATTTTATGAGCCAATTTAAACGAGATCAAAGAAAAAGTATTTTCCATATCTAAACAAGACTCAAACCATAAACAAAATGACAGACTAAAAGTCTATATGACGATTTTACACCTCAGATCTGTATTTAATTTGAAGAGCATACAATAACAAATGAAAAGGCATTCCACATCTTTCAAGGATCAAATTTTAACTCAAAATGTAGAGTAAAGATCTGTATCATGATTTCACACTTCGGTTCTATATTTATTTTGAAACACAGGAAAAAAGGAAAACTACTTATGAAATTACATCCCATATTATAAGTCTTATATTTGAAGGTTATCCAAGGAACGCAGACGAACATATCACCATTCTCATATGTGAAGGTTATTCACAAATCGCTCTGAGTGTAGACTAAATGCAAAGTTTAATGTAGATACTGGAAACACAGATCTTTTATATCTAGGGAAAGTTACATACCCTCTAGGAAATCAAATGCAACCAAAAGGGGAAACGTTTCAAAACGATCAACGCAAAATGAAGAGAGCATATTCTTTATGGAAATCGAATACAGAAAAGTCACATAAATTCTACAGAATGGAATTCATCCATTGGGAGAGCGTTGTGATTAATGTCCCATGGAAAACAAATCCTTTGTATTTGGGGTTCTAGGGGATCGAATGCAGACTTAAGTATTACCTCAAGGAATTCTGTCGATATAAGCTTTATATCACTGCATTCTATGGATCTACAATGCGGAGTATATTCATGCTAGCATGCAGAGTTTTCATCACCCAGAATTGTAGATACACTTATCTTAACTATCAAATAGCGAGGTAAAATAAGAACATAGTTATTGGAACCACGATCCCTCTCTGAAAAATGCACCCATCATAGATTATATAATCACAGATCTTGATCTCTCTCCTCCAATTCCACAAATGTGATCTTAATCTTGATCTTGATCTCCCTTTGGCCGAGAAAATACTTTTTTTTTCCAAGCACCGCCGCCCCCCCCGCCCCCCCCGAATTAGAGTGAGTGATGAGTATTAAATAGGGAAAACCTCTCATTGTGAGAAGAGATGCTTCCCCCATCACTAGAGATAACTCTCCTTGATCAATGCACCATAGTTTGTTAAACTCTGATGCAGCTGGTTCAACTGCGATCAAAGGTATTTCCTAAATCTCCCTCGTGGAAACTTCAATGCCCCCCATTTGTTGAGGCTTGGATTACTTTAAGAGATCGTCCCCCTCCAAACTCTTCTCAAAACACTGCGTAGAGGTACCAACAATCCTAAACTATTGCATAAGTTGTCTTGCGTGGATCCTAACTATTTCCCCAAATGTCGATTTCTTATTTAAGAGGTAACTATATTGTTAGGATTTCATTTATTAGCTTGAGCCTCCTCAATGATTATCATATCATTGTGTATTTCATTAATATAAGTATATATATATTCTATGTAATAACCCCCATATACATACATACATACATACATACATACATATATATAAATATATCAAAGTTCTTGTATTGTATGAAATGCCTTATATATATATTTATATGTGTGATAATATCAACCTTCTACTTTGAAACAAAATCTAACTTTACAATGTATATTAAATATATATATATATGAACAAAGATGTAATGAGTTGTTGAATTTTGACTATATAAATCACCTTTCTATTTTATCCATATATATTTAAAGGAAAAATATACTTAATGATTTAACTCTTCTTAAAACTTCTTTGCCTTCTAACCCTCATTATTAGATAATAATGTAAAATTCCTTTTATAGTTAGAATATAAGTTATCCGGGGAAAGGGATTATATTTTCTTTAGGATTCATAGGTACCAGAATGACATCCCATCTTGTTTAAATACCTCACTAGTTTTCTGCCTCTCTCCTAGTGGATTCGTCCCCAACCATCATTTTAGTCACGGACGCTTTCAGTCTCCTAGCAATATTTGTTTCATATATAATTTGATGATGCTAGGATAGTACTTATAGTGCCTTTTTACTTACACTTCATGTTTTTTGGTCGTGTTCTTAGGGGATGTTACAACTAATTTAGTCATTTTTAACCAATATTGGAATATCATTAGGGCACAAAGGAATCAAACCACCAACCTCCTTCTTGTAAGGAAGACACTCTTCCATTGAGATAGAACCCTTTAAGAATTTAGGATTCTAACTTACAGAGTCCTATATAATGGTAACAAAGATCAATACATTCCTTTGAGTACCTAATGGCTTGCAAATGATGATAGATTTTATAATTTCATAACATATGATAAAGTAAGTACATAGATATGGCTTCGAACGTGTCACAAGCAGGATTTGAACTTGGGAATTACCCCCACAAAACTCTTTTTCCAATCCAAAACCTAGATTTGAAGTGAAAATCCCTAGTTTGATGTGATAGCATCCTCCCTCACTATTCATTAACATCACCGGTCATTTCAGTCTCATTTCCTACATACCTTCTTTGTCTTGGGGTGTTTATCTATGTATGACTATAATAATTGCAAGTATAAATATTTTAGTAGCATATCCCTATATTGGGATTCCATACCACATTAATAATCTTCTCCTTCCTCCTATGATTACTTCCCATTGCTATAGATGTACAATATATAAAGTCACATTGCATGTCTCTGGTGAAATTAGGATATAAAGTCAACACATATTCCCAGTGAAGTTAGGATGCAAAATTCATTTAGGACCAACTATAGCATAAAACAACATGTCAAGAACATGTTTTGGATAGTTAAAGGAAGAGGAAAAATTATCGTCCCTAGATGCATGGAACACAGTCCAAAAAAGAATGAAATATATATTGGAAACATATGCACCATACATAATGGACAATAATGAGAGGAAAAATTGTGTCTTCCAACCAATGCCTTCAAGAACAGATAAGTTTGGTCGAATGATATATTTAGATTTAAGGAGTAAAATGTCACCAATATAGAGATTATTTGTGGGACCATATACACTATATAGTTCTTCATCTCCACTCTCAACCTGAATATGACAATTGGAGAAAAATAAGAACCGCCTCAACACAAATTGAAATAATATTTAAACTATAATCATTGCAAGGGATGATGCATGTTTACCAATAAACATGCAATTTTATTTCATTTTATGATGTCAATAATATCTCCAAATCAATATCAACTTGCGAATATCGAATAAACATTTCCATCTATCACTCAATTTTAGAATCTGTGTGGAATACTTTGCATTAAGTCAACTTCAATGATATCTAGACTCTAGAGCATAAGCAACTACCTGAAGGACAAGTGATGATGTTATAAAACCAAATGCATATCCCCCTACACGTGGATGACAAATACTTGCAACCTCTTTGAAGGCACTTGTGTTATGTTCTGCAAAGAATAAGCTATTAATAAGCTTTAAAAGAACTTTCAAACAAAATAAAAAACTACCACCTTAGCCACAATCAAAACTTTGACTCTTCAATTTGTATTGCATGTATAATGTATCCACAAATTAATTCCTTGAATTTTGTTGAATTTGACCAATTCATATCTCAATGAATGGAAAGCTAGAAAACCATTATATTTCAATATATCGAAAAACTTCAAAAATTAAATCAGATATATTTTCTAAAACTTTAAATAGGAATGAGAAAATAACATGACCTGTTTTGGATCCATGAATGCATACACCTATTGAAATATAACTATAAATGTGTGTCAACTTCAATTTTTAATAGACACTATAATTTCCCATTTTTCAGTTGTGTCCATATTCATAGTATTTCCTCATGAGTGGGGGTGACGTGGCCACTTGATTGTATAGGAGAGTTTCTTTCTTAGGATGAAAATAAAGGTCATAGAAATGTAATTAAAAGGGCATTAGAGATGGGTGAAACTATATACTGGAAAGGGGATATTGATTGGGAGTGAAGTGAGATGCACAAATGACAAAGTTCCAACAATAACTGTAAGTGATGTTGGAGGGTTTTCTCAATGAGGTGTGGTGCTTCCTTAAGGATCATTATTTGGGTGTGGTGGGGGAGGCACCACGTGGGGTATGTTGGAGTCCTAGATTCTACTGCAATGAGCATGAGGAAATACAATAAGCAGTTCATGAGGAAGTTCAAGAGGATTTCCTACTAATACATTGTGAGAGTGATACTGATAATTATCACCATTGTCTTCCTTCCTCGGCTTCATTTTTCAAATGAGTAGTTCCTCCTTCATTTCTATGGTTTTTTCTAACCCTTGTTATTTACATTAATACTCAATGTTATATCTTGTATCCAACTAAAGAAGAAGTTAATTAATTTAAGAGAGAATGTGTAAACACTATAATTAGATATCTAATTGATGCAGTACTCCAAAAAGGTGGCAATTTTATTAATAAGAATTAGGCAGGAGATGACCAACTTGTTAAGTGAGAACTCAACTCGTGTAATAGAACCGACTTGCAGTGTAACCTATTTAATATAGAAAACTAAAAGAATGGATGGAATTACTATTTTACTATGGCTTCTCACAATTTTTGAAAATAATCCCCTGCGCAAGCTTAAATATTTGCAAACCCTACAATGATTTTTTTTAGTGGTGTTTGGTATTAGATGCATTAGGCTAAAATATATTTTCTACTTCCCATTCTTTTGTCATATTTCTAAGGGGCCTTTACTAACTCATATTACCAATAAGGATTAGGATGGTTATTTTATGCTCGTATTTTCTATGTTCAATTGGGAAGCATTGAAATATGACAAGATCCTTCAACCAAAGAGGGGATTTATCTAAACATCATATAATCCATGGAGGGGAAGGAAATAAATTGATCGCATATAATTCAATGAATCCAACTCTAACAAATAGTAGGTTGATCATAAGTGTTTTCTAAAGAATCACATGAGCCCACTGGAAGCAGCCATCATTCCCTAGAATCCTTGTGGTTTGAAGCCTAATGTTTTCACTTACACATCTCTGATGGATGTTGGAAAATTAAGAGTTTGAAGTAGCCACTATAACAAAATATAGTTTTGGGGGTAGTTTTTCTAACCCCCCCCCAAAAAAAAAAATTATTTTGGTCTTTGTGGGTGGTTCATAAATCCCCCCCTCAAAAGTCTCGAGAATTTTTGGACTAACCCTCGAACCCATAGTATCATATGTAATCATATCAAATATTCATGGGGTATCATGTAAACCAATGGAAATTCCAAACAAATCTTTACCAAATATAATATATGTTCCAAAAAAGTACCAACGAAGGAGAGATCCGTGAGACTTGAGCCCTGAACATATTACCCACTATACAACCACTTAACCAATGTGCTATGCATACCCTTTGTTAAGGGCCACAACAGAGAATGTATTTAAGTTGTTTTCAATGGGTGTGGACCACAGTTAGGTCACCCACACCTTATAAATCCTGCATGCAAACCAAGAATGGTACAATATATAGTTCAACCTTGGAACACATATCAAGATAGTTTATGCATGCATTACAAGATGTTCTAGCACACATTTTGAGGTGAAATTTAACATTCCTATGTCGCGTTTGTGCACACACATCGAGGCAAGGTATAGTACTATTGCACACAAATCAAGGCATTATAAAATGTAGCACATATTTTGAGAGCATATATACTTTACATATCATAGGGACTTTGGATTCTATGTTAGAGGGGTAGTCCCAAGGTCCATCTTAGAAGGTGGTCGAATTTACAATCAAAAGTTGCATAATTTTGCTAGGATTCTTGTTATAGCAGAATTCACCACTCTAGGTGAATCACACTTTGTATGGCCTTCCCCTGTCCTGATGCAGATTCCTTAGACCCCATGGACCATTTTTTGTCCTTTGATGTTTCCTTTATCATCCCTAAAAACATATGAAAAATGATACACATGACTTTTAAACCTATAAGCGCGTATATACGCGGGTTTGATCACTAAAACCGTGTACATCGGGATGTGTGCATAATCCAAATCCTTTTGGAGTTTTCCTTGACATGGATCCGACTCATTTGACTCCTGGTCTTCCCTATGCCTTGAGATCACTCGGATTCGACCTTTCATTATCCCTTTGAAAGCTATATAAGGAACCCCTTGGTACATTGAAGGCAAGAAGAGAGAATTGAGAGCAAAGAAACTATAGTCCATTGTTGTCGAAACTTATGGTTGAGTCTGCATCCCTTTGTCCCTTGGAGCACTAGTGTGTTCTTCCCAAGCTTTCCTTTTGCTTGTGAGCTTGCTATCGAGAGATGGAGGATTGAGGTGGTGGAGGCCCAAGTGGGGAATTCAGTTTCTCTGGTTCGCAAACATGCCATCAGAGGTTGTATCTTGTAATCTCTGATTTATATTAATAGAAATATCTTTTCCTGTCCAATAATGTGTGTTTGAATGAATATTTTATCCATGGGATTATGTCAAATGCTTATACATTATTGATTATATATGCTAGAATAGATCTAACACCATGATATATAGAATGCTTGTATTGTTTACTTGTTGTTGAGGAAGTAATCTATCAATTCAAGTTGAAGATGGGAAAGCTCAACGAGGATCTACTTCAACCGTCCGGAATAAGGTACGAGGTCTGATCCTTTAGTGTTAGACATTTAATTTCTATTGCATATTGGAAAGGATTGATTTCTGGAATCAAGTTGTTTGTTGTGGTACCCCAAGCCATATGAATTTCTCTCTGTAACAGAATTGGTGACTCTGCTGGGGAGTTCCTAGTAGTTGTCCTTTGGGGGTTGTTTTCTTGGCATTCAATGAATTTGAATTGCTCTTTATCTCTTGTTTCTGTGTCAGGTCTGGGGGAATGTATGCCTGGTGGAGTCTGATTGGTGTGAATTTTGTCTCAGCCTATCTGTTTGCCTTGATTTTATGTACCTTTCTTCCTATACGTGAGTTTTTAACTCACAGTCGCGTATACACGCGGGTTCCTCTGTGATTTCCACGTATACACGCGAGTTTACTGTGAACAGTCGCGTATACCCTTTCTTTTGCCTTTTTGTGGAAGATAATTGGTTGCTGGGTGAATTTTGATATTTGTTGAGTCTCCTTTGACACTGCCTGAGTCTGTTGAGACCTCTGTTTCTGACCAGAAACGTTTTTTTTAGGCTATTTTTTTTTAGAAGGTTCTTGTCATGGCATTTTCGATTTTTTGTTTGAGATTAGTGCATTAGAGTTCTTTTACCTTAGGGCTTTTCTTGAGTGCTGTTTGGGTGTGCTTGCAGATTCTAGGGGTTGTAGAATCATTCTTTTGCTTTTTGCATCTCTTTTATTTTCAAAAAATCCAAAAACATTTGCTTATCATCATGAATTGCATTTTGCACTTTGCATTGTACTTGCACTAGATTTGCTTTGGAGTACTAGTTAGGACTTCATATAGGAAAATTTGCATTCATCATTTGAAGAAGAATTGTGCATTTCACGTAGTAGCATACCCTTTTTTCATGGATACAATGCATTTGCATTGATTGTTAGGTGTGCATTTTACTTCATGTTGCGTCATAACACCATTAGTTGCACGGTCATATCCGTTTTTTGAGTAATAAAGCCAACTAAAATCAATGCTAAATAAAATGAATTACACTCTTTTCTTTTCTAGGGTGCACCAACAAGCTTAGGTTTTAGGATCTTGGAATAGTTCATTGTAAGTCAATTCTCCAAGATCACTAAACAACAACATCTAGGTGTCTGTCCAGGTGAGTGTGTGAAATCCTTGGTATAACCAGTGTTTCTCAGGATCCTCCTCTCAAAAGGGAGTTAAGCACGAGGCAGTGTGAGCGGTTATTGATTGGGATGAACCCTAGTCATAACTGAGTAGCACTGGAGATATTTCCAGGATTGTATTCATATGTGGGGGCTCTTTCGAGAGTTTCGGGCTTTGCTACCCTGCCCATACGGTCAATCCCGCCCGCGACTGTCCGCCTGAGCATTGATTATATTGAGGGGACCTTAGTGGCATTACCTAGGATATCTAGGGGGTACTTTGCAGGGGTTATTCTGCGGGTGTCCTGGCCAGGTTGGGGTCGGACAGCACAGTCGCTTTACGCATTGAAGCTGAGGGCCACGATAATTGGTTATGTACCTCTGCTTATTGTGTATGAGAGTCTCAAGCCTCTCCTAGGTGAGACATACCTGCTTCATTCGGGAGCTCACTTATCTAGCCCTTGTTTGCTTGCATTTGGATTTATATTTTATTAGTGATTTCTCTGTGCATGATAGTTGGCCTAGGGTTTATGTAAATAGAGAGTCTTTGCTATTTTTTGAGTCATTGTGGATTCAAGTGCAGTTCCTCACCGTTCTCGTCATTTAGCAGGACTTCTGCCTTCTACTTCTCCTCATCCTTTGGGAGAGAGACCTAGACAGTCCAGGCGGACTATGTCACACATTGATTCACACACCATGGGAGACCGTTTAGAGGATATTCCTGAACCACCTCCTCCCATTCATGTAGACGATGGGGAATTTACTCCTACTTATGATCCTTCACCCGAATTAGTTGAGTTAGGTCCTGTGATTTCTGAGATAGGAACCTTGCACAATAGATATACTCACTATAGGGTTGATTCCCCATTGACGCATTACCGGTATGGAATGCCAGAGGATGTCGAGACTCATTTTGAACCTGCCAACACTAGCTACGGTATTTATGCTACATCTGGTTTCCCTACACATGATTTGGCATTTCATGTCGAATCTGAATTCGAGCCTAACACTATGCCTGGGGGAACTCTCATTCCTTACCATGCGGAGAGGTTTGGGAGCACTAGTCACATTGCACCTTTCATCCCAGTGGTGGAAGCTACATCGTATATCCCTCCTAGGTATAGGGTTAGCGAACTGATTAGGATACCAAATCCGAGATGAGTGACGATAGGTGGTAGCACATATATTATTACTCAGATTCCTTTGTCCTCAGTCCCTAGTTCTTCAAATGTACATCCTCCACCTTATTCACGTGGTCCTTCGCGCCGGTATATGGCTACGAGTCAGGTCCGTACTGCAGTTACTAGATCGATTGTGTCTCAAGTTTACATACCACCTGTTGCTTTGGGAGGCTATGTTCATACTTCTAGAGGTCATCTTGCTACTTTCGGGGCATATATCCCTACTTCTGGTATGTATATCCCTACTTTCGGACCGTATCTTCCTACCTACGGAGTGTCTCATGGGGCATCGCATGCGATGACCTATGGACCCTATTATGGGACGCAGTATGGATAGGTTTCTTCACCTTATGGAGGCGGGTATCAAAAACCTACTTACTCTCCTAATTACGGCTTTGTAGCTCCTACTAGTCAAGGTCCACCATACTATGGTGCTTCCATGCCACCCTATATAGGTCAGACAAGAGGAGGACACTATGGCCAAGTCCATGGTGGTAATCAACCCTATATGAACCAGGGAGTGGTCCATCGGCCTCATCATCCTAGGATCCCTTTCCTTACAATGCTTTATCTTCCTGACTTATCGAGACTGACGAACGATCCTGTGGCTCATGACCCGGCTTGGTCGGCTGTCCCTACCAAACTTCCTTTGGACATACCTAAGTTCGAAGGCAAACCGGGAGAGGATCTGAGCAAACAAGTTACTACGTTTCACCTATGGTGCTCTTCGAATTCCTTATATCAGGACTCAATCCATTTGAGACTATTTCAACGCACCCTTACAGGGCCTGCCGCGAAGTGGTATATAGAGTTACCTAAGGGAGCTTTCGCTTTGTTCGACGACCTTGCGATGACTTTTCTTAATCACTTCCAGCTACCAGTATGCTATGACGTTGGTACTGAACTCTTGTCGACATTCCAGCAAGATAAAGGCACACATATTTCTGATCATATTCAAGAGTGGCGTAGATGGAAGAGGTTAATTAAAGCTTTTATACCGCCAGAGTTTCTCCTCGAGTGGTTCCTCAAGTCGTTATTGCCATATATAGCGAAGGATGTTTCCACATATGGAGTGCAGAATGAGGAAAAAGTGATTTTTAGGGCACAGGAACTGGACTTGATTTATGCTCAGTCCGGTTTGTTGTATGAGATTATTCTCAATGCTCCTCATTCCAGTTTTGATCGCAAAGTCAAACCTGGACCACATGCCGATGGCATTGTGGGTTGTGCAAGTGCAAAACCTACCGATTAAGTTGCAACGCAAGTTAGTCAATTGTAAATCAACCAATCTACTTTGGGACAAGCTAGGGCTTCATCTCAACCCGCCCAAACGACGAGTGTACTTTCTGTGCAATCGTCGGACCAGAAGGGTAACCAGCAGCCCGAACGGAATAGAAAAAAGGGTAAAAATAATAATCGAAAGGGTGGGAATAAGAATGAGAATGCTAACAATAATGACAAGAATGGTAGAAATGCTGGGGGGGACAAGCAAGCGAAACGTAAGGTTAAGTTCCCTTGCAAGTTATGTAAGGACGATCACCTCACTTACTTGTTCCCTCGGATTGAAGAAGCTTCGAGATTCTTAGCACAAGGCCCAACTATGCTAACTAACCCTTTACCGCATAATCAAAATATGAACTTGAAGTCCCATGACCAGTCTAGTGATGATGATCCACCGGAGGGTAGTGGTCATGGGTGCATTAACATGGTCCGTGCTGCGAAAGTTGTGACTCATGTGAAAGATTATAGTTCGTCACAACCTAGCCCAGGAAAAGAGCCTGATCCACTAGGGTCCCCTTTGCGCATTAAGAAACCTACGGATAAACCTGAGGCTACACCTCGCATTCCTAAGGGAGTCCTTAAGCTTCCAAGGAATAATCCAAATGCCCGAGCCGCCCAGAATTATTCAGTTGTTGAGGATTTGGGCCACACTCCTTGTGCGATGTCTGCATTGGAAGTGCTTCAGAGTTGTCCTTCGCAAAGGAAGGCGTTGCTTTCTGCCCTTGGTGTGAACGATGATGATTCTTCCTCTGTGATCAAATTTGAAACCGCAGGACTCCAGCCTCACTTGCCCTACTATGTGTCTCTTCTGGTGCATGTAGAATGTCTTAATATGACCGTCAAGCGCACTGTGATTGACGAGGGTGTTACTGCTTCTGTGATGTCTTTGGCCTGTTGGAAGGGTCTAGGTTCTCCTGAGCTATCTAAATCAGCGACTATGTTAACTGCGTTCGATGGGAGATATTTTAGGCCACATGGTATCCTTCCTTCCCTTAAAGTCTGTTTGGGGGGAAAGACCGTTGCGATAGAGGTTGAGGTGGTTGATGCACCCCTTGACTACAATCTCTTGCTGGGTAGGAACTGGATGTACAGTATGCAAGCCGTTGCTTCTTCCTTGTTCCATGTTGTATGCTTTCCACATAACAGGAATATTGTAACGATTGATCAAATGACATTCAAGAATCCGTCTGTTACTGCATCTTTGGGAGCTTCGATCCCGATCGTTGATCACTCTCAGCCGGCAACTGGGAGTGTGGGTGTAGGCATGTATCCATCCATCATGGGAAGCTTTAGTTGTCCTGCACCATTTCTCATGATAGGATCTAGTTTCAATGAGGCTTCGACATCAACGACATCGGTGTCTTTTCGCACGACCCATATGGAAGATCCTTGGATTCTTCCTACACCGAGTACGTCGAGTGAGCCTATCGAGACGAGTGTGTCGTTTCCTACAGCTATGATTTCTTATCAAGCTAATCTAGAGTCTACTACAGAGCCTAGTCCTTCCTCTTCACGGACAGAGGAGGAGGACCCTTATGTGCTGCCAGCATGGGCAGTATAGTCTTCTCATGCCCATGACTACCTTGATACAGTTTTCCCTTCGGATGAAGTGATTATTGAGGCTATGTCGGGAGTTGAGCCACCATGGGAGGAACTTCATCATAGATTGTACTTTCTTCCAGAGCTTGACCGATTGGAGTGTGAGGATTTTAGGGTGGTTCTTAGTCAAAGAGTTGGTATCCCTGTGGTTCCATTAAGCTCTCCTGGTCCGATGGCTAATGGAAACATGGAAAACATATCTTCAATGATTCCTATCAACATCTCTCACGATCCTGGCATGATAGAGAATGTCTATATTGGGGTGGAATGTTCCCATCTTGATATTCTGGAATATACCGAGCTATTCAAGGAATTCCATGATATTTTTGCTTGGTCTTACGACGAGATGCCAGGTATTGACCCTTGAATTTTTGAACACGAGATTAAGACTTACCCCAACGCTAAGCCTGTTCGACAACGTTTACATGCGGTGAATCCTAGGAAAGCACCCGCCATTAAGGCAGAGATAGAGAAGCTGTTGAAAGCCGGTTTCATCTATCCCGTTCCCTTGACGGAATGGGTTTCAAACCCAGTTCCAGTGGATAAGAAGCAGGGAGCGATCCGCATATGCACTGATTTCCACGATTTGAATCGTGCTTGTCCTAAGGACAACTTCCCCACACCATTTATAGATCAGATTTTGGATGAGTGTGGGGTAGCAAGGTGTTCTCCTTTATGGATGAATTTTTTGGGTATAATCAGATATAGATTAAACCTGAGGACCAACATAAGACTACATTTATTTGTCCTTGGGGAACGTTTGCATATCGAAAAATGCCTTTCGGCCTTAAAAACGCTGGAGCTACATTTCAGCGGGAAATGACCTTGATTTTCCACGATCTCAAGTCAATTATTGAAGTATTTTTGGATGACCTCACTGCTCATTCTCGCAAGAGAATGCGTCATCCTTATCACTTGAGATTGGTATTCGAAAGATGCCGACACTATTTGGTTAGATTAAATCCTCACAAGTGCATCTTTTGCGTGAAGTCAGGTCGTTTGTTAGGATTCATCGTTTCGAAAGAGGGTATAAGAGTCGAACCTTTGAAGGTTGAGGCAATACTTTAGTTGTCTCCCTCGAAGAATATTCATCATCTTCAGTGTTTGCAAGGCATGGAAAAATTCTTACGAAGATTTGTTTTCAACTTTTCCAATTTGACTAAAGGCTTCATGTGTCTCTTGAAGAAGGACACACCCTTTTATTGGTTGAGCGAGCCTAGGGTTCCTTCGATGCACTCAAGCGAGCCCTAGCATCGGCCCCAGTGATTAGTCCTACGGATTATAGCCGTGATTTTCTATTATATGTGGCCACATCCTTAGAGATGATTGGTATGGTTTTGTTTCAAGAGGATGAGGAGCTCCAAGAGCATGTCATATATTATCTAAGCCGAAACCTTATTGATGCAGAAATTCGTTATTCCCATGTCGAGTAGCTTGCTTTAGCTACCATACATGTGGTTCAGTGGTTGAGACATTATATTCTCCTTCGCCAGACCTTGTTTGTGGCCCATGTCAATCCGTTTCAATTCGTCCTCACCCGAAGGATGATTGGGGGAAAGTATAATAAATGGATTGTCATTCTGCAAGAATTCGATCTCGAGTTTGTTTCGGCAAAATCGAAGAAGTCTTTAATTTTTGCAGAGCTTATATCAGATTTCCCGAGCGAGGCCGAGGATTTGGTTTGTGAAGATACGTTTGTAGATGAACACATATTCTTAATATCAACGTTAGACCCATGGTATGAGGATATCATAGTATATTTACAAACACAGAAGACCCCTACTCACCTCTTGCGAGATGAACGACGATGATTACATCACGTCTCTAAGAACTAACTCATAGTGGACAATACTTTGTACCGCCGTGGGGTAGATTCCATTTTATGATGTTGTTTAACTCATGCAGAGGCCGAGGTTGTGCTAAATGATTGCCATGGAGGGGCGTGTGGTGGTCATTTATCTGGGATTTCTACAGCTCAAAAGATTTTGAGAGTGGGTTATTTCTGGCCGTCAATCTTAAGGATTGTGTTGATGCGTTCAAGAGGTGCCACCCTTTCCAGGTGTTCGTACATAATATGAGATCGAAACCTGCCCCATTACATCCCATTATCACCGCCGGTCCCTTCACTAAGTGGGGGCTCGATTTTATGGATTGCAACCTAGCTTCGGCTGGGGGGCACCATCACATTATAGTGGCTGTTGATTATTTCAAGAAATGGGTTGAGGTATGCCTACAGTAAAATCTGACGGTGAGACAGCTGCTCACTTTGTGTTCAACCAAATTATTACTTAGTTCGGGATTCCGAAAGAGCTTGTCACTAACCATGGCTCACACTTTCAGAACCGTATGATGGAAGAGTTGGCATCCAAGTTAGGGTATAAGCAAGAACATTCATCTTATTATTACCCCCAAGCAAATGGACAGGTAGAGGCAGTGAATAAATCACTCAAATCCATTCTCCAACGAACCATCGCACAAAGCAAAAATAATTGACACATTATGTTATATCCTGCTTTGTGGGCATATCGAACCGCGGTTAAGACTTCCACTGGTTTTTATCCATATCATCTTGTACATGGAGTGGAGTCGATATTGCCGGTTGAATGCGAAATTCCTTCGTTGAAGCTAGCTGTGGAACTCTTACCAGACACTTCCCGATTAGAGGAGCATTTGGTTCACCTTGAGCAACTTGATGAGCAGCGTCGGGATGCCTTGGTGGCTCTAGAAGTCAATAAATGTCGCGTTAAGGTCCAGTATGATAAGTCTGTCCATCCAAGGGTGTTTAGTGAAGGCGATTTGGTCCTTTTGTGGGATCAACCGAAAGAACCCTTGGGGGCAGGGAAATTTAATCCTATGTGGTGTGGTCCTTACGTGGTCAAGCGTGTGTTAGAGAAGTGTGCATATGAGTTAGTGGACTATGAAGGAACAGCTTTAGCGGAGCCTAGAAATGGGCTCTATCTCTAAAAATACTATGCATGATCTTTAGCCAAGGCTGCTTGTTGTATATTATTGTACAACTTTGCATAGTTAGGTATTTTCCTTATTGTGATCATGTTTGTGATTAGTTTCCATTTCTTTTGGCAGATGTCAATGGAATCTTCCACCTACATAGGATTCGCAGATGGTGCAAGCCATCACACTCAACACTCAGCCTCTGCTGCTTGGGTGATTTATACTCCTATGGGTCAGGTACTGTCTTCAGGAGGTGTATGTCTATGGCCATCTTCCAACAATGTTGCTGAATATAGAACCGTTATTGAGCTTCTACGAGATGCCATTTTGCATGGCGTTCTATCTCTTGAGGTACGTCTTGATTCAAAGTTAGTAGTGTCACAACTCAATGGTTTGTACCATGTTAGAGATCCGGCATTATTGAGAAGGTTCTTACGTGTGAGATTGTTAGAACGGAAATTTGACAATATAACATATATACACATTCCAAGAAATAATAATCAAGTTGCTGACTCATATGCTAACTACGTGTTAGATTGGAATTTGTTTCATTCACAATAAATTAATCACAAACACAATTTTTACACATGTAAATAAATAAATCGATCACCATAAAAAATTTTATATATACATAAAAAATGTGATAATACATAGTGTCATGATACAAAATTGGGGCTCTCAAGCCACCATCATATAATACACGGTCGTACAAAATATATAGACTCCCAAGTGTCTAATCCGGTGGAGGAGGAGGAGGGTTGTGATCATGGAACGTCACTACGGCTATAGCTAGCCGTCAAAATAAACACACCCATGCGCGTGGTACACCCACCACCTGCCACTGCATGGCCTCAGGCAAGTCCTCAACTTGCGCCATGGGAACTCTATGAGTCAGTATCAAAAAGTTGGTATGAATGCTCTGGAGCGTTCGCTCCGTATCCACACCCATGATGTCATCTCCTCTTCCCCTCCGTCTATGATGAGGGAAGCCCTCTAGCCACCGTGGTCCCACATCTGCACACAAATGGTAGATGTCACTATGTATTGTCATGCAAAAATATGGCTTTTTGATTCCACATAATCAAGAAAATACAAAAAAAAATTAAATAACTCAAAAAATTTAAAAAGAGAGGGTCGAGATTCATTACCTATATCACCATATGCCGATCTTGGTGGCAGCGGCATGTCCGGGTCCCCTCGGAAATCTATCCCTGCTTAGGGGTATTCATCGATGGCAACTATCTGTCGTTGCCACCATGGAAAGAAGTTAGCTGGATATGGGTTGGCCACCCTACCACCCCCCAGTCTACTCATAGCATCTTCCCAATTCCATTGGGACGGATCTCAAACCCCGTGGAGAGGAACATCCGCTCTAGGGCTCAATCCTGGAACACGCTCGAAGAAAAAGGTGCTCAAAATACTGCTAAACCTGAAGTTCCACACCCTGCCTGCCTTACACTCACTGAGCTGATGTTTCATGTTTCTCAGTAGTGTAGTACTCCAGTCGTAAATAGTGGGTCTCATGCACTCCACTGCATAGAACATTAGAGGCCGCGAGGCCTGGTGGAGTGATGCTAAGCCTGCTATCCTGCCTAGCATCAGTAATATGACCTTTAGGCCCAGCACCTGTATAGCATTGGTAGGAACCTGACTCCCCACCTTCTCGGTGTCTGGATAACAGTACACGGCAATGTACTCGTCGATAGTCAGGCCACCCCTTGCCCCACCACGGGAACGAAGGTTCACCACCTCCCCTCGTCTAGAAAGCCCTGTGATAAAGTATATGTCCTCCACCTCTATGGTGAGGGACATCCCATCAATATGAAAGGACTCTGAGTCTGGATACCAATAGTCTACCAACATCTGTAGTAGTCTTGGTTTGGCCCTCAAACCACCAAGACACCAAAACTTGTAGAGTCCGCATGCACGTAAAGCTTGTTGAGCCATTAAGTCGGCCCTTACTGCTTCCTCTACTTCACCATGCTCATGCTCTCTCCACTCTAGCACCATCCTGCAAAATAAATTGCAAATTTACCCATTAGTTTATTGAAAAAATCATATGCGCGGCCTCATACGCAATTGTTTTGAAAACATCTGCTTATGTACGCGGGTTTTAGGCCCTTTTCCACGTATATCCAGCCCTATACGCGGAAAAAGCCTTGATTTCCGCGTGGGCCGCAACGCTCATTTTGGGATGGCCTAAGAAACTTATTTGACCATGAAAATTCATAAAAATTGTATGAAAATGCAAGAGGAGAGCATGAATAAATACCTGGAAGAAACAGTTGTGAATTTCGCCGACTGGACCTCCTAGAATTTGCTGTTGAAAATCAGAGCTCAAATGGGTAAAAGTTTCAAATGATTTATATTTTTTACTATTTATAGAAAAATTTTCATACTCCTCTTGATATTATGCTGGCCTATTTCCATCAAGACTCCCTCGTGTCAAGTTGTGAATGCATTATCATGAGATTTTCCTGCCTTATTAAGCTTTATGTCGGCTCCCTCGACATTGCGTTTCATCCATATAGCTCGAGCTTGTCTCATGTCTAGCCATGCAGAGCCATTTTTTATATCTTTCGCAGCTTGATTTCCTTTTTACCAGGAGGGGATTTTCCCCCGAGTGTCGATATCCTACACATGTATCCTTGCATTGAGCATAGGTATGTTCCACTGCTTGGAACTAAATTCTTTTCCCTTATGACACTCATCTCCTCCTAGTTTGTAACTATAAAGCTATTTTATTCTTTTTTCAAGCTTTTCAAATAACTGAAAAAGTCCAAAAAAAAAAAAATCAAAAAACCAAAAAGCCGGACAAGGAAAGATGTTATCTGTGGTAGCTGTCGAGTCGTGTTGCCTTTGAATAGAGCACTGTATATCACATCCATTGGTTGGGTTATATTTTGACTTTAGGAGCTGTACTCGTTTGTCTGAGTTTATCTCCACTGACTGGTTAAGCTTCCAGTCCCTATGGAGCCTCTGTTGATGCCTCCTGTGTCACAGAGATGTCCCAGTTTGTATATTGAGTCTATGCTGCCTTCATTTAGTCACCATACATCGTTATTCTCTTGTTCGAAGGAATTTGAAACCTAAGTCGGCCATTCCTTAGTTATCTTGACTTTGCATGTCGGCCATTCCCAGTACAGTTACTGTTTCGTGCACCTTATGATCGAGTCCTTCCACATTATACAGCTTTGTTGAGTACCTCATGTTGGATGATGGGGATGCCTTAATGCCCTCCTTCCAGTGGATTTCATCCCATCGACTTCAGATCATTTATTCTGGGATTGGAATCTAGAGTCATTTTGAGTGCCTTGAGACTTGCAGTCATCAGTGGCAGGTTCTCTCACCATCGACAGTTCTTGGGAATACATCAATGTCCCCTGATCGATGGATCCTATCAAGTGTTCGACCTCAACACATTTATTCACACTTGTTAGTTTGCACTCTAGTACCTTGATTCCCATTTTCATTATCGGTGGGTGATCTTGCATATGTTAACGGTATACATTAATGACCGGTAATCAGACGATGGACTACTATGTTCAACCTCGACACCTCTATTCGCATAGTAGGACATGTACTCGTAGCGGTTTGTGTAGAAGACTTTCCAGACTAGTGGCATCTCTTATATGCTACCTCCTTGATCGTGCCAGTGTTCATAAGATTTCAGCTCTCGTGACTTGATTCCAGTATATGTCAGATATTTCCAGCCACTATGGAGATCTTGATCTATTATATCTTCAGCCATTATGGAGATCATGGTCCTATGTATATCTTCATCATGGAGATGCTGATCTATGTATATTGTACGTGGCGATGACCACATATGTGATATCATGTATCATGCCTATTCATGGCCATTGTACTCTTATGTATCCGAGACTACTATATGTATTTGCAGTTGTATGCAGAGTTGTATTATTGTACTATGCTGATTGGGTGGCTGGTCTTCCATTTGGGATCCTTCATCACTCCACTTCTAGGATGGACTTATAATGTATTTCAGCCATCGTATGACTCCTCTAACCTCACACATTAGGGGGCATCTGTTATATCAGAATTCACCACTCTAGGTGAATCACACTTTGTATGGCCTTCCCCTGTCCCGATGCAGATTCCTTAGACCCCATGGACCATTTTTTGTCCTTTGATGTTTCCTTGATCATCCCTAAAAACATATGAAAAATGATACATGTGACTTTTAAACCTATAAGCGCGTATATAAGCAGGTTTGACCACTAAAACTGCGTACATCAGGATGTGTGCATAATCCAAATCCTTTTGTAGTTTTCCTTGACATGGATCCGACTCATTTGACTCCTGGCCTTCTCTATGCCTTGAGATCGCTCGGATTCGACCTTTCATTATCCCTTTGAAAGCTATATAAGGAACCCCTTGGTACATTGAAGGTAAGAAGAGAGAATTGAGAGCAAAGAAACTATAATCCATTGTTACCGAAACTTATGCTTGAGTCTACATCTCTTTGTCCCTTTGAGCACTAGTGTGTTCTTCCCAAGCTTTCCTTTTTCCTGTGAGCTTGCTATCGAGAGATGGAGGATTGAGGTGGTGGAGGCCCAAGTGGGGGATTCAGCTTCTCTGGTTCGCAGACGTGCCATCAGAGGTTGTATCTTGTAATCTCTGATTTATATTAATAGAAATATCTTTTTCTGTCTAATAATGTGTGTTTGAATGAATATTTTATCCATGGGATTATGTCAAATGCTTATACATTTATGATTATATATGCTAGAATAGATCTAACACCATGATATATAGAATGCTTGTATTGTTTACTTGTTGTTAAGGAAGTAATCTATCAATTCAGGATGAAGATTGGAAAGCTCAACGAGGATCTACTTCAACCTTCTGGAATAAGGTACGAGGTCTGATCCTTTAGTGTTAGACATTTAATTTATATTGCATATTGGAAAGGATTGATTTCTGGAGTCAAGCTGTCTGTTGTGGTACCCCAAGCCATAGGAATTTCTCTCTGTAACAATTCTGATTTTGGTTTTTGTTTCTACATTCAAGCAGGCAATCGAAAAAGTGCTTGCATGACCCTTTCAGCTACACCAAAGTACAACCATGTTTATACTTCAGAGTTGCAAAATTTATTGTAGAAGCTATTGGTAATGTTCATTTATTTTCTAGAACAACATAACACAAATGTGACATCATAGGTTTATATTTATCCTTCATTTTTGTATATTGTTTAAGCATTTGAGACTAATGAAGAGTGGGCCCACTATTGGGAGTATACTCGAAGATGTAGCTCGAAATGGGTGAGCTCCATTAACAAGTTTTGATGCACTTGTGAATTATATTTTCTCTTTTAGTCTTATTTTAATCATCTCACAATTCTCTTTAAAAGCATGGATTAAGCAAGTTATCTTCCTTAAGTATAAGAGTTTGGTTAAGTAAAGAGTAGTTCACATAAAATAAAGCTCTCGTTTTATTTGAAAAAATATTAGTTATCCAGTGACTAAATATTTTTCAGATCAATGGATAGTCTCTTAGAAGAGACCATTGATGTATTTTTTTCCACTTAGATATCTAGGAAATCTTCCTTGACATAAATGTTGAAAGGTAATTCTAATTTAGGAGGACCTAGTTAATTCTAGTCTTATATCCATGGCCTTGAAACTTTACCCCAAGATATTTTTTATAAAGTTGATAAATGGCCTACTAAGCCCTTCATATAGACCGACTACTATACAATGTAAGTATATGATCCCCTTCACACTAGGTTTATTTATAAGATAATGCTACTAGGTTTTATAGTCCTAACCTTGGCACCCAAGAGATAGTTCCTATACACCACTCTTTATAAACTACTTCTCTACTTATTATAAGCATTGTAGTATCTCCCAATAATTTAATCTAGATCTAAACCAAGTACCTATCATGAAGTCTTCACTTAATGAAACTATGCCCTAACACATGCGTTCATGGTATATTAAATATTACCCCTAATTTCATTAGATTTTGATAAATACCTACCAAAATACATTTGCTAATACCCCCTCCCAATACACCTTTCCAATTTAAAAAACACTAATTTTATTAGATATCCCATTTTATATCCCCCAATACCTATAAACCCCCCATACCCTACATCCCCCCTTAATACCTACAATATATTAACCATATTTTTCTCAACTTAGAAACCCCCTTATGAATGAACACGATAAGATATTGGTTAACAAGGTGAAGCCCTCGTGGTACCTATACACCCTCCTCTTTTTATCAATCAACTTGGTCCTATACGATGTCGCTTATACTACTATTTATAGTTCTTATACATTCTTTTACAAGTTGATTTTGTATAGATCTCTCACTGCTGTGGTAACATACCTAGTGAAATTATGTTTAGATAGTTAGTTCATTCTGCATTTGTTTCATATTATGTACCTAGCCCTAGCCTATATAAATTACACTTATATACACGCTTATATATGTCTTTTTAGTTCCTTTAATATAGTAGAATACTTTTATAAAGACAATTTGTGCATATTATATTCGTAATTACCTAGCATAAGACATTAGAGTTAGCCATTATACAATTCATTAGGAATCCGTTGAACCCAAATTTTGTCAAATCCAAAGTCTATCACAAGGTTCCTTCTTTCCTCACTTTTAATGAAAAGAGAGATGGCAAAGCTTACCTAGCCAACTATGTTTCCATCTAAAGAGGGCATCCAATATTAGATATAAATCATGGCTGAACTATTTTCATACCCTCTATCTATTTAATCACTATAATGGTTCCATAACCTTCACTGATCTCCTATTACCTATTTTAATATATAAGATATAAGTTTGTTTAAGCTTTGCTTTATATGTTTGGATTAGGTCGAGTTAAGGAATCCATTCTAACCAATGCTTTGGCCATAAAAGAAATTGAATATGATTCTAATATTGTATGGTGGTGGAAATTGGTCTAATGTAAGGTCATTTTATCTATTCATAATGATTAAGTCCATAGTTTTCTCATAAAATCCCTTAGAGTTAGACTTCTAATTGAATTACTCGTAAATGAGCTCACTACCTATTTGTAATCTTTGGCTCATGTCTTAAAACATAATGAGATAAACATATAATGAAATGATTTTTTTTAGAAATATGTGATCTTCCCTTAATTACTTATACATTTCATAAAAGCAATTGTTACTACAAATTAGTGCAAAAATGACATCTATTATATTGAAAAAAGGACATATACCTAAAGCAATGCGTTGACATTAACATAAGAAAAAATATAAGATGAAATAACCACTTTGTTAAACATCACCAATAGTACTGTGAAACCCAAATGAGTTAATAGAAACATTTGGCATATCTATCACAAAGAATTATCCACTGGATCTAATCTTGCAAAATATAGATTCAATTAAAATATGCAACAATTGAGAAAATATTCTTTACAATTTTTTAATACTTGAATCATACAAACATTCATAGAGTTGACGACTGCACAAAAGGTGGAAAACATTCTTAGAACATAAAAATTTATCATCTACATAAGGGCACATGCGATGTGTAATCAACTAACCAATACCCTATTTATTCAACCATTTTTAACATCTTATCAATAAAATAAAAAATAGAAGATGCCAAAATACAGACTTGCTTGAGATTTGATAGGTTTTGAGAATAGCTTATTCTCTACTAAACAAGGTCAACCACGTGAAGGTGGAATCTCATCTGGCCTCTCCCCCTCCTCACATCACTCTCAATTCCCCATAACCCATCCATATAGTGCAAAAGAAATGAAATTAACATAAAATAATTAAACAAGTAGATTCCATAATATAGCTCACTTATCTTCCTCCATCTGGAAATGTTTTTCCTTATCTTCTCCTTCCCTTTTCCTTTGTTTCCTCTCACAGAGTCTTCCACTATCTCTTAGGAATTATAGGTGGTTAATCATACTGAATTTTTTTCCAATATTAAACCTATATGTTGTTAAAATAATCAACCCATAGTTTACCCATTTAGACATTAATTTAATTATTTCTGTCTTATTAGCCTAGTTCATGTGTCCCACCTTGTGCAAGTTGTCTTTTACCTATCCATAGTGGTAAAACTTGCCTCATTTGACTCATGTAGCGCATGGGAAAGACTAAGGAATCAAATATACTTTATTCCTGGCCTCCTAGGTGCCCTTCTGCTTTTTCTGCTTTATTCCCTTCTTTTTCAGTGTTTTAAGGAAAATAGAAAAGCTAGACTAGGTGAGGTGAACTAGTTTTTTGTCCTCTTCATCCTCCACTCTTTTCTCCATGCAAAAGCATGTATGAGCTGCCATTCCACCACTCTTTAGCTTTCCTAAGCCATTTTTCTAATTCGTGAGCTCCATGACAGATTTGGGATCAACTTTTTACACTTATGGGGGATTTGCTTATTTTTAGTAAGCCTGCTTTATGCTAGATTCAAATTGCTCCTCATGCATTCGAATCCTTGATGTATGTTATTTATTTAGAAACCTATTTTATTATAGGGTTGGCTATTGTACACTGATTTAATACAGTTTAGTGTTCAGCTCCAATTTTCAGTCTCTTTGTGAGTGATTTTGCATGATCAATTGTTAATTGTTGTGAGTAAAATTAATCTATCACCTGGTTCAATTTCCACATGGTATCAGAGCCATTGTATATTGTTTCTCTCCTTCAAAATTTTTTTTGCAGGTTCGACATCAGTGACTGGGAGCCTTCTACTGACAGCCGAGACAGATTTTCTAAGCTATGGATCAATCATAGAAAACTATCTTGACTCCCTTCAATTTATTTGAATGGAAAGCAGAGATGGAGATACTGTTGAGAGTGAAAGGCCTCTACAGGGTGACTATGGAAACAGAAGTAGAGGCCAATGCAGCTGCAGAGAAGATAAAATGGCACAATAGGAGGGATGAGGCTTATGGCCTCCTGTGTCTGAGTATTTCCAGAGACCTCCTTTTCCATCTCGATGGATTGGCATCACCGAATGAAGTATGGGAGAAGCTTGCTGATATTTTTGGAAAGACAGATGAGATGAGGGGACATCAAATCGAAAATGAGCTGATTTCTCTGAGTCCAACAAGCTTTGAATCCCTGCAGCTATATTTATCCAAGTTCAAAGCACTAGTTTTGCAGCTCAAACAGTGTGGTATCGAAAAGAAAGATGATCAGCTCATACTAGCCATCCTCTTGAAGCTGGGCCTTGATTATTCAGTGTTTGTTTCGATCTTCTATGCCACAAAACTGACAGCTCGAACCTGGAAGATGCCTAGCCTTGCAGATTTCATGGAATCTCTCACACAAGAACAGGACAAGCTGGTGATGATGGGCACCATCAAACCATCCAAAGATCAAGCTTTGATTTATGGAGATTCGAGGGTGGATTCAAAAAGCAAAAAGAAAGCTAAAAAGCCACCTGAGCAAAAGAGAGACAAGAAACGGTCTCCGGAGGATCCAAAAGGTCCCAAGAAGAACTACCAGAAGAAGAAAAACAAAGGTGAAATGAACAAGTGCGCATACTGCAATAAGGGAAATCACTCTGAAATATCTTGTATGAAAAGTAGATAGACATGCTGACCCAACTCCTGGAGAAGAATGGCATCTCCCTTCCAGAAAGCTCAAAGAAGAGAGAAGGAGGATAAAGTTCAGATGACAGAGAGAGAGTTCATGCTCTAGTTGCTGGCACATCAAGCTCACCCAGTTTTATCATTGATTCTGGAGCTTCAAGACACATGGTTTCGACTAGGGAGGCCTTCTCCTCACTAGACAAGTTGAAAGGACCATCTATAGTACTGGGAGATGACTCTCTCACTGAAATTTTGGGTAAAGGAAGGATAGATCTTGATCACGGTCAGTTCAGCAATGTGTTGTATGTGCATGGTCTTGCCTCCAACCTCCTATTAGTCAGTACCAGATGACCCACACTGGGTCTCCTAAGAAGGTCATATTCTCCCCCGATGAAGTTGAGATCACAGAGATTTCAACTGGTAGAGTCATTGCAAAAGGAGTTGCAAATCATGCTCAAAAGGTATACATGTTCTCACACTTCCTACCTTACTCAAACCCCTCTGCTCTTCTCATTCATGCTAATGAAGCCAAAAAGCTTTCGCATGAAAGATTTGGCCACCTAAACTACAAATATCTTTCTGATCTTAGTGAAAAAGAGATGGTCATAGGGTTTCCCAAGATAAAATTTTCCAAAGGAGTCTGCCAAGGTTGTATCCTAGGAAAACACCCAGAGCACAAATTTGAGAGAGCTAGTCATGAGAGAACCTCTGCACCCCTTGAGCTGATCCACAGTGATGTTGCTGGCCCATTCCCTCATATGTCCATGAGTTAGGCCAAATATGCATTGACTTTTTTTGATGACTTTTCCAGGTATTGCTGGGTTCACTTCCTGAAACACAAGTCTGAAGTTTTTGGCTTATTCAAAGTCTTTAAGGCTTTGGTTGAAAACTAGTCTGGAAGGAAACTCAAGGCCCTCAGATATAAAAATGGTGGTGAGTATGTCAAGTCTGAGTTTATTAATTATTGTGCAGATCCAGGTATTCAGATGCAGCATTCTATCCCTTACACACCACAGCAAAATGGTGTTGCTAAGAGGAAGAACAGATCACTGAAGGAGATGGCAACATGCATGATGGAGGCCAAAAATTTGCCACCAAAGTACTGGGACGAAGCTATCAACTGAGCATCCTATATTCAGAATAGGGTGCCTCATAAACAGCTTGATGGCATGACTCCGTTCGAAGCATGGAGTAGGCACAAGCCAGATGTGACCCATTTCAGGATTTTTGGCTCAAAGGCTTGGGCTAGAATCCCAACAGAGAAGAGGAAGGCTTTGCAGCCCCAAATCCAAGAGTGTATTTTTGTTGGATAATCTGAAGATTCAAAAGGGTACAAGTTGATAAATTTGAGCACAAATAAATCCTTGATTGAAAGGTGTGTTCAGTTTGAAGAAGAACCCCTTGCAGCAGTGGAAGTTGGTGAAGCCTCTTCACCACCTGAACCTCAAGAAGTAAGTAAAGAGTTTGTTTAACATGCTGATTCTGATTTTTCTGATGGAGATGAGTTTATTGCAGACCCTAACATCCCTACAAGGCAAAAATGGGCAGCCAAGACACTACATGCAGCAGGAGAGCTAGCTGGGGATCCCAATGACCCAAGGAGGACTAGATCTCAATTTGAGAGTGGTATGTGCATGAAGGATCCTATGTTTGCTGAAAAATTCTATTTGATGGTGGAGTATGATCCTCAAACATATGAAGAAGCATCAGGAGATCCAAGATGGAAAACAGCCATGAAGGAGGAGTTCAGCTCACTCCAGAAGAGCAACACATGGGAGCTAGTGGATCTTCCCCCAGGGAGAAAACTAGTACAGTGTAAGTGGTTCTATAAGACCAAATTTTCTGCTGATGGTTCACCATTGAAGTACAAGGCAATATTGGTATCCAAGGGCTACTCACAGGTTCATGGCATAGATTACAATGAGACCTTTTCCCCAGTGGCAAAGATGGATTCCATTAGGCTAGCTCTAGCCATTGCAGCCTCAAGGAAATGGGAGGTACATCACATGGATGTAAAATGTGCCTTCCTGAATGGAGATCTCACTGAGGAGATATATATGCAGCAGCCTCAAGGTTTTTCTACTAACCCTTCTCTTGTGTGCAGGTTGAGAAAGTCATTGTATCGGCTAAAGCAAGCCCCCAGGGCTTGGTATGCCAAGATCGATAGCTTCTTGCTATCACTGGATTTTGTTCGGTGCAAATCAGATCCAAATGTCTATTTTAAGTTAGCTAATGGTTCATTAATGATCATTGTGTTATATGTTGATGACCTCCTCATTACAGGAAGCTCACAGGCTGAGATTGCTTCCTTAAAAGGAGTTATGAACCAAGCCTTCTCCATGACAGATTTGGGGCTCTTAAGTCAATTTTTGGGGCTTCATATTGCTCAAAACAAAGATGGAATCAAGGTGCACCAGTCCAAATATGCCTTGGAATTGCTCAACAAATTCAGAATGAAGGATTACAAAGCAAGCAAAACTCCTTTCCTTTCAGCAGTGAAGCTGGAAGAAGCTGATTCTTCACCGATGGTAAACAATACACTGTATAGGCAATTGATTGGATGTTTGTTGTATCTGAAACATACTAGACCTGATATTTGTTATGCAGTAAGTGTGGCTTCTAGATTCATGTATCAGCCTCAAGAGATCCATTGGAAAGCAGCCAAAAGGATCCTTAACTTTGTTCAAGGAACAAGGACACATGGGATCTTCTATAAAGCAAAATCTGATCTTGATTTGATTGGATTTACTGACAGTTATTGGGTAGGTGATAGCATAGATAGAAATTCCACATCAGGATATGTGTTCATGCTTGCAGAAGGGCCAATCAGCTGGTCAAGCAAGAAACAGAGTGCCATTGCACTCTCATCTACAGAAGCAGAGTACAGAGGAGTTGTTAATGCAACAACTCAATGTTTATGGTTGCAGGGTTTACTTGGAGAGTGTGGCTTTGAACCAGAGTACTCAACTACCATCTACTGTGATAACCAGAGTACCATTCGAATTTGGAAAGATCCAGTTCGGAAGCAGAGAACCAGGCACATTGATATCCATATGCACTACATCAGAGAACTTGTCCATGATGGCACCATTCACCTACTCTTCTGTTCATCTTCAGAACAAGTAGCTGATATCTTCACCAAAGCATTTTGTGAGAATACCTTCAAAAATCTCAAATCACTGCTGGGGATTGCTGATCATGCTGTGAAAGCATGAGTGAAGACAATATTCTACAATTTTGTTTTACAGTCCATGTTTAAGGGAGGATTTTCCCAAGTTGGTTTTACCTCTTTCCTTGTTTAAATGGACATGCAGTATGTAAAGGGTGACTAAGCCTTGTTGCTAGGCCCTATAATTTTCTGATATATTACTCATAATTCAGGCTTAAGGGGGGGTGTTAGAATAATCAACCCATAGTTTACCCATTTAGACATTAATTTAATTATTTCTGTCTTATTAGCCTAGTTCATGTGTCCCACCTTGTGCAAGTTGTCTTTTACCTATCCATAGAGGTCAAACTTGCCTCATTTGACTCATGTAGTGCATGGGAAAGCCTAAGGAATCAAATCTTCTTTATTCCTGGCCTCCTAGGTGCCCTTCTGCTTTTTCTGCTTTATTCCCTGGTTTTTCAGTGTTTTAAGGCAAATAGAAAAGCTAGACTAGGTGAGGTGAACTAGTTTTTTGTCCTCTTCATCCTCCACTCCTTTCTCCATGCAAAAGCATGTATGAGCTTCCATTCCACCACTCTTTAGCTTGCCTAAGCCATTTTGCTAATTCATGAGCTCCATGACAGATTTGGGATCATCTTTTTACACCTATGGGGGATTTGCTTATTTTTAGTAAGCCTGCTTTATGCTAGATTCGAATTGATCCTCATGCATTCGAATCCCTGATGTATGTTATTTATTCAGCAACGTATGTTATTACAGGGTTGGCTATTGTACACTGATTTAATACAGTTTAGTGTTCAGCTCCAATTTTCAGTCTCTTTGTGAGTGATTTTGCATGATCAATTGTTAATTGTTGTGAGTAAAATTAATCTATCACCTGGTTCAATTTCCACATATGTATCTATGATCATTTTCAAATATTTACTTTTCAAAGTGGCTACTTGAAAATGGTTGAAAATATCTCCAATTGGACCAACCATGTTACCCATAAGATCCTTCTTCAAATTACAAGGATGGTGGTTAAATATGGTATGAATGTTTGGCTCAAAAACATCTAACACCTTATCTTGTATGTTCTTCCAAAGAATATTATTTCCTACCAAACCATTAATATTATAGAAGATTTAAAATTAATACAATTCTATCACATTATAGTAGATAAAAGGCATTATTAGTTACTGAAGAGTTTTTGTTGATTAAATGGGACTAGGTTATTGTCCATGAGAATCTCAATGGGTAATGTCCTAGCTATCTTGACGTGAATCACTCTACAAAATTATTCACCTAACCCAAGTATGGGGACTACTACATTTTAGCTCAAGTTTGATGTTTTTTTGTGTCATTACACTGAGAGGCGCTCTACAGTCCAGTATGGGGGAGATCTTGTAATGTTATGTAACGTTTCTCATGTAATGTTCCTCTTGTAAATTTTGGCCATAAAAAATATAATTTTAATTATCCTCCAAAATAAACGTCAGCCACAAAAACAACCTAATATGAGGGAGATATTGTAATGTTCCTACCTAACAAAACAATAAAAATAAAAAATTTAATTATCGACCAAAAAAAATGTCGGTTAAAAAACAATACAATATAGTGGAGATGTTGTAATGTTCCTACTTAACAAAATAATAAAAAATTGAAATATAAACAAAACAAAATGTTGGTTGTGCACATGGTTTTTAAAACCATGTGTAAGGCCTCCTAAACAACCCATGGTTTTACTGTACATGGTTTAGGAGGGCCTTGCAAATGGTTTTAAAACCATGTGCAAGTCCTCCTAAACAACCCATGGTTTTAGGAGGGCCTTGCACATGGTTTTAAAACCATGTATGGGGGAGATGTTGTATTGTTATTTCCTAACAAAATAAAAAATATTATATCTCGGCCATAAATAGTATTAAATATTAATAATAAAAATATTATATGTCGATGTTAAATAAAAAGTTGTGTCTTTTGGTCTAAGTCACACCAAAGATGATAGTTGAGTGCAATAATTAAGAAGCGGTTTGCACCTCCAAAGATTTGATCCCTCTCGGCGCTTGGTTAGAGTCCATAGAAGTATTGTTTTGTCGGTCACTCTGTCAGAGTATGGAGTTCATGTCTCACCATATTTATTCAGACATGTTTTTGTTCCGCAAGTCAATATGTTAGGTAGATTTACAGTCATGTATTAATTCAAAGTCTTTAATGGCAGTTGGTAGCTTCCAAGAGAAGCCAAATTAAGTATGTGTACCAATAGTTGAAGAAAAATGAAAAACATAGTCTATGGGAGAAGAATAGAGTAAGAAATAAAGGATAAGAAGAAAAACTATAAGAATAGTTTGAGAGCTCAAGCTCGTGGTTTTGGAATGTGTTGAGAGCCAAATATTTGTAAAACGTGAAACATCAAAGTAATTTCCAAGTTTGTAAATGCGAGTGTAGTTCTCTTGTTATGTCATGATAATATATAAACCTATAGTTTTATGGTTGAATGCATGTTTTATTTATGACACACATATTCTCTAGAATTACTTGTGTGAATGTTGTTTACTTGTACCATTTGTAAAATACATAAATAATTCTCAAATATTTCACCGTGTAAAAGTTTAATTTTTAACCTCAAAGTGATCGACACAAGTCTATTTAATATTTTGGGTATATGATATTGTGAGCTTGTCGTAGTAAAGTTATGTCAAGGTTCATATCAAGTTAATGAGTGCTTAATTGTGGACCTATCGAAGTGGAGTCATGTCAAAGTTATCTCTACCGACCAGGTGTTAAAAATGTGCCTTTCCACTAGTAGAAAATGAGAAATTAATGACTAAAAAAATGACTAAAATCAGGCTATAAACGACTATTTTTGAGTCGGTGACTAATAGTAGCAAATTTCCACTATCTTATAGCTAGTCGTATTTCACTAGTCATTAATAGCTTGACTTAGTAGTCATTGATTTAGTCATTGATAGACAATGATTTAGTCATTGATAGACAATGCTTTAGTCATTGATAGACAATGCTTTAGTCATTGTTTTAGTCATTGATAGTTAATGATTTAGTCATTGATTTAGTCACGGATTTAGTCATTGATTTAGTCACTAAGTGAGTCATTGATTTAGTCGTTGATTTAGTCACTGATTGCAACCATTAATGACCAAATATATGACTAAATAAACTACTAGATGTTAACATATTAATGACTAAGCTAAATACGACTAAGATACAGGAAATTAGCTACTAATAGTCGTATATATACAAATTTAGTCGTTTTTGTAGTCACAAATTTATGATAGGGCACGGAGGAATCGAACCACCAACCTCCTGCCTATAATTAGGTAGGCGCTCTACCATTGAGCTAGCACCCTTTAAGAAGTTGTTATTTCTTGACAATGATGATATTCAAACAAATTTATGATAGATATCAATCTACAAACTACATAATTATTACTATTACAACTTACCAGTAACTAGTATTTATGATAAACTAATTCCTGAGAGCTATGTACAATTTTCCCTGTAACCAAAGCTAATAAAAATACTACAAATACTATTACCAAAGAGATTTAGTGATGAGTACCTCTTCCCATTCTTCATCACTATCATTCTCATTGTTCAAAGAAGAGTCCCTCCTGAAAGGATATCGAAGCCCAATGCCATCACTGCATCAAAAAGAAAGAGTCAGAAACAAAACTTTCCCTCTTGTCTACTGCATGTTACAACAAAATAGTGAAAATTGAACTGATATCATGGGAAGTCAGCAGGACATCCTTGATATCAATAAAATCCTTCAGAGACAGTACTACATCAATGAAAATAGTTCTACCATGCTTTTTCTGAAAAATACTATACAAAGAAAGGAGCATGTCATCATCTCGTAGAACTTGGAAATCCTGGATATAGTCCTGCAGCAAAGGAGGAAAATAGAAGCCTTGGAGTCTGAGTGCTTGAACCTTAAATCCAGGATTGAAAAATCTCATCAAATGCACTTAGATTACATCATCAAATCATAGGCAGACTTGGGGTTCCACTACAACATATTTATACCAAAGAAGATGAAAATGTTTCACAACAGTTTGAAGATATCGAGCTTGAGAACCCAGGGATATAGGTTGTCCACGCAGAACCTAGAAGAGCCTATAGCCAGCATATTTTTCACTAAAGCATGATATGTAAAATCCTTTTTGTGTCAGGTACTTCTATTAGATATATACTAGTAGGAGCTCTCTAGTTTACTTTGAAAATTTAATCTTTGTTTTAAAAGCCTTGTGAGAATTGAATATTCGGTGCTCACTCCTAGAATACTATCTACTTTTTGTATTACCTAGCTGTACAGTTCTGCTTTAGCCATTTTAAATTTCTAACACTATGCTACTAACAATTTTCTGAACAAACTGTCACTTCTGATTGGAGAAAATGGAGAAAAAGTGGCCTTTTAATACCTTCAAAAAAATCTCTTTGGCTGAATTTTGCAATCATGGATTAGTCCTATCCAATCATGGAAGTTGGTCAAACTGATCTAGTGGGTACTTGATTAAGGACTAATAATATCAGTTTGCAATTGTCTTATAATTCTTCATCAATGGTAAATCCATCACCTACTCATTCAAATATGTAGAATGAAGTTCTAAGGATGACGAAAACTGTGGGTATTACAACAAAGACAATTAATTTGTCACTATTGTTGACCAGTTACAGCTATAACTAGCACATAAATTATTTTTATGTCACCCAGCTTAGCCTTGTTATTGCATTGTGGACCCTACACATTATTTACATAAATACAAAATTATAATCTCGAATATTTGTTTCAACAAAAAAGATAAATATATATTTAATCTTTTTCATGAACTTTATAGTCTTACCACTTCATTTAACATGACACCATGGAAAACAACAATTTATGAGCTTGCATATTCTTACCTTACCAATATTGTTCTTGTGTCATTGAAGCCACTCTCTAATACAAGAGATGCCAAACATGTGCCCACAGGCAAGGGAGCTTCATTTTCATATTTCAAATGTTAGTCTTTGGACATTTGAGAATCTTATAAATAAATAAAAACATTTTGCTGTAAGAAAGGTAATTTATCTAATTTCTGATAGCATGATATAGAGGACTAAAGAAACATCAAACAAATAGGAGACTAGCAACTAAATTTGGTGTATGCGAAATTTTCAAAAAACAATTGAGAAATGAGAGAATTGGCATAATCAGTCATAGGAAACAATATTGACAGCAAAGTTCCTCCCTGAAGACTTCAATTCAAAGTAGTAGTCTCACAAAACTATTTTCTTAACTAAAGGTTCCATTGTCTATGGTCATTGAATTGAATATGAATAGGGCCCAAAAACTGCCCAGATATGAGGTACATGGGCTATTCATTTCCTTTCATTGTCCACAGGTGGCATGGATTTCCCAGAATTTGTTTTACAACTAAGAAAAATACAACATCATACTTTAGACTTGCCCAGAAAACTCAGAAACCAACCCATAAACCCTCATGAAAAATTAAGTGAACACCTTCTGGGAAACAATGTGCATGATTCCTCAATGTCAAAACTAAATATCCATTCAATTGATGTTTTGACCCATTTAGGGAAGAGTGAGACAAATACAGTCCACAAGGTCATGGATCAATACTGTCAACCTCAAAACATATATAAAAAACAAAAAAAATCTATTTGCATTTGCAGCAACTGACACAAACTAGCTCCTTCATCTTAGCCTCAGGGTATTAATTGGAATAGAATATATATGCTTTTATCATATTTTTATAGGAGTTGTCTTTGCACTCCCATTTTGCACTCCTCACTGTTGTACTTAACAGTCACATTGACCTATTTGTAGCCATCTTTGCAGCCATCTGTTGGAAACTAATGTGTCTCATCTTATCTTATCTTATGGTCTATATTGTATTTAGTGAATGCACATGTGATCGGCATATGTGTTATGACACAATCATTTTATTACTATGTGGGTCATGACAAATGAGTTAAGCCATGTATTAGTCATTACAAAGACATCATTAGGAAGTTCTTGTCAGTTGGCTACATGGACCTCATGATTTATGGCACTATTTCCCTATTTGGAATTTGACAATAAAAGGATCTCAATGTGCTTGACAACATTGCTAAGCAAAAAGAGTAGGAAAACATATGAATATGTGTTTTTTATACCCCTTGAACCTAGGAAATTGAATCAAATAGAAAGACAATATACTTGGTTACTTCAAAATATTTAGAACACATGAATCACTCATCTATGTGGGGACGATTTATAAATTAGAAGGTATCCATACCTTGTATTGGACAAGGACATCATTATCTTTCATACTCTATCTAACAATATTTCCATTCTCATCTTCTACAATCAAAACCTCTTATGTATTATCCATACGACAAATCATCAGCATCTTGAGTTTTGACATTGCTCCATCATATGACTGCCTTAGTTGCATAAGTTGAGAACCTATCCCATCAACCATGCCTGAAAGTAATGGAACCTGCATGGGAAAGAAATTGATAAGCCACTTTAATATTTTTGAAATATCACAATAAATAAAATAATCAAACTTCTATCAATGTTTTCATACAATTTAAGATCATATAATTAGATAATCATTAGTGAAGTACTTAACCATTAGAAACTAGCAATTAGTGAAGTACTTCCCTCGTAGCAATGAAATGTTTTTCCCAGCTGCTTACAATATGACAAACATTAGCAACAGTTTGGACTTTTAACTTGCTTGCAATTGTGGCAGAGTGTAATCCTCCAGAGAAGTAGAACCACTGGATGTTTAATTGTATAATCATTCATATAAACTCATTTGGAACTTTCTCTTTTTCTTTCCCATTTTTCATTATCCAAGTTGATTTGTTAGTTACATGGTCATCAAGAAAATAAATACAGTAGTTCAATCATATTAAATTACTGTTTGGAGCATATATATATATATATATATATATATATATATATTTGAAGGAAAACAACACAATGGACCGAAATCCCTCAAAACTATGGCCCCACCCTCTAGAATGTTTTATTAGTGAAGATCAGGTCGTGGGTATTAAGCTAGCACAAATTACAAATTAACTGCCAACATCCTACATCAATGATCTAGCACAAATCCCAACAAGGCACATATTCTGGTGACATATTATAAGGCATGTGCCCAAAAAGAGATGGCCCAGCTTCAAACCACAACCACAGATCCCATGCAAGGGAGGAGCAAGCCTGCCATGATCTGAACCTGGGTCTTCTCACAACAACCACACCAAGTAGCCACTAGAAAACAACTTGATGGACATGTATATGTGTGATTGTGTGTGTGTGTGTATGATGCAAGGGAGGACTCCACACTATGTAGCTGGAGAACACATGTGTCCTCAAAATTTGAGGACACCCAATGTGCATTAAGGACTGGGACTAACTCATGTCATTGATGCAAAAGGGAATATAACCTTCAACAGTCATATTGCTTATCACTTAGGGATTAGAATCTTACTGTACCTCAGAGAAAATAGGTCAACAAAACAATGGAGATCAACTTGTAGTCCAGGATTCAACCCAGAGAAGATAGTTCACTTGAAATCTGTCATTGGGGATGTGAAGTGTAGCCTTGAGGGCTAAAACATGTGCTACCTACAATATTCCAAGTGACATATTGAAGCACATGTCGAACAATAGAGTCACAGTTAAACAGAGGGCACATGCATATAGATCTGAGATCCTAATATGAATTCAATGAGATCCCCTTAGCTTCTCGGTTCAAAATACACAATTTATTGAATGTGTCCTCATCAAGAAGTTTGCAAAAAAAGTAAAATATAATTCCTCTAAGCCCAAGAGTCTTCCTTTTTTGTCCATATTCCTTATTGTTGTTCATGAAAAAAAATTGAAGGTCCTTGTGGGGTTCAGGTTGAGTTTTAAAATTTTCTATTGCTGATTTAGCAGGGGATCTACATGGGGTATTAGAAGGTGACATAGCCATATTTGAAGACAATGCTCGAGTCCCAAGTCTAGGATCAGGTTACTAACTTACTACATAAGGATTTCATCACATGCATGCATAGTATGGTGAGTCTTGGGTTGAACCCCACTAAACACAGTTGAAAAACCATCTTCCATTGGCTTTGGCTGAGACACACCCCTTCCAAAAAGTCATGGATCTTTGTATTAGCTCTAAGATACATCAAAAAACAGCCTGCATAACCTTATCTACCAGCAGCAGATATTTGTTGTTGGTAGAGGCTAGTGCATCTTCTTGGATCGGGGTAGAACTATCAATACATATTAGAAAATCATCAAGAGGGGACATAAGGATTGAACTAGCACTTGTAGTTTAACTCACAAAGCTTCTATCAAAACCAAATTAAAAACAATAGTAATAGTTGGCAAAACATTGGTTTCATGACAGGAATCTACTAACAATCAAAGAAAAGGAAAACTAAGTACTTGTAGGAAGTGATGGCTCTAAAACTTGAGTAGACTACTGTCACCATATAAGCCAAGAAATGACAAACAATGTCAAAGAAAGAAAAATCATGGGTGTTTTGATAGGAAGGTGAACTGCCTCTGGTCATTTTGTGTGAAAACATATTTTTCCATTAACATTTTGTTATAACATGTAGTTATCTATTATCAATTACTGATACTAGAATACAAAGCATTCATAATACTAAGAAGGAAAAAAAATGCTCATATTTGAAGCAAATTTTGCTCATTGCCTTCTACAAACTAATTACCATAGAAAATACATAATAATGAGCAATATGTTGAGCAATGATTTACTTCATCAATATTTTCTTCAGGCATATGTTCCTCTTTCAGCTTTTATTGGTTGGGTTATTTGGGAAACATTACTAAAAGAAGATATTTTAAGCGTTGTTCATAAATATAATAATGTGTTTCATATTTGTTGTCTTCACTGACAATGTAGAAAGAAAGACTAGCTCCTTTCATCCTCAGTTTCTTCATCATCCTCATCTTTTGTTTCCATGTTCATTATGTTACCCCATCCTTCATCCTATGTGTCCTCTTTATCTTCTTCTGTCTCTTCTCTATCTTCTTCAGATTCTTCCTTTGCAAACGACCCACTTCTCCCTGTAGGTACCTTTGGATTGGCTTTGTTGTTCAGATCAACAAGAGCTACACTAGTATGTTTTCTTTTCAAACTTTATTTAGGTGATGGCTTCAAAATTATTCGAATCTTCCCTCAATGAGAACTACTTATGATCCCAAATTTTCCCACATTTTCATCATGTTCGCTTCCCTCATCCATCTCATCTTCCACATCACTAGTCCGTACCTGCTTTTCATTTTCTTCATGAAGATTCAACTTGTACTCATGTTTGTAGAACTTGTTGCAACTTTCATATGGGAAGGAAAATGGCTGATCTAAAGTGGAAACACCAACATTTGAAGTAACAAGTTTCGGATTAACACTCTCCTTTCAACTAATGGAGTTGACTTCACATCGGGAACGCAATTCTGTATTGCAACAATTAATAACCATCACAAAAATAAGTAAATTTATATACAAGTTGAACTAATACTGTTTTCAAGTGTCATTATAATCTTGAATCAATTGTACGTGTGAAATTCAAAAAGGTTAAAGAACTAGAGAACTAGAAACAATACAACTAAAAATCCAAAGAATTACAAGGTATTAATTATATCAATCAAGGGGAGTGCAATTGAACCAGTTAATACTAGAATTTGGCTATCGATACTGCCCAAATAACACTTGAGAACAAAATCCAAATGCCAAGGATGTTTTCAACATTTGGATAGGCTAATAGTATTTGAATTGGTTGTCCCCGGTAACTCAAACAGAGTTAAAGTGCTCCAAAATAAGAAACAACACAACACAATAACCTTAGAGTTTAAGGCATATCGCACTGGAAAAGGTACTTATAGGTAACTTCAGCTAATATGCTAGAACAATAATCATGAAAAATTCTAGCATCTAATGGGATGCTGAATCTGGAGAGTCTGATATTGAAAAATTATGCAACTAATTGAAACATGTGTAAATTAACTAGAAATGCTACAGTCTTGAGAGAAATTTGATCAGTGAAGGTTTAGAAAGTCAAGAACCTAAAACCATTCTTATAACACAAGTTCAAACTTTCATAGGCCTTGTAAAGACGGGTTCCATAACTGACTACCAATATCAAGATGCTTTAATGAAAAAATAATTTTCAGGTGAGAATACATTAGCTGTCAAAGCACATGCTTGGAAATGGAATTTGAATTGAAATGGACTAATGTGAATCCAAAGTCTATAAGCAAACACCATATTCCAACTTCATAATTTTCGGGCCTAATTGGAGCAGACATTAAAATGAGCAGTTTGAGATTACTTGACTTTTCATAGTGAGACCTAATGTGTGCTTTTAATTTGGACTCATGTGCATATCAAACAGTGGGCACTATTTGTGTTCACTATATATTGGATCAGTGGACACTGTTTGTGTTCACTATATAATGTTTCATTCAATACGGTGGACACTGTTTGTGTTCACTATATAATGTTTCATTCAATAAGTATATCAATAACACTATCAACATGGTCAGTATCTTAATAAATAATGACCCTGTTTCCATAACAAAGTTGGACATTTGAGTCATGCAAAATAGAAACAACACACAGTACTAGTAAAGGCGCTCATCTGAAGAAATTTTTGCCCTGGGAATCTCCATATTTTCTGTTGATTTTCCTATTTAAAGTAAGAAAAAGGAAGCTAAGCTTCTTGAGAATGAACTTCAAAACACAAAAATAGATTACACACATGCCTGCATATAATCAAATGAATTATTGAGGTCCATAATAGTGGAAAAATTGGATTATAGGATAGAACCTTCCTAGTTGGAATATCCTCAAGGGATCAATAGCTAAAATTGAGATTTCATTGAAAAAAAGCTTTATCTAAAGGGTCTTCTAGATTCTATATTGATTATCTAATCTGTAAAAGTATGACTGGGACCTAAAGCCAGTTGATTTTTAACAAATTCATTTTGATTGTACAAGTTGAAAATTGATGATGGATCATTGAAGTGCTACTGAACAAGTTTTAATCTATCTAGAAGTAGGAAGTTGTCTTTACCAAAGTTTTTATAAAGGAGTATTAATTCCAATTAGCAGCAAGAAAAAGTTAAATCTAAGATTCAGATGCAAATTTTCTAGAAATGCATTGCATCTGTAGCTCCTCTTAATGAATATGTTTTTATTTAACTCTTGTCTTCACAAGTAGTGCCTAATAAAATCAATTTATCTTTTACATGTTAGGGGTGAACCAAACATATCTTACATTTTTTCAAGGTATTATTGAGCTCCTGAGCTTATATTGGAGCCAGAGAGTATACAACAGCTACTGACATGTGGTCAGTAGGCTGTTTCCTAGACGAGCTTCTTCTGGGTCAAGTTAGGGACATGGATTTTACTTACTCGCAAATGAACATAAATTATCTGATCAAATGATAAAAGTTTTGTAGTGTTTATCTTTTCATTGGAATCCTATTTATATTTTTCTTAAATATTTTGGATCTTTTGCAGCCTTTGTTTCCTGGTGATAGTGCAGTAGACCAGCTTGTGGAGATCATTAAGGTGAAATTCATACCTTTATGAAATATATATTCTGCATTTTCAAATGTGTTGTATTAGCATGAACCTTTATAATATGTGTGGACACTTCAAGAATATGTATAAAATGTATCGTTTATGTGTTTGTTCAGATCCTTGGGACCCCCACTCGAGAGCAAATTAAATGTATGAATCCCAATTATACAGAGTTCAATTTTCCCCATATAAAAGCTCACCCTTGGCATAAGGTCAGTGTAATTCTTACTCATGCACTTTCATTGACTTGAATTTGAAGAGGGGTAAAAGAATTAATATGTCTACATTTTTAGGTTTTTCATAAGCGAGTGCTAGCAGAGGCAATTAATCTTATCTATAGGACGCTTCAGCAGTCACCCAATATCTGTTGTGCCCCTGTAAGTGGATATGATCAAATTAGGGTTTTCAAAGCAAGTCAAATATTTCAATAGTGCTTTGCGCTTAGTCTTGGTTTGTTCGAGTTTTGTAATAGTTGATCCTTGACCTAATTTTATGGTGAGATTTGCTTAAATGCAGTTGGAAGCTTTTGTGCATCCATTTTTTGATGAACTCCGTGATCCTAACACTCAGCTGCAAAATGGCCATCCTTTTCCTGCTCTTTTTGACTTCAAGCCAGAGGGTATGACAAACAACCTATTTTTCCTACTCTTGTTTTCTAATTTTCAGATATGTTAAATGATGCATTCTATGATTGTTTCTTTCAAGGTTTTTTACCTTATATTTATCAAGGAAATTTGCACTTCACATATTAACATATTTGTTTGTCTTTCAGAATTAAAGGGGGCTACACTTGAGCTTCTTCAAAAGTTGATTCCAGAGCATGCAAGGAAGCAATTCCCACATCTTGGGCTTTAGATATTGTTGCGTATTGCCTATTGGTTATGGTGAAATTCTGGTATCCTTTTTGTCCTAAGCTAAGGAGCCTGAGAAGTTTTGATGGCTAGCACTAGTGTTCACAGATTGGGGGTGTTAGCACTCAGAATGTACCCAGGTTGTAAAAGGTACACCCCGAGGTAACAGCAAAACCACTTTAGGAGAGATATTGATATTCTCTTCCAGAGAGGGATCTCTCAATTTGAACTTTACAACTTTGCAAGACTAAATGGTAACAATATTTAAAGGTTTATTTATTTGGTTGAAACAATCACATATCCATTGGGCAACGGAGTCATATACATATAAAAAGATCCCCAAAATGCATACACAAGATTTTTCAAAGGCAAGATAATCACATAATTGCAGTCATTTCATTTGTCAAGGTGAAATAGAAGAGATGAGGGAACAACCCATCAATATAGAGCGTCTAAGATGAATTCCATATCAACTTTAGTAGAATAAAAATCATATAATACCTGAAACGATGAATAGAGCATAAGTATATGAATTCTAATCATCAAACGCTATGTTCCAGATACGAAAGAAAAACAGAACGGAGTGTTACAGAGGAAAAATTACAATCACACAGAGAGAGAGAGCATGGACTGCAACGTCAATGATACATGAATCTCTGAAAAAGAACTCTCATGCATTCATTTTGGTATTCAAAAAATAAGACAGATATGTTCTCCACAAATTACTACATTCGATGGGTTCCAACCCCCATCTCATAAAAAGATACAAATATATAGATTAAACAATAAGTCTGCCTCCAGCAGATCAATAACAGAATGGTCGGCGTAAATTAGAGTTTGTAACTGAATTTCCTAAACCACTAGGAAGTTGTTACAACTCCATTCCTAACAGACCACTAAGTACAAATCAGCTAGATAACAAACTTTGCACCATCAGCTCCGAATCTTTTCCCCAATAGCTCCACATCTTTTGCCCAATCAGCTCCGAATCTTTACCCCAACAGCTCCACGTCTTTTGCCCCAACAGCTCCACGTCTTTTTCCCATCAGCTCTTCAGCATCTGACACCTGTTCTTAGGGGGGAGGAATATACCTTGTTCTCCCAAACCGCTCTACAACTTTCCATTGCTCTGAACTTGGGGTGTCACTCTCCATCATCTCCCGAATAGCTACCTCAAGCTCTATATATGCTTCGTAAGATTTCTTGGGCAATCTGGCTCTGATAACGACGAACTTCTGGAGGATTTCAAAATCTTCTGCTAACATGTCTATGATGGTTTGTCCTGTCAGGTTCTTCTCCAATCTGTTAAATTTCGTGTGGTCCATACGATCCCGGACAAGCAGGTGGTGATAATGTTCAGGCGGGAGTATCTTGCCTGCTTCGTCCTAGAAACATGGTAATCCCTCTTCAAACAGCCCTTTGAACTCCTGTCTGAACTTATTTACCTGCGCACGCAATTCTTCTGACTTATCCAGGACAATCTTCATTAAATGGTGTTTGTTGATAATATTCTTCGCTGATAGCACTATTGAGATTCTTTCCATAATGCCCATGTCGTGTAGCTTTTGGTGTGTTAGGGAATTCAGAAAATTTAATGAATTTTGAGCTGTAGTGAGGGGCCTTCTTGCCATGTGTTCATTTACCAGTTGCAGTCTTTGTTGGGCCAACTCTGTCACTGTACACAAATCATTAATAAAACTCAAGTAATGCCGGAATTTGGTGATTTCTATGGTCAGGCTATCCCAGATAATATGTTTCGCCCCCTGAAGAGGGCCTTTCTCGATGCATTTTTCTTTCAATTCATCAATCTTTTTCTGTAATTGGTGCTTCTCCTGTAAGATCTGTTTTTTGTTTTCATTTACCTTAGTTAATTCGGCCTTCATCTTTTCATTCTCAGTTTTCAACTCCTTAATTGCTTCCTCCTTCAGACTTACTTGGGACATAGATACCAACAGGTCATCTGCAGATAAATCAGCTAATGGCTTCTGGATGTCTACAATAGATAAGTCATCACCGGTAGGTGTCTGGCTCATTAGCTCATCCATTATCTCCTTTTCTTCAGTCTGATCTTTCTTCAACACGGAGATTTGGGATAGCAGCTCCTCCCTCTCGCCTTCCCACCTATTATTTTCCTCTTGGAGCTCTCCAGCTTTTCCCTTGTATTCCATCATCTCCTGATGGACTTTATCTTTTTCCTCCTGGAGGGATAGCAATTCAGCTGATTGGACATGTTCTGAGCCTTACATCTTCAACCTCTTCTTCAAAACCTGGAGCGCGTTATCTTTCTCTTCTAGCAACTTTTTGACAGCCTGGGTATTATCTGAGCTAGCAAGGTCTGCATGTAGTTTTCTGACCTGAATAACATTTGCCTTGTTTTCCACTTTCTCATGCTTTAACTGGACTTCCAATTTGTCTACCAACACCTGTAATTTGTTTATCCTCACCATGGCCTATAATAAATCTGAGTAGAGGATGTCGCTTGTTTGTTTATGCAGCTAAATTTTGTCAGGGGTGCTGATTTTGTCCAGACTGACTTCTATTTCAGACATCTTTTTATCATTCACTATGGCCATCTTAAAAGTGTTTTTCTCAGCATCTCTAGACGAAACTAGAGACGTTTTGGAATTGCACAAGCTTCTTACCCTTGGTATCAGACTTCTCGTTTCCTCCAGGGACTGCTTTCTCTTCTCCATGTAGCTGCTCTTTAGACTTAAACAAGGGACTGGAGTCTGGGCTGTCTACATCACCTTCTGAACTTTTAAAAGAAACTTGGTTTATCTGTACTGCCTTCCTGGGGACTAGGGAAACTTTTTTGAACACACCCAAAACCTCATCATCTACGGTCTCGCTACCCTCGAGTAGCTTTGCCTTTTTACGGGAAGCGTCGTCATCTATTTCCATACTGTCAGCATCGGCCAAACTCCTCTTGACTGCACCACTAACACCTTCGGAGATTTGGATTGCTGAACCAGGTGCAGGATGTGTCTCCTCATCGGACTTGGTCTCATCAGTAAACTGCAGTAAATTAGCCATCTTAGCTAACCCCTGAACAGCTTGATGCTCAAAGGGTTTATTCCTGTTAGCTTGTTTTCTCAATGAAATTACTTGGTGGGGGTCATAATTCACACTTGAATCTTTAATGAACTCCATATTTTCCAACAACTTCTCTATAAAAACCAAGGCACCCTTGCTTTTAAAAATGAAGGTGCCAACCTTAACCGGAAATTTGATGTTTGAATATTTCTTGAAGGCACAAAAATGTTCCTCTTCGAACAACAATCTTTGTTGCATGAAATCCAATGCGAATATTCTAGGGGTCAAAAAGGAAGGTAGCCTATAAGGCTGACCTGTGAAGCCATACATTCTCAACACGGTATGATCTCTGTACAAAAACCAATCTCCAACCCGCTCCTTGGGCGAAGACTGCATCAAGCTTCTCATTTCATCTAGGACCCTGGGTAATTCTTCATCGAACAACATTTTGTATATCTCAGACATGATCGAATTGGCAAATTCGATCATGCTGATTTGATTAGGTAAATCAGGGGAACATAGGGTACTCAGGAACTTCAACTCTGAGACATTAGAACACAGAAGCATATTAAGCAAATAAGTCTGGAACCTGAAAAACCGGACCTTGGGGAACTCGCTTAGCTGAAGTTGAATTGACTCAGCCAGGTATTCATCTAAACTAAAAACCGGGGTTGACTAGGACTCAGCAACGGAGGAATTCATTCTCAACAAAAACCCGAGAACGACCTCGCCCACATGACAATCCTCATCTAGACCTAGTACTCGACATACCAAAGAAATGAACAATTGAACTTCACTCTTGAACATATGCACAGGGTAGGGTATGGATACACCATCTACAGACTGACCATCTTTAAACAAGCTCGACAAGAACTTACAGCGGGTTTCGGCTTTGGACTTCTTATACAACTCGACCAGGATTGGCTCATTTATAACTTCACGGCTGTCTGTGTAATTTTTTGGCAAACTAAGGACTTCTCGAATGACCACAGCGTCGACTCTACATAATAATTTGGACGCAGACCGACTGAAAATAACTCTTTGAGACGGAGAATAATTTAAGGCACACCATTCTGCAAATTCTGGAAAGTGGAGGGTTTGCTCAATGGCGAAATAGTACAGGAAAGACCTGCACACATTCAGCACATCGTTCCCCTACGAGTGGTGATACCACAACCTTTCTTTACTATCAGACACGCTTCCCACAGAGAGGAAAGGGTCGCAGACATTCCTATCTCTATCAACTAGGAACTCTTCCTTATCGTCTACAACTTGACCCGACACCTGAACCTCTTTTCTCTGGTCCATTACTGAATTTCACACTGGTAACTTGCAAGAGGAATTACAGAATTACTGGGCTTCAGTGTTACCTGTTTTACTGTGGCGGCGCGTGCTCGAAGCGTGTCTGCAATTGCTGAATAGGAGCCGAAAACTGACAGATGGAAGCTTCTAGATAGGCCGGTCCTTTTCACTGGTCCCGAGCGAATAAAATAACAATGATAGAGGTCAACCCTTCGCTTTTATAAGCCCTTTTATTCCCGGAGCCTATCATCATTCGCCACGTGGAAGATCATTTATTTTCTGCAACTACCACTTACTATCCACCGCGTATCTTTCTTCTCTGGATCCATTACCCACCGTTGATCTGATCCTTCGCAAATTCCTGGCCCTCGGATCGCGTGCCACGTATCCTTTTCCGTCGAGCGCCTTGGCGATAAACACCGTGTAAGTCTCCGTCTCGGAATCGCTCATGACCATGGATGTAACGTGCCTTCATCCTCCACAGTTGGATCAAATTCCACGTCCCACATTCCGTTGAGCCTTCCGACTTTAACCATCATGCAACTCTGAGTCTCGGACTCACCCTCATCCGTCGATCTGATACATCTTTACAGGTGGGCCGTTGGATCATGTGGCGCCCACCGAATTCTGCTAGGCTTCTCCACTTTAACCATCGAGCAAGTTTGATCAGCGGAATTGCTTCTAACCGTCGATGCGATATGCCTTTAATCGCGCACCGTTGGATCATCATCCACGTACCCAATTCCGCTGGGCCGTTTGGGGTTATCCGTCATGCAAGTTCGATCTCCGGAATCCATAATAGCCGTCGATCCACTACACTGCTGATCCTTGGCCGTCCGCTTATCTGACACATACCCATTCCGCTGGACACCTTGGGGCTTATCCCTTGTGCGATTTCACTCCGCGAACTCCATAATGGCCGTCGATCTATCCTGCCTCTGATCTTCGACCGTCGGATTAACCACTACATACCCATTACGCCGGATGCCTTGAGCTTATCTGCCGCGCGGTTTCTGGTTTACGGAATCAATCACATCCGTTGATGAGGTGCGATTCTGTCCCCCACCGTCGGATCGAGAGGATTATTCATGATTCCGCCAGCCTCCCTTCCCTTAACTGACGCGTTCTTTCACAGGGCGGATCTATTGTGCATCGTGGATCTGCTTGGGACCATTTCACAACCTTTGATCTGTGCAGCGGGTTAAAGGGTCGAACTTCTCTTATCCCCCTCGCATGTTTTGAAGGGCGGAGGGATCATTAGCCACTGATTTTATTCTTTCCATCCTCGCGGCCGAGGATATTTGGCAATCTGATCGACATTTAGACCTTCATCATACTCATATACTATATCCTTTGACCAAAGTGCTCGAAAAACATTATTTTTTCTCCACCATGGTTTCATTCTCCTTGATCAAATAGAGGTGTTAACAGGGGGTTAGAAAGGAAACAGGGCATTTTAAAGCAATGAGACCATCTTTCAGATTGGTTTTACCTATCAGTCTAACTAGAGCACCAAATCTCGCAAAGAATGTAGCCTTTATGTATTAAATTAATGAGGAAGTAGATCTTTTTACAACAATTTTTTTTAGCTTCTAGGTGGGAGTTGGACTTGTAGAAGATGGTAGGTGGCATGCACATCTACAATTCAAAGGAACACAATTCACACTTTATTTTGAGATTCACTTGTGGGTGGTTGGTCCCAATACATTTTTGTCCTAGTTTGAAAAACTTATAGTAACAGACTGTGACTGAAATTCCCAACCTGCACTTCCTCTTGCTTTTTTTATTTCATATTCTTATTGACTAAAAAATAAATAATTATTGGGAAATGACCCATGATAACGTCAAAGCATACTATAAACATGAATTATCTAGATAGTAATGTGCTTTTGTTTTGGTGGTCATAGGAGGAATGGTTAATGTGGAAATTTTTATTTCTACGGAAAAGGTAGCCTGCAACTTTTCATAGAAAGGTATGCTCACAACCATTGCCACAAGGTTAATTGTATGTAGGTTAAAAGAATTATGTTATAGATATTAGGATGCCTTGTGGATGAATCACTGCCAGGCATGTAAAATATATTAAATATTTATGTCACAATATGAAACAAATATATTTTATCAATAAGATGATATATTTTCTTATTGACTGAAAAAGAAATAATTATTGGGGAATGACCCATGATAACGTCAAACCATAATATAAATAGGCCTTATATAGATAGTAATGTGTTTTTGTTAAGGTGATAAGAGAAGGAATGGTTGATGGGGAAATTCCCATTAGTACAGAAAAGGTAGCCTGCAAGTTTTCCAGGAAAGGTATGCTCACAACCTTTTCCACAAGGTTCATTTTGTGTAAGTTAAAAGACTTATGTTACAAATGTAAGGATTCCCTGTGAATGATATATATTAGTCATTAGTCCGAAAATCGGGACTGAAATAATAAAAACAACAAATAGGCTGGTTAACTAGCTTTTGATGATGTAACCTACTTGGTTCTTACAGAAAAGTGTGGAGAAAATTTTCCAGACATATACTATGGAAATCATTCTTTTCCTTCTAAACTTACAGAAGCAAACATTGGGAGGAAAATTTAAACAAAAACAATAAAACAAAACATTTGTGCTTTGGGTTTTAGCAGTAAAGATCAAAAGCATTTTTCTAGTACGAGAGAAGAAGAAAGCAGTGCATGTGAAAAGAATTACAGAAGGGAAATCTTGCGCCTGAATCAAGTAACATGAATAAATTATAAAGAATTCTTACCTCCCATGATGCCAGATCCCTTAACCATGATGGTGTACTGTCATATTCAGCTTTGTTAACTGGTAATATGTAATCTCCAGCCATTCCCTCTCTACTTGTCTCCACTTCTTGTAAATCCTCTGCTACAAAAATCTGTATCATAGTCTCAACCGATTTTCATGCCCAATGGTAGCCCTGTTACTACGGAATAATTGAATATTAGGTTCAAAGTGAGCTTCTGTAAAAGGAATTTCAGCAAGCACCAAATGGGATACCCAAAATTCAAATAACTAGAAGAGTTTTGGCAGGTATTACTTGAAGGATGTAATTTGGAGGGGAAATATGGGAAATTTAGGTGATTAGAAGGCAGCTCCTTATCTTGACATTTTCTCCTGTGACTGTATGCATAGAAAAGTAGGGATCAAAAATAATGTAGTGCTTCATTTTGTCTATTATGAGTACAAAGAATGTTTGTACAACATTTATATGCATTTTATTGAGCATTATACAATATAAATTATATACCTTTGTAGCATTGACAGAGGAGAAGGATACTTAGAACTATAACTTCCTTTATGTTGTAGAGAACATTTTAAATGAATGAGATTGATGCTCAAAATTGAGAAAATGAAATCTCAAGCAGGTAAGAGACAGGGTTAAAGTTAAGCATTCTTTCTTTAGCTGACAAAATAATAGTATACATCCAAGCTCAATAATATAAAGAAAACAAGATATTTGGATGTCAAATTATTCAACATCTTCTGTTATAATATGATCTAGTTCTTGTCATAATAGTGTTACTATTGCTAAACCACTGAAACATAACATTATCTCTAGCAGACACTATGGTACCAAATACTGCATTGCATTATCTTTGCCAACAAAAAAACCTCTAACAAAAAAGCATCATCATCTACAATTTAATATATTAAAAGATAACTGTTACCATGAGGAACCTACATAACTAACCTATCTTCTGATTCCTAGTGGCATGGTGCATAACTGATTCCTGACACCCAAGATGCTTTTGTAAGAAAACAAACTCTAGGAACTAGGTGTGAAGGCTATCATATAAATTCACAAATTCATATGATGCTACCTTTCCCTAACATAGATTCTTGTGGCATGAGAAAAATTGTAAAATATAACTTTATAAGTGAATAACAAAAAAAGGGAAGCTTTCCAACGTGCTTCTAAATTCATAGTTTTGAATCCAACTTGGACTGCTCCTTCAACCGCTTTTGGTCATGACCCTGGTCATGACCATGGGTCAAGTTAGGGACATGGATTTTACTTACTCACAACTGAACATAAACTATCTGATCAAATGATAAAAGTTTTGTAGTGTTTTTCTTTTCATTGGAATCCTATTTATATTTGTCTTAAATCTTTTGGATCTTTTGCAGCCTTTGTTTCCTAGTGATAGTGCAGTAGACCAGCTTGTGGATATCATTAAGGTGAAATTCATACCTTTATGAAATATATCTTCTGCATTTTCCAATGTGTCGTATTAGCATGAATCTTTATAATATGTGTGGGCATTCCAAGAATATGGATAAAATGTATCTTTTATGTGTTTGTTCAGATCCTTGGGACCCCCTCTCGAGAGGAAATTAAATGTATGAATCCCAATTATACAGAGTTCAAGTTTCCCCTTATAAAAGCTCACCCTTGGCATAAGTTCAGTATAATTCTTACTCATGCACTTTCATTGACTTGAATTTGAAGAGGGGTAAAAGAATTAATATGTCTACATTTTTAGGTTTTTCACAAGCGAGTGCCAGGAGAGGCAATTGATCTTATCTATAGGATGCTTCAGTACTCACCCAATCTCCGTTGTGACCCTGTAAGTGGCTATGATCAAATTAGGGTTTTCAAAGCAAGTCAAATATTTCAATAGTGCTTTGATATTAGTTTTGGTTTGTTATAATTTTGTAATAGTTGATCCTTGACCTAATTTTATGATGAGCTTTACTTAAATACAGCTAGAATCTTGTGTGCATCCATTTTTTGATGAACTCCGTGATCCTAACACTCGGCTGCAAAATGGCTTTCCTTTTCCTGCTCTTTTTGACTTCAAGCCAGAGGGTATGACAAACAACCTATTTTTCCTACTCTTGTCTTCTAATTTTTAGATATGTTAAATGATGCATTCTGTGACTATTTCTTTCAAGGTTGTTTACCTTATATTTATCAAGGAAATTTGGACTTCACATATTAACATATCTGTTTGTCTTGTAGAATTAAAGGGGGCTATGCTTGAGCTTCTTCAAAAGTTGATTCCAGAACATGCAAGGAAGCAATTCCCACATCTTGGCCTTTAGATATTGTTGCATATTTCCTATTGGTTATGGTGAAATTATGGTATCCTTTTTGTCCTAAGCTAAGGAGCCTGAGAAGTTTTGATGGCTAGCATTAGTGTTCACAGATTGGGGTTCAGAAAGGAAACAAGGCATTTTAAAGCAATGAGACCATCTTTCAGATTGGTTTTACCTATCAGTCTAACTAGAGCACCAAATCCCACAAAGAATGTAGCCTTTATGTATTAAATTAATTCGGAAGTAGACCTTTTTACAACAATTTTTTTAGGTTCTAAGTGGGAGCTGGACTTGTAGAAGGTGGTAGGTGGAATGCACACCTACAATTCAAAGGTACATAATTCACACTTTAGTTTAAGATTCACTTGAGGGTGGTTGGTCCCAATACATTTTTGTCCTAGTTTGAGAAACTTATAGTAACAGACTATGACTGACATTCCCAACCTGCACTTCCTCTTGCTTTTTTTGTTTCATATTCTTGTTGACTAAAAAAGAAATAATTATTGGCGAATGACCCATGATAAATTCAAATCATACTATAAACATGACTTATCTAGATAGTAATGTTCTTTTGTTATGGTGATCAGAGGAGGAATGGTTAATGGGGAAACTTTTATTACTATAGAAAAGGTAGCCTGCAAGTTTTCAGGGAAAGGTATGCTCGCAACCTTTGCCACAAGGTTCATTGTATGTTGGTTAAAAGACTTATGTTATATATATTAGGCTACTTTGTGGATGAATCACTGCTAGGCATGTAAAATATATTAAAGATTTATGTTACAATATGAAACAAATAGATTTTATCAATAAGATGATATATTTTCTTATTGACTAAAAAATAAATAATTATTGGGGAATGACCCATGATAACGTAAAACCATAATATAAACAGGCCTTATCTAGATAGTAATGTGTTTTTGTCAAGGTGATAAGAGAAGGAATGGTTGATGGGGAAATTCCCATTAGTACAGAAAAGGTAGCCTGCAAGTTTTCATGGAAAGGTATGCTCACAACCTTTGCCACAAGGTTCTTTTTATGTAAGTTAAAAGAATTATGTTACAGATTTAAGGATTCCATGTGAATGAAATATATTAGTCATTAATCCCAAAATCGGGGCTGAAATAATAAAAACAACAACTAGGCTAGTTAACTAGCTTTTGATGATGTAACCTACTTGGTTCTTACAGAAAATTGTGGAGAAAAGTTTCAAACATATACTATGGAAATCGTTATTTTCCTTCTAAACTTACAGAAGCAAACATTGGGAGGCAACTTTAAACAGAAACAATAAAAAAAACATTTGTGCTTTGGGTTTTAGCAGTAAAGATCAAAATCATTTTTCTGGTACCAGAGAAGAAGAAAGCAGTGCATGTGAAAAGAATTACAGAAGGGCAATATTGAGCCTGAATCAAGTAACAGGAATAAATTATAAATAATTATTACCTCCCACAATGCCAGGTCCCTTAACCGTGATGGTGTGTTGCCATATTCAGCTTTGCTAACCGGTAATATGTAATCTCAATCTGTTCCCTTCTACTTGTCTCCACTTCTTGGAAATCCTCTGCTACAAAAATCTGTATCATAGTCTCAGCTGATTGTCATGCCAAATGGAAGCCCTGTTACTACGGAATAATTGAATATTAGGTTCAAAGTGAGCTTCTATAAAAGGAATTTCAGCAAGCACCAGAAAGGATACTCAAAATTCAAATAACCTGAAGAGTTTTGGCAGGTAGGTTGTGATTTGGAGGGGAAATCTGGGAAATTCAGGTGATCAGAAGGCAGCTCCTTATCTTGAAATTTTCTCCTATGACTGTATGCATAGAAAAGTAGGGATAAAAAATAATGTAGTGCTTCATTTTGTCTATTATGAGTACAAAGAATGTTTGTACAACATTTATATGCATTTTATTGAACATTATACAAGATAAATTGTATACCTTGGTAGCATTGACAGAGGAGAAGGATACTTAGAACTATAAATTCCTTTGCGATGTAGAGAACATTTTAAATGAATGAGATTGATGCTCAAAATTGAGAAAATGAAAGCTCAAGCAGGTAAGAGACAAGGTTAAAGTTAAGCATGCTTTCTTTAGCTAAAAAAATAATAGTATACGTCCAAGCTCAATAATATCACAAAAAAAAAGATATTTCGATGTCAGATTCTTCAACATCTTCTATTATAATGTGATCTAGTTTTTGTCATAACAGTGTTACGATTTCTAAACCACTAAAACATAACATTATCTCTAGCAGACACTGTGATACTAAATACTGCATTGCATTATCTTTTCCAACAAAAAAACCTCTAACAAAAAAGCATCATGAACTACAATTTAATATATTAAAAGATAATTGTTACCTTGACGAACATACATAACTAACCTATATTATGATTCCTATTGGCATGGTGCATAATTGATTCCTGGCACCTAAGATGCTTTTGTAGGAAAACAAACTCTGGGAACTGGGTGTGAAGACAATCATATAAATTCACAAATTCATATGATGCTACCGTTCCCTAACATAGATGCTTGTGGCTTGAGAAAAATTGTAAAATATAACTTTATAAGTGAATAACAAAAAAAGGAAGCTTGCCAACGTGCTTCTAAATTCATAGTTTTAAATCCAGCTTGGACTGCTCCTTCAACTGCTTCTGGTCATGACCCTGGTTATGCTGATCCTAATGTTGTTGTTGGTCCTCCTTTTGCTTTTGGGAATGCTGGTTTCTCCTCCTTACTGCCTTGGGAATTGACTTTGGAAACTCCTTTGGACTCCTTGGGGCCTTAACCTAAGAATTCTTGTGACCTTACACGGGACCTTCCTAAAACTACAACTACTTGGGAACCCACTTACACTCTTACCTAGGACCCTTAGACACCCATACCTCTTTGGAATATCCTTTGAAAAATTAGATCTGATCTCCACCTTGGGGGGACTAGCCTAGGAAATTAGACTTGGAAATAGATCTTTGTAACCTATGCCTCTAGCCTTACCTAACCTAATCCACGCAGCCTATGAACAAACCTTTTTATCCTACCCCTTGCCTTACTACTCTTTCCCGCTGACACCTTTCCTTCCCCTTTACAATCCGCATTTCATTAAGAAACACTCTAATTGCATAACAAAGCTCTTCATTGGTAGGATATGACAAGCTCGCTTTCCCCCTAGATCTCTCTTTCCCTTCTAAAGGAGGTTTCATCAACAAAAGAGTTTGTTTTAGTTCAGAATTTCAGAACATTTGTAGTGTGGTCATGTTTTGAGATGAAGACACATTGTCTCTACAATTGGTAAGGATACGTAGAGGTTTATTGAATTCATTATAATACTAAACAAATGGAAGCTTTAAAAAATCATCTTTGACCCTCCCAAAAACAAGATATTTTACCTGCCACTTCAAATGTCTACTTCTTCAATTGCCTCTTGCCACGAGTAGACTTGTATTCATATGTTGTATTCAATTCTTTGCTTCTTGTTTTTATATCCATGAAAATAGTATCGAGGCTAGTTGAAACAACAATCTCTGTGTCAATAAAATCATTTCCCTGATGATTTGCAATATGTTTAGAAGGGATTTTCAACGGTTTCCTACTAAGGATTCCACCAGAATCCTCTTCCTTGAGGACAACCTTCCCACTTTTATGCTCAATACCACAGTCATTACACAAGAAGAAAACGCTGCTGTCAAAACCCCAAAATTTTCGAAAAATTTAAAATTTTGAAAATACAGATAATTTTTCATTAATGCAGTCAACTAATTGTTTTAATTAGTTATATGTTAATGATTTTGTGAAATGAATTATTTACTTGATTATGTTTATCTTATAGCATAATTCTTTTTTAGTTTAATAGCTTGTTTTTCTTTGCGACCACAAGGTGGAACTATCTTGGTGATCTGGGGCTTACTTAGCTTTGAGCTAACGCATAAAGTTTACCTGCTCTTACAGACTTACAGGGAAGAAGATCTGGTGTTGCTTGTCAATAATCCTAAAGCATTCAGATATTTGTATGTCACAAAAATAATAGCTCAGTAAAAGATTATAAATGATTTTCATTTTCAACTGCTTTTATGGGGTAAAACCTTTAAATTGTTATTCTCTTTAAAGACGTCATGGAATATGAGATTCAGTCCTATCTGTGTTAGTGACAGTTACTCTCTTTCTCTAGTTGTAGTTTATAGTTTTTAGTGAGTACCAAACTATGTGATGTTTACCAATGCTTACCATGATCATCATGTGCACACGCTTTAAATCCTTCTTTACAGGTAGACTAAATATGACAGGATTATTACGTTAAGGGTCTATATTAAAAATGTGAACATAACCCTTCATGTCATGATAAATTTTGGTTACTACTTCCAATTAGACTATCATAGTGTTGATAAATTAAATTCCTCTGCATATAATTTGCTTGGAAAGTATTATCTAGTTATGGTTAAGATATCATTAAAATTTCAATGTCAAGCCCCTTAACATTTTTAAGACTTAACATGTTCAAAAGCAAACCTTATTAGTTAATAATTACATAATCAAAGGCAATTGAGGTTAACATTTAACAAAAGGGTATTTACCATAGATTGATTCTATAAACTTCCTTTATAACCACAAATAGTATAAATTTAGGTTAGAGTTATAGTTGTTGGCTGAGTGAATACTTTGCAATGTATAAAGAAGGTGCAATGTATACATGCAAGGGTCAAGGAACAGACCACGTTTCACGATGAGTTTAAAGTTTAACCTTGATTTAAAGTTCTATAATCTTTTATTAAATGCCTCCTTTCCTTGCATAACGAGCTAGGGCAAGTATTGTTTCTACCCTTGCTATGTTACAATTATTTGGTTGAATGAATACTTGTTGTATGCAATATTCTCACCAAAATACACGTTGTTAATTCCTTTTTATAACAAAATTACAAGGCTTTATTATTACCAAGACTATAATTGTTTGATGAAAGATTATTTGTATAGCATAGAGAAAAAGGTCATGAAAAGGACCACGCCATGATGAACATAAGGTTAAACCTTGATTTAAGTTTTATAATCGATTGTATACCATAATTTGTATAGGAATGGGTCGTAATATCCCCCACGACTTTGATGATTGTTAACACTTAAAAATATTTCTATTGTCCTGTTGTTTGTATTTCAGCGTACCATGCTAGTTGACTTGGGGAGTATCGAACCTTACTGAACCTTTGAAACATCAAGTGATTGGCGTGATAATTCGCTAGTTGATTGCACGCAGTGACTATAGGGATTTACCCACTACATGCAAATAATTTTAATGAGTACATGGACTCATCACAACCAAGTGTTATGTCGTTATAAAGCGTGGACGAACCCTAACTTGTTATTCTTCCTTGTTGGTTTCGGCCTCCGACCGCTCTGCTACTGTGTTGGTAGTCTTGGTTGCTTGTCCCATCGCTCTACTACTCGTAGCCGGTAGTCTTGGTTGCTCGTTACTTTGTCTCCTGCTCACTGTGAGCTCACCCTGAATGCTTATTGAGACGAACTGTAACGAACTGATTTCTGCATGAGCTGGGTTGTTGGTTTTCGTCTAGGGTTTGTCTTTTGGTGTTCGCTCCTCCTGAAATTCTCCAGACTACAACGTTTTAATCTCCCACAGCCTGGTAGTGAGTGTTGTGGCCTCACCTCTTGAGTTTGTTGGGTCTGAGGGTTTTTTCTGTAGAGTGGTTTTTGAAGTTGGAAAAGTTACGGCCAAAGCATTCACACCTGCTTGGCTTGTCTCCCCATTGTTCGGACTTCGCTGGTCACTGTTGCGTGGGTTAACTCCGTTTCTCCTATGGCAGATGAAGGTTTGGCTCCTCCTCACGTTGTTAGATTTATTGTTGATTGTGGGTGGTTATGCTTCAGTTAAGTTTTGAGGTAAGAAGCAAATACTATAACTTCGTTTCTTGTTTTTAACACGTTCCAGCTTATAAGAAAATACGAGATATTAACAGCAATGTGTTTGATGAATCACAGGTGTTGACATGTCCCCTTTTGCGTGGTTGGTGTAAGGATGTGGCAATGGCTTGCTCACGGGTAAGCCTTGGATACCCCATGGTTGTTCTTCCTTGTCCGGTCCCTTATGGGACATTTGCTGGTTGGTCGTTGTGGCCTGTAAAACCCTTGTGGTTTTTGGTTTACCTGGTTACTTGGTTTGCTATTTTTAGTGGATGTTGAAACCCTTGCTTTATGCAGGGTTCCCTGGCTTAGACCGTGACTATAAATTTGGTTTTTAATTTTTGTTACTGTGTTTATATGTGTAAAAATGATAAAAGGTTGGTAAATCCTTACTCTGTTAATTTTGTTTAAGCCGAGAGGCATTTAAAGAGCTTATACTCTTTGATTTTACACCACAGTTGTATATTTTGGGATAGTAGGGTTTTACCCTAACTTGGCGATATGAAGAAAATATATTTACCTTTCTGTAAATTACTTTGGTTATTACTTATATTGCTTAATTGATTATTTTAAGCTCTGTAATTCGAGCATGTCTATGTTTTATAAAATTTCACTTCTACAAGTTATTTGTATTTAAGTTTACTCTGTAAATTATTTAGGATAACTGTATATGGTTTTTATATTGTCCTGCTTTGATTTACTTCATTCTAAATAAATTTTAAATATTGTTTTATAACTGTTATCTTTCAGAATATAAGAAATTTCATGTTTTTAAAGCCGTACTTATGTAACTGTTAGTTACATCTTTTAAAGTACAGAATTCATATTTACTTGTTTATTTATTATAATGAAATAAGAATATTATCTTACCTGTAAGTAATATTGTTCCTATAATTATATATGTTTCTTTATATTTAGTTTATTTATAGGTGTATAGAGAGATAGTATTCTATTGTTTATTTCTTATATTACCCTATTTATTTTACAATAATAATGTTTACAAATTAAAAGAATAACAAACTATATATATTCTTTCCTATGAACTGTATTGTAGTGTTTGTTTTTAAATTATAAAGGAACAAGTTAGTATCTGTAAAACTTGTTCAAGTTTAGTTAGATAAATAATTGGATAAATTAGTTACATTAACAGCCATAAGTAAATTCTGAAACTAACTAGTTTATCTGTAGAATTAAATCAAGTTTAGCTATTCTTACTCACAGTTTAGTTGCTATACATTTAGTAGTTAATTATCATAACTGGAAGAAATAAACTATAAAGTTAAAAGCATTTTTATTTAGTCTAACCCTACTCTATTTTAACTAATATATCATTTTCCTTTGGTTTAAAAAATAAGTAATAAGATTACAGAAATGAATGCTGTATAAAGAACTGTTTATCTACCAAAACATATTACTTTTAATACAATGATATAGAGATTCTTTTCTCTTACTGATAATCTGACATTTACAGTCTAGGTCTAACCCTACTCTATGTACGGTAAGTAATTCTTCTGATACAAATAAAAGAAAACATTCTACTATTCAAGCTAACTTCTTATTCTATATTTATATCATATTATCTTCATTTAAATACACCACCTGTGCTAGAGTACGATATGGATAACTCCAGATGGGGAAAAACACAGGTAGGGTTTGTTTCTCATTAAGAATAATTCCATTACTAAACAAGCTAAGATATTCTATCCTTTGAGTTTTTACACTATAAACTGCAAATGCATCATTCAATCACACACAGATAATAAAGCAAAAACTAATAAATAGTAGAACATGTTCTTAGAGCTTGGTCGACAACAACAATGGGAGGCCGTTCCTCCCTACCAACTCCTGGAGAGCGCTCAAACAACGACTCCCCCTGAGCTTGCTCTGGTCTCCCTGGATGGAACTAGGTGCAGCAAATAATCAAGTACTAGTCCTGAGACTCAATACTAGTCCTGAACTTATTAGTCAATTCTCTCAGCTAGCAAGCTGTAATAGACCAAGTTACTGCAGTTTATCTCTCAAAACACCTTCCTTACAGTTTTCCCTTTTCCCCAATGAATTCCTTGAAGTGCATTCCTCCTGAATGATTCTTCTCCTGGAAAATATCTGAGCAGCCTTAGCTCTCTACATTGGGTACTTTTAAAAGATTGCCTAGGTCTTTTTGGGTTAGTTGTCATTAATTGAGCCACCTGCTCTGATCCCACTTTCTTGGGGGATCATGACCCCAAATGTAGGGAAGTTGCCACCTACAACATAAGAAGTGTTTGAGGATGCTACCACTTGTATTTTTGCTCTCCACCTAGTTCCTTCCACCAGTTTGACCAGTAACACTCTTATTAACAGCTCTCCCAAGATGTTGTCTCCACTTTTATTTATTAAAAATAAAATATTCAGAATTACATTCCACATCTTTTGACTCTGCTGAGTCATCAGTTCCTACTTGGCATTAAATTTAACATAATGTCTTAGGAATCAAATTAAAACAATTAACATTATTTTACAAAATTGGGGTATGTGACAGCTGCCACAACAGAGATACTGATATAGGATGGAGAATACTACCTCTACATAAGAAATAATTTGCAAACCTCAGCAAATGTCCATAGATCTTGTTCAATCCTGCTTGAATATTTTTCCCCAATGAAGCTCAACAAGACATTTCTCTTCTTCAGGCTTGGGACACCTCATTAATTACAATATTTTCGATATTTGAAGGGGTTGAGTCAATTTCGCCAATCTCATAGCAAGTTATTTCCCTAAAATTGTATCCTCTTCGTCATCAACCAGAACCCTATATTTCCTGCCAATTCCTTCATTTTCTCTTATGCCCCCAAACAAAGTTGGATCCTTGTCTAGATCGTTCTTTGTCCTTCTATCATTATCTATGTCATTTTTTTCCTTTTTATCACTGATTTGGGGTTTGATATAATTCACAATTTAGGGTTTTGCAGGAGGACCTTTGAACCTAGAATATTGACCAGCTAATTCATCATCAAGACCAGCGTAATTGAAGCCTCCCACATCTCCATATGAAGAATTCACTGATGAGTTTAAGGGTTTTACCAGTATGTTGGAGTTGAGATTCAGTTGCAATGCACTTTCATCTGGAACTATGCGAGCAACTACCCTTCTCCTCTCACCAATCTACTCCAAATTTTATTGTTGGAAGGCCTTCTGTCATTTTTTCAACGCATATGCTTGCATAGCCCACTAGTATCCCAATGACTTTGTGAAAATTTAATGTACATATTATTTCAACAATGCTGAGGGTTAAAGTCCATTAACATTAAGTCTATTTAGGTTAAGGAAAAAGAAAATGAAAAAAAAAACTTTAATTCACCTATTGACTAAAAAAGAGGGAAAATTAAAAACTTAATTCACCCACAATTCCAAAAGTTAAATAATGATTTTTTTCATAAAAATAAATAAAATTAAAATTTTTTAATAAAAATGTTGAAAAATAAATTTACTAATTTTATATGATGAGCAAAAATGTAAAATTCCTAAATTTTTAAGGATTTATTTCTAATATGGCTATTGCACCGAGAGTTGCGAGGTGCTCTACAACCATGTTTATCAATAAGGTTTATCAATCATTCAAGTGAATGGAGAGTAAGGTTCAATAAGGTAGTTTGGTGAATGCAAATGTAAGATTTCATGGTATTGGGTAGTCTCCCTGGTGAGTAAACTTACTCGACTAGAATGTTGGAAATGTGGAGTGTTATAAAGTCATTAGGAAATCGACGGTGTAAGGTTTTGGGATATTGGGATATTTCCCAATGGCTTAACTCACCTTACCAATGTCTAAAGGCCCAGACCACTAAAGAATCACAAGGATTAAAACATTATCATAATTACAAAAGAAATCAACCTACCAAGGAATATAATGCCAAGAGTTTATAAGTTTTTATTTTAGAGAAAAATATAGTGTGTTTTTTTAGAATATGAAGTGCCTCATGGTCTAGAAATTGAACACATGCAACCAGGAACATTATAATAACAGTCCCATATTCCCCCCTGCTCATGACTCTGAATCTTTATCCCAATGATTTCAATTTGAATGTTGTAAGCATGCCACATTTATTGTATTATTCCCATAACCCGCCCCCCACTGATAACTATTTAGTTGAACATAGTAGTAGTGAGACAATGGATAATCCAACGAAATTTGAGAATGGATATAAATTGCAATTTTGACAATAAATATTTACAATTTCGTAAATTGTAATGTTGCAAATGGATTTAGAGGGGCCTCTAAATCTATCTTCACTATTAAAATTTATGAAATTGTATTTCATTTTACAATTTCATAAATTTTAACGTCGCAGATGGATTCAAATACCCCCAAATACAATTTCATAAATTTTAATGCAGCATATGGATACCCCCTTAGTCATTCCAAACTAATTAGTCATTACAATGATGTTAATTACCCTCACTTCTAGTCTAGTTGTGACCCACTTTATGAATGAATTTGATAGGGACTTTTTGACAAACACTTTTTGTGTGACTGCTCTAACTGCCTGCAAATTTTAGAATACTATAGTACCCTTTTTATTGGTTTACTATGTGGTTTACTATGTGGTTTTAGCAAGCAAGAATGTAAGTCTACTTGGAGGAGGTGCATTCGAATGGTTGATTCTCGAGGGGATGTAGGGATATGATGCTTCTATCTAGGTATCAATATGGTACGGGTTCTAGTACCTAATTCGTAATTGACGTAGGAACCTAATTTTCCTTTGGAACGTGCTTAACCGAGTTTGCTTCAATGGTGCAACAGGGATAAATATGGTCAAGAGAAAATTCATGCAATTGCTTTGTTGGATCTTTGAAGATCGAGGTGCATGGCACCAATATTACTAATCGAAGGTAGCCAATTTACAAAATTTACACTTCATTGTCAAATTTACAATTTTCCATGACACAATTAAAATTGACTGACATAAATGACTAATTCATATTCTTCTAGCTAGTCATTTTTTATGTCGTGACTAAATTAGTCGTTTATGTTAGTCATTTTTAACTCTGTCACTTACTATCTAGTCATATTTGTTAACTGGTGACTAAATTAGTTGTTAATTTTAGTCGTTTATAGTTGGGTCAATCAAAATTGCTCATATTTAGTAGTAAATCACTTGAAAAACCTATGGTGACTAGAAATTTTAGTCTCCTAGTAGCTAATTCCTCATTTTGTAGTAGTGTTCATGTAGAAGTGAAAAATATTATTTATATAACAAGATAACCTTTTAGTAGTATATTCCTATCGAAGTGGGAGTTGGTTGTAGTTAAAAGTGTGTTGCGGTAAAATCCCATTGACATAAAAGTAAAGTGGGTGTCTATCGAATTAAAAGTGTGTCGGGATAAAAGTCTGTAAAATGTGTGTCGACGTGAAAGTGAAAGTTGAGTCTTGTCAAAGTGAAGTTTGTTGCATTCAAGTGTGGATATTTGTTTGTCGTAGTAAAATTCCGTCGTAGTAAAATCATGTCGAAGTAAAACTCCATCGAAGCTATTTTAGTCAAAGTAAACTTGTCAAAGTTAACCCATGAAAGAAAAATGTGGGGTTTCCCAAAAGGTAGTGTGTCGTAGTCCAAAAGAAAAGAAAATTAAATATTTACTACATAGTAAATCAAATTAATTGTCACAATTTTTTCCGGGATCTGGTATCAGAGCAGGTTTAGGAAGAATCGAAATTTTTTCTTAAAAATGGGAAAATAATTTTTTAAGAAAAAAATGAAAATGAAAAAAATGGCTTGCACTTCTAGTGAACAAATGTCAAGTCTTCAAAATATAACTTTTTCAAGAAAGAATTGTGAATATTGGTCTCTTAACATGAAGTATTCATAGGTCAAGATGTATGGGATATAGTCTAAAATGGCTATGCATATCATACATCATATAATAATCTCACATAGGCTAAGAAGAATGCTTTGACAGAATAGAGGAAGAAAGATGGAAAGGATCTGTTCTACATACATCAAGCAATGCATGAAAGCATAATAACATTTGAGAATGTTTTTGTTAACCACTTTCCCAATTTACATCGATCAAGTGAAGTCATGAGCCCCATGCTTATTGACTAGTCTTTTTTCAAGTATATTAGTGTCCCAATTGGTTACAAAATGATTTTGGTCCTTTGGATAGAACCCTCATCTTGTCTGTTGCTTCAAATCTCCTTAACATCATATCACCCAATTCCGAGAGATGCAATAGCTACAGATATACCTTGGGGTCCATTCTCATCAATATAGAAGATTTCCTTGAACTAAGTAAGGAGAGTCATTAATGCTCGCTAACTTAGTGGTCTCCTCTATGCTCAATGCCAAAAATTATATCACATAAGGGGGATTTGTGCATTCTAATAGTACTAGTGTTCACATTTATAATTCATGCCATCAACACATATGATAGTGAAGTTATACATCCAACAAATCCATCATTATTTAGGTTCCTCACCCTAGTGGGATGTTTGTCATCATCAGCAATTTCACTACTTCGGCATGAGTAACAACATTCATGGGGTTTCATTATGCCCATTTAAGGATTGAATCCATATTCATCCTTATATAAGTAGTATCAATAGTTGACCTCTCAGTCTCTTCTTATTGTAATCTATTTTAACAATATTTTCATGAGTATAGGTATTCTTGTCTCATTTGTATAAAACATCATTCATTCTTTACAACTTCAACAATCATCACCAACAACCTTCCCCCATGGGAGATACTTTCTACCCACAAAGGATTGATAGCTTATTCGAACATGGAGATAAATAAATGAGATGCATGCCATCCATATAGTTCCCTTTGAACCTCATACATCAAGGGGCATCTGTTAATGAATTAATTTCACACATGCGAAATTTTGGATAATATTGCAAAAAGGTGCCATCAACATATAACACATATATCACCGAAGACATCCTATCAGATCCATAAGAGAAATTCATCCCTAAAGTGAAAAAGGTAGTCTGTACAGAAAACCATGCAACTATTTACACTAGACCTCCACACTAGTTAACACAATTACTTGTTTAGTGACCAGCATGTACCCACACAAATTTTCCTTCGAAATTTAGAATATTGTATAAATGGTGGGACCACATATTTCCATAGCACATTAAAATCTCATAATGGCTCCCTTATCGATAAAATTTGAATTGGACTTCTTACATGCTTGGGAGAATTCAATAGCCCCCTTCAGGTACTTGAAGAACTAGTTCAACAGAAAGGGTATTCACGTTTGGATCTAGATGTTTCTTTCCCTCCATTTGGTCTATAAAAGGAGGACATGGGCATGAATTATAGAAGATAAAACCATATCAAAGCTATGCTACAAGAATTGCATTAAGTGTTAATCTTTCATGCTACTTCTTACCTCAAGTTGGAATTCAAAAGATCCCTTTCTTTCTTCCACTAATAAGTAAGTGTTTCTCCATATTTTTATGCTAGTTATATCTTGCAATTGTGTGGACAAAAAGGACCTCTCTAACGGAGATTGTTTGCTTCCCTTTGAATCTCGCACCTCCTTGGTGGCACCATTGTATTTAATTGGACAATTGGGAAATCAACATTTGGTTTGGCATACTCTTGTTTCTTTTTTTTGCTTAGCACTTGTCCCTTTTTTATTTCTTGTTTAGAGTTTGGTTTGTTGTTTAGAGTTTGGGATACTAACTTGCAATTTACAATGTTGTGTCATTGCTACAACCTATAATATTCCCCCAAAGTGGGAATACTATTAACCCCTATCGCTATTTTTCCCACAATAGAGGGCCATCAAGAAACAACATGGATGTTCTCAGTTGGTGTGTGTAGAGAGTCCATGGAGTGCCGAAAAAGGAGAGTATCTATTCATGTTGATTGGACATTCCTTTGTGACGAAGCTAGTCTATGGTAGGAGGATGTTCTCAGTTGGTGTGTGTAGAGAGTCCATGGAGTGCCGAAAAAGGAGAGTATCTATTCATGTTGATTGGACATTCCTTTGTGACGAAGCTAGTCTATGGTAGGAGAGTGGCATGAAGGGAAAAGAAACCCTAATCATGTGAGGATCTATGTGTGTAAGCTATGTAAATGTTGGATAGTCAAATTATTTGATAAAGATAAAAATGGTGCATTCTGCTCGAAACATAGTGGCCATGGTTTTACGATAGCAGGTTTGAATAATGTCATGACACCCACAGATGTAGTAACACATGTGTGTAGTGAGCACATGGGTATTCTGACTATACACACACTAAGATCATGGGATTAAATCCATGTGAAGTCATGCTATAGAATATGGTGGATAAGTGGTAGTTGGTAATGTGCCTATGAATTTGAGAAGAGAAGAGACTACAATTAAGAATCGAACCCCAGATGTCAAGGATGAGCATGGATTTGAGAGCACGATCCATAGATTACTGTTGAAGAAGACCATTGTAGAGGATTTTTTTAATTTGAGATATGTTATATGATGATGCCAAGGTTACGTACATATGGAGGCCACAAAGGATTTCAAAAAGAGGGTGAAGAAATTAAGGTATTAATGATTACACCAACAATGGAGAGGACACGTGGTGGTAATTCTCAATATCTATGTGATTTAGATGATTGATGACCTAAACAAAATTGTGCATAACATGGAGAACGATTTGATCCTCATTAAATCGCTTTGAGTCATCTAAGGGGGTTTGATATTTTCCCATGTCAGAAGAGATGAGGATAGTGTATATGGTCATCCAAACCAGAGAAATATAGGTCTAACATGAAGGATATCAAGTTCCCTATAATTTCAAGGAAACGATAATGCTTGGAGAGGTATTTTGTGGAGAGAGAGAGAGAGTAAGACTGTAAGTGTTGAAGAAAATTGTGCAACTTGGAATGATTTGAGGGTTGTGGGCCTTGCCACTATGAACCTCTGCATAGTTTCTAGAAATTCCATAGATTGGGCTATAAACTTAATAAAGAATGTCTTCTTGTTTGATGTGATGAAGGATATTGATTGCCAACAACTGCACAATAGATATATTGGGAAATGGAATAGGTTGTCAAGTGTTGGCATGTGAACATAGGAGTTGTTCAAAGCCGTCGAGAGTGCAAGTGAGTAGAGGAGATGGATATTTCCTAAATAGAATTTTGTGTTATGGGTTTAAATGTTGAAGCATATAATAAAGTCTTGTAAAATAGATTTCCAAACTTATAAAGAATGTTGTTGTGGTCAAGTTTGGATCATTATTGCAACTCAGTTTATTGGTAAACCTCATGGATTTATCGTAGTCATGTAATGACAAAGTGATAAAATGGGATGGTAAAGTATAAAGAGAAATAATAGTGATAGTGATAGTGGAGCCACTGTGAATACTAGCAAAAAATAAAATTAATTCAGAGTTGAAAACATGGGCATATCGATGTAAGACTTAATGGTTAGGCATGCATACACCTAGTAACTCACTAATAAATTCTAGATGTAAACTTAGGTGATAGGGGGGCACCCTTGGTAACTCACTAAGAAATGATAGATGTAGACCTAGGTGATAAGGGGGCATGTAATATTCCTAGTTATAAAATTTGAGGGGGGTTAGTGATTACCCCAAGTCAAGTTTAAAAGGGGAGATTGTTAGGTTAACCTTGACTTTGTGAATGAGTCATTGAGCTAATATTGGTTTCGGTCAAGCAAGTAATTTTTATGCCCATGGTATTGTGCTCATAAGATTTCATGTAATTAAGCCTATAAAAAGGGATTGTCATACTCCATTGTAATGTGTCCTGGAGGTGAGTGGGTGAGCTAACTTGGCCTAGTTTGGTCAATTTTGGCCAAAGGTAATGAAGATATTCATTGATGTTTCTTTTTCCCCTCATCAAGTTTTCCAAGGTAAATAGTATGTTCATGGTGTGTTCTAATGTTTCTATTATTATTCACATGATTAAATGTTCTCTTTCTTTATATGTATAGTCGTTAAATTCCTTACAGTAAACCACTTAATGTATTAATGTGACAATTTTAAACTCAACCTGTTTAAGTTATAATTTGGGATAACATATTTAACATGGTTAAAAATGTTTAACCATAACCACCCATAGTTATTCACAATCAATCATAGTTAATTATTTCCAACTAAACTCAACCATCATAAAACATAATCAACCATAGGAAACCATATTCGAGCATGGACAACTATAGTCAACCATAGTTAAACATGGTCAACTCGAGTCAACCATATTCAACCAAAGTCAATCATATTCAAATATAGCCAACCATATGTCATTATAGTAACTAACCATAGTCAAACATGGTCAATCAAATTCAAACATGCTTAACCTTAGTTAACCATAGTCATACATGTTCAATAGTAGTTAAACATAGTCAACCATGGTCAAACATAGTTAAGCATAATCAATCATTATCAAGCATGGGTAGTGAGTCAAATATGATTTATTATGGTTAAACCATAATAAAACATGGCTAATCAAGGCAAAACCCGGTTTATCATATTCAAGCATGGTTAACCATTATTAACTAAGTCCAACTAGGGATAACTAAAGTCAATCATAGTAAAACTTATTAAATCATGGTTAAATATTTTTATCAATATTAAAAACTGGTCACACATAATTAGGCATGGTCAATCATTATTAAAATTCTACCACCAAATATAAGCATGGTCAACTATGGTTTATCATGGTGAACCAAAGTCAACCATAGTGGAACATACTCAACTATAGTCAAACATAGCTGACCAAAGACAAATATGGTTAGCCAAAAGCAACCATGCTTAGCCATGGTCATACATAGTTGAACATGGTCAACCATAGTAATGCACAACCAAACATGGTCAACCATAATCAATCAAGGTCAAATATATTCAAACACAACTAACCATAATCAACCATTACCAAATATGTTCAATTAAAGGCAAGCATGTTCACACCATAATCATCCAATTTTACCCATTATTAAACATGGCCAAACATAGTTAACTATGGTCAACCATAGTGAAACATGATTAAGCATGCCAAACTACAGTTAAGCATGGAGGACCATAGTTAACCATGGTCAACCATGTCCAAGTATGATAAACTATAGTCAAACATAATCAACTATAATGAGCCTTGGTTCGCCATATATAACCATGACAACCATAATCAACCAAAGTCAAACATGATCAACCTTTGTCATACATGGATAACCATAGTCAAACAAGGCTAGCCATATTCATACATAGTTAACCATAATCAACTATAGCCCAGTATGTTCAAGCATAGCAAGTCATAGTTATCCATAGTCAAACATAGCCAAACATAATCAAGCATGGTTAACCATAGTGAAACATGTTCAAGCATGACAAATTATAGTTAACTATGGTCAATCGTGGCCAATCTTAGTCAACCATGGTCATCCATAGTTAAAGATAGTTAATCATGCTAAACTATAGTCAATCATAGCAATGTTAACCATACCCAAATATTGTCAACCACACTTAAACATGGTTAACCACAACTAGATATCATATATATTTTAATATTATTGATATTGTTATTTTAATTGACAAATCTACTAATCTTCTTTAAAATGGTTGATACATGTAGACCCCATTCTCCACCTTCACCATCTTTAATTATATATATTTTTCAAATTATAATTTAAATACATTTCTATTTATATATCATATATATTTTAACTACACCAAAACATGTTCAACCACAGTTAAATATTATATATAATTTAATATTAGTTATCATGTTATTTTAATTCACAAATATATCAATATTCTTAATTATATTGTTTTTCTAAATATATAAGTGCGTTTCTATTTATGTATCATATATATTTTAATTATACCAAAACATGGTCAACCACAATTAAATATTAATTCACAAATCTACCAATATTATTTAAAATGACCTCATTGTTCACATTCACAACTTTTAATATATCATATATATTTTAATATTATTTATATTATTATTTTAATCTTAAAGTTGTTAATTTTCTTTAAATTATTGATATTATAGACATTGGAATGATTCTCCATCTTCAACGTTGTTGTGGTAAGTATGTTTAAATACATTTTTATTTATGTTTCATATATATTTTATCCATATTTAAACATGGTTAACCACAATTAAGTATAGATATAATTCAATATATTAATATTATTATTTTAATTAACAAATATATTAATGATGTTAAAATGGTTAATATCTTGGACCCATTCTCCACCTTCACCATATTTAAATTCACCATATTTAATTAGGTTGTTGTGTTAATATTTTTAAATGCGTTTCTATTTAAGTTTCATATATGTTTTAATATTATTGATATTGCTATTTTAATTCATAAATCTACTAATCCTCTTTTAAAAGGTTTATAGATAGTAACCTCATTCTCCACCTTCATGTTCTTTTTGCTAATTAATATTAGTCAATAATAATTATATATATTTTAATATTATTAATATTAATATTTTAATTTACAAATTTATTAATTTTCCTTAAAAATAACCATAATTAATAATAGACACAAAATAATTCACCCTCACTACCTCTAATTATGTTGTTGTGTTAATTATGTTTAAATTTATTTATATTTATGTTTTATATATATTTGTACTATTCTCACACATTGTCACTAATAATTAAAAATAAATTCTATTATTAATATTGTTATTTTAAGTTATATAGTCAATGGTAATTAAAAATAATTTACATTTTAATATTATTAATATTTTTATATTTATTTATAAATCTATCAATATGTTTTTAAATGGCTGATATACATGACTCTATTCTCCACCTTCACTAACTAATTTCCTTTAAAATTGTTGATATAAATGGACAATATTCTCTCCCTTCACCAACTTCAATTTTGTTGTTGTGTTAATTATGTTTAAATACAATTATGTTTCATATATATATGCTTAAATATAATTATGTTTCATATATATTTTAACCATTCTCAAATATGGTTAATCATTATTAGATTTCACATCATACACCCATGTAAGATATGACTTTTAATTTTTTTGTTATAATATGAAACTATCCAACCTTTTATCTCATCAAAATTATATTAATTTAGGAACACTTTTTTCCAAGATTTTCGAGAACAAAAATAAAACTATAAAGCAAACAGAGTAGTTCCTTAATTTTCCTTCTTAAAATTAGATATCATAAATCTATTAATTTTCTATATTAATATTGATAAACACAATCTTTAATTATATTGATGTGTTTATTATCCTTAAATGCATTTGTATTTATGTTTCATATATGTTTTAACCATACTCAAGCATGATTAAGTACAATTAAATATCATAAGTATTTTAATAGTATTGATATTGTTATTTTAATTCACAAATCTATTAGTTCTTTTTAAAAAGATTGATTTACATGGACCCCATTTTCCACCTTTACGAAGGAATCTTCTTTACAATGGTTGATATACATTGACTACATTCTCCACCTTCACCTATATTGTTATGATAATTATGTTTATATGCTATTTTATTTATGTTTCATATATATTTTAACTATAAGTAGATATGGTCAATCATAGTAAAAAAATCTTGTATATTATTATTATTATTATTATTATTATTATTATTATTATTATTATTATTATTATGGAGGAATCAATAACTAGGTTTGTTACCACTTTAACCTTTACCTGCATCTATTTTGCCCCTACATAGCTACACAAGCTATTTGAGTCTTGAATCCACGAAGTCACAATAAATGCCTTGCCAACCAGTGTACACCCGAGGGTAATCTTATTGATATTGTTATTTTAATTCAATAATCTATTAAGTTTCTTTACATTGAATGATTCTCCACCTTTATAACCTTTAAATATGTTGTTGTGTTAATTTTTCTTATATGTATTTTTTTTAATGTTATATATATATTTGACCACGCTCAAACATGGTTAACCACAATTAAATATCATTTGATGATAATGATCTTTAACATCCAGTGGGACCAAATTTGGTCTATAATATCAATAATATTATTATTTTAATGTATAAATCTACCAATATGTTTTGATATGTTTTGAAGAGTTTGATATGCATAATCCCTTAGAGAGAGAGAGAGAGAGAGAGAGATTTTGGTCTTGAAAACAACTGTAAATTAGCAAACCTTGTGATGTGGGATAAAAAGAAACTCTTGTCGCTCTCATTATCTTGCATGGTTGTGAAGTTTGGAGTTCCAACATGCCTAAAGAATCCTGACGAAAGATTGCACAAATCTAGAGGTGCTTCATAGCATATAACCTCAAAATTAAAGGAAATACACCCTACCCTATTATCCTTCTAGAAGTGGGTCTTCCCCCCATCGAGAGCATGTATATGACCAGGTACCTGAGGTACAAGTTCAGGATGAATAACATGGGAGACTAGATTAGACTTCCAAAAAATGCTTTAAAATCCATTCAAGACCAACTTTGGCTCAAGAGAGGTTGGTATAAAGACATAATAGTTTGGTTAAACTATTTGGGAATTGATGAAAATGCCACTCAACAAGATATCAATAACATTACAAATATTATCACATGGGTGAGTGCAAGCTAATGATGGTCCCTTTTTGCATGTTAGATGCAATAGAATTTAAAAATAGACATCCTTAATCTTACATGGGTATTTTGACATACCTACAGAATGTATCTTGATTCTAGTAATAGATATGAAACATGGGAAATTGAATCACCTTTCCAAATATATAAATTTTATTTATTGTAAATGTTCACAACTAACTCAATTCAGTTTTTTATAACATTGGCATTTTATTTTTTCAGGAAATGATAAGGTATATGTCCATGTTAGTGCAGCCTTTAAATGCTTAAATAATGGAATCAATATACAAAAATCACCATATATGTAGATAACAAATAGTACCAGCGCGACAATACTTTTCCAAAATAAAATGAATACTTTCAAATATTTTTTAAAATTATCTAAGTGAGCAAAACCTCAAAATTAGTGTTGGCAACGGGTTTGGGATAAGTTAGCTGCACAGCATCGCGGATGCTGCACAAGCTCAAAGACACCGCGCAAGTGGAAGATGGCATGAAAGGTGGAGAATAGAATATTTTATATTTTTTGTGTCACCTTTTGTAGTTCTGGACCATATTTTGTGGATATTGGTCATTATTTTGTAGAATCGGTTAGGAATTATTTAGGAGTTGTATAAGTGGACCTTGAATGTAAATGCACAAGCCTATAAGTAGATGTTGAATCGCAAATGTTATTGATCCTTGTTGAGAGTATTTTTGAGCATATGAATTGAGATCTATTGATCTGTGAACTGTTCTGGAGAATTTGTGATTTTGCACGAAAGTAATATGACAAGACAAAAGTTGATCTGAATCATTGTGTTCTTTTCTGTTTTTCTTTTTTACTATTTTCTATGACTCAATGATGAATTCTACGTGAATTTGCGACATGGATCTATGATGCGATGTTTCTCTGTTTTCAATGATGTTATCATGTCGGATATGTTTGTGCATCGATATGTTTGCTGTAGTTATGATTGACAGGTGTGATATGTTAAATAATGATAATGAATGGTTATGTGAATGCATAAGTTGAATGATATGTTAATGTCGCGCTAAGGTGATAAGTTGATGCATATTTTCCTCCCTTATTCTAGGGAAACTTGGTTTCGTTAGCTCTCCATCAAACATCTCGGGTGAGACTTCATCCACTCACAGACAGGATAAAACCTGTCTGGGCCGGTGCTCAGGGAGATCGCAGTGGTTTGATTGTCAACAGAGTGGGACCCCCTGTCGACTGGATTTGTTGGTTGGCTTTGTGTCAACAATTAGTACGCCAAGTGTTAGTGCAACTTTCCAAGGTCCTCAATATGTAATTACGATGGATTGGAATTTTATAGCGTGTATAGGTCAGTGACTAGTAGTGCGACATATAATTTTTTTATGAAATGGTTGAGAAAATAATTTTTTTGGGATAAACATGGCTAGCTTTCAAAAAATCCAATTGCATCTAAAAGGTCCACCAACTTCATGCTCTCAACCACATCTAAGATTACAGAGAAAATGTGTGGCGAGAAAGAATTAGACGCTAAAATAAAATTAAGATACTATAATGAGGTCATTAGCCCTAATCTAGAAGATAAAAAAATCTCTCTTTGTTAACTAGTATGACAAAAAATAATAATATAGTCAAGATAACATCAAACTCTCATGAGCTTCATAGTGAAGTAGGGCACTAGATAATCCCTAAAACAACATGGGTGGATAGGACATTCCATCTATGTGAGACTACAATATTTGAGGATGAAAGTCACTTTCTCTAATTAGAATGCACTGTTTATATTGGTCAACCATAATTAATCAAATATATATTTTATTATTATTGCTATTGTTCTTTTAACTAAAAAATATACTACTTTTCTTTAAAATGAACAATAAAAGATGAATTCTCCACCTCCGCCACCCAATCTTCTTTAAAATGGTTGATATACATGACCCCATTCTCCACCTTCATTACATTCAATTATGTTGTTGTGCTATTATTACATCTAAGTTTAAAGAGAAAATGTGTAGCTAGATAGAATTAGAGGGTAAAATAAAATTGATATATACTATAATGAGGTCATTAACCCTAATCTGGAAGATTAAAAATATCTCTCTTTGTTAACTAGTTTGAAGAAAAAAAGTAATATAGTCAAGATTAGAACTAACTCTCGTGAGCTTCATAGTGAAATATGACACTAGACAATTCCTAAAACAGAGTGGGTGGATATGACTTGCCATCTATGTGAGACTACAAGCTTTGAGGATGAAAGCCACTTTCTTTTAGAATGCGTGCCTTGTGTATACCCACATTAGATCGTAGTTTCTTAATTTGCAAAGCTCCCTAACCTTCTAACATGTTAGCAATATGGAAATCTAGAACACTTGTTTCTAAGATTTTTTAGCAATGAAATACAATTTTACACCAATTAAGTAATCCTCTTAAAGTCCGATATACCAAGTTGGTCTCTACCATCATCATCATTAATTTTCTTTAAAATGACTCATATTGACAATTATAGACATGATTCTTAGACTTCTCAAATTTTAATTATGTTGTTATGCAAATTATGCTTAAATGCATTTCTATTTATGTAAGGCATATATTTTAACTATATTCAAACATGGTTAACCATAATTAAATATCATATACATTTTAATATTTTATTTTGTTATTTTAATTTACAAATCCACCAATATTTTTTAAGATAATTTGTATACATGAACCCATTCTCCACCTTTAAATATGTAGTTGAGCTAATTATGCTTAAATGTATTTCTATTTATATACCATTCATATACTCAAATATAGTCGAGCACAATTAAATATCATATATATTTTAGTATTAAATATTATTATTTTAATTCACAAATTTACCAATCTTTCTTAAAAATGTTTGATATACATGGACCCACTCGCAACCTTCTCCACATAATCTAATGATTGATATACATAAATCTCATTCTCCACTTTCAACACATTTAATTACGTTGTGTTAATTATTTTTAAAAATATTTTTATTTGTATTTCATATGTTTTTTAATTATATTTGTATGCAAACATGATCAACTATAATTAAATATAATATATATTTTAATATTATTAATATTATTCTCTTAACTTAAAAATCTACTAATTTTTCTAAACATGAAAACTAAAACATGAATTTTCCACTTTCACTGCCCAATTTTCTTTAAAATGATCCATATACATAGCCCCCCACATTGACTACATTTAATTATGATGTTAATGTTCAAACATGGTCTGCTATAATTAAATATATCATATATTTAATATGATTAATATTATTATTTTAAATCCTCATTCTATTCACGTTCATTAGATAAAGCTATTTTAATATTATTATTCTAAATCATAAATCTACTCATGTTCTTTACATGAAGTTTTGACAATTTATGACTGGTTATATTTGCTTTCTAATGTTTGGAGAATTTTTATGGTTATTGAATGTAGCTTGGGTGGTTGGGAAGAATGATTGTTACCTTATCTACCGAAGTTTAATTCTCCTAAGTGACATTATACTCTTGTAAACCTTTATGTAATATTTAATATGATCTTCACAATGATGCTTTTGTAAACCACTATGTAAAGCTTAATATGCTCTTGTGATGTCCTTTTATAATAAATATGTTGATGATGTAAGATAACCATACCTTGATTCATATTTAAATAACATCATTTAAAAAAAAAAAAAATGCCCTCTTGATTGAAATAATGATCATATGACATAGGAAATACTAAACTACTTGCATTTAAAAAAACGGTGAGGTATTTTTAATTTTCGATTTCCAAAGGCTTCTATTATTTTATTAGGAGCTACTTTTGAAAAGCCTCCGCCATGGGACCATAGCAAGGTTGTGAATGTGGTAGATTTTCCATAAAATTTCCTCGTACAATTGGTAACAATAGTCTTCATCTTTATGTTTTGGTAGCGGCTATTATTGACAGGCGGTCCACCATGGGACCGTAGCATAGCTGAGGCCCGTTACGAGATTTTCAGAGGTAAAAGAATCTTTATTTCTATTCATTTTATTTGTTTTCTGCCCTAGAACCAAATTCGCTGGTTAAATTTGTCGGAAAGACACATTGGTTACCTGTAAAGTTTAACGGTGCATAGAATTATCTTTTCTAGATGTTGAACGTGGTAAGCCGCCCAAGAAAAGAATTTTGACACTTGAAGTTTGGAAGCCTTGTCTTTTCTTTTATATGTTCTATTCCCAAAAATTAATGTTAACAGGGTTCTTATTATGCGATTCTCCCATATTTGTTTTTATCAAATATTTTGAGGGATAAATAAATAGGATTAAATGTTCCGAAAAATGTTTGTTTATTGTAAGTTGTATAAAATGTTGGTTAGGGAATACATGACTTTTCTATTCACCTGATCTCATTCATTGATCTGCACATGTGAAAAATATACCTTAATTTTATAAAAAATATACACCTTTATTTATATATAATAAAAATTATATTTTCACTAACTTTATTATATATAATAATAATTACATTTTTCAAAATCTTTGATTGAAATAAAGTTCTAAAATTACATTCTCAAAATCTTTGACTGAATCCAAATTCCAACCTATCCCTGAACTAATAAAAAATATCATTAAAATCATAACAATCACAAAATTCCAACCTATTCCTGAACTAATAAAAAATATCACTAAAATCATAACAATTATTTTAAATATAACACGCAAACATTTTTTATTTCATTTACATTGATCTTTTATAAAAATACGAAAGGTTGATGTTTAATTACAAGGGTTATATATAATTAAATATATATATATATATATATATATATATATATATATTAGAGTTGAAATTTTGTATAAAAACTAAATGTGAAGTCAAATTTCTATTAAAAGTTATCTCATATTTCATTATTTATTCTTAATAATGAAATGCTTTAATAATATTAAAAGATATATATATATAAATAGCATTTAAAGATTGAATGGAGATAAATATTTTGTAAAAAACTAAAATGTGAAGTCAAATTCATATTAAAACTTATCCCATATTTATGTTCATATTAAGGATGTGTGTGGGAGCATTTATTAAGTATTTTGAGATTGAATGGAGATAGATATTTTTTTATTGCTTTTTATTTGTTTTTATTTTAATGAGCTCATGTGTATTTTGTTAATTACTTTTTAAGTGGTTTTAATTATTTTTATGAGCGAACATTATATTTTTAAAGAACATTTTGTTTACAAAGTAAAGTCATGTGACAACATCTTCTCTATACTGGATGTAAAGCACCTAACTACTATTAGTGCAATTACAAAACCAACATAGAGGGATCCAGTTTTTCTTGAGGTGTAATTTTAATTTATCTTAATATTTTTACACATTAACAAAAAAATTACATCTCAATATATTAGATATTTGATCCCTCTCCATTCTTGAGATATCTAGGTTTAAGAAAATTAATATTTTTTTTTGTGTAAGCCGACATCATTTGTATTTTTTTTAATGGAACTAGGTTGTAAGCACCTGACCACTCTCGGTGCAATAATTAGTTAGAAGTTATGTATAAATTATTATGAGATTATATCTATTGGTTACATCCTCATCCATCATCATAATCATAGGAGAAGATATTTATGAATTTCATGCTAATAAATTTCACCATTCAGTCAAAATATGAATTCATAAATAAGAAATATATGCACAAATGAATAATGTAAAACAAAACAAAAACACAACTCTATCTACACATACAACATGCATAAACCCACATATTTATCACATGAAGACAATAAAAACATTCAACATTCATGTCCAAAAAGAATAGTTATCTTTTAAGAAATAAGATACAAGCAACTCCTTGTGTAAGAGCGATTTTCCACCCAATCATAGATATAAGTTGTAGATTCCACCCCCAAGTTGGGGTATGAGGTCACTAGGTGAAGGAAACACCTACAAACTTCTCTGTCTCAACACAAAACCCATTTTCTCTCATGCTTATCCAAATTGCTCACCACTAAGAAATTATAGGGATCCCACTCAACCATCCTATCAATGGCACTCTCTTTTAGCACCCCACAGGACATAAGGAAGTAATTTCCCTTCACTAATCTATAGTTCCCCGAGGAAATCCAACCCTTACAATGCTTATTGCTGTGTGTAAGAAGAGTCCAAATTGTTGTATGTTATTCGAGAACCTCCTATAAAACTAATGCATGGATTCTCAAGCATTCAAAGTAGAAAAATGCAATTGATAAAAGTTTATATATTGGCCAACCTCTATTCTCACCTACACCCATTATCTTCCCTCTAATGTCTACAATTTCCTTTCACGAATGGAATTTCATGTTGTTTCACAGTCTATTATGGTAATGGAAATGGAGTGAATAATCCTTTCAAAAATATTTTATGTAGTCTAAAAATCTATATGGAGAACGAGGATCCAAAGGATATTAGAGGATGTAAAAAGACAATTGACATAATTTTTTATAATAGAAGAAATGACTAGATTACAACTATCATACAGATATATTTATCCCATGCTTCCATAACTACATGAGAATAATTTCCCCACCAACCTCACAACTACATTCAATGATTGAATCTAATAGTCAAATGGACATAAATGGGCTCATATAAGGCACATGGTAGCAAACGTATAAGTTCTAAGGTTGACACATGTCAATAGATGATTTCATCTCTCGTATGCCCCCTTTTCTCTTCCCCTTAAGTAAAATCATAACCCCTCTAGAGATCTTTGCACAACCATCTTGGACCATTTTTACTAATTTTCGAACACAATATTTACATAGCTTTCGATTTAGCATGAAAAAAAAACTAGATGGTACAAATATAGATATTTACATTATGCATGGCCAACCATTCAGTAGTCATGCCTTGGCCTTGGGCTCTGCATTAGGAACCCATACTAGCATATTTAAATCATTTACATAATTTTATTTAATACATTCCAAGGGTCAAAAGTGGGGTATTATAATCCCCTCCTCGGAACAACATTATCCTCAGTGTTTCCTCAAAATCAAAACAAAATCATATATGTCTCTCCAATGGCATCCTCTAGCTCCCATGTAGCCTCATCGAGACCAAAGTGTTTGCACTACACCTTTACCTATCTGATGGCTCAGTTTTGGAGCAATGTTACTTTCTTGTTGATGAATCACAATGACTCTATTTGGAATTATCCCCTTCGTTCCACCAGGATCACATCCCAATTAATGACATGGTTAGGATCATGCATATATTTATTAAACAAATAAACATGAAAAAATTATGAGATTTAGTGTTAGCATGCAATGCAATTCTCTATGCAATCGACCCCATTATCTTAAGCACTTCAAATGGACCATAATATTTGGGTAATAGGTTGGAACAAATTCTAAGCTTCAAGGAACTCTTTCTTGGGCTCATATGGAGGTAAACATGATTCCAAACATTAAACTCCCTATGCACTATATTCTTATACACATAGTTTTTCTGTCCATCTTGGTTTTCCTTCAAATTCTTCCTAATGTTTGCAACCTCTTGTTCCATTTTGTTAATAATTTATGGCTCAAGAACAATTATGTTCATTGGATTATCCCAAGTCACCAGTGTCTTACACATTCTTGATCCATACCAAACTTCAAATGGACTCTTTCTCAATGATGCTTGATTCTCATTGTTATATGCAAAAACTCTACTAATTGTCTAGATAATCTTCCCGACTTCGATGGTCTATCCATCACATACATGCAGAGAATGTATTCAATAACTTGATTTACTCTTTTTCTTTACCCAATTGTATGTGAATGGTAGGAAATACTAAAATTTAGTTGTGTACCCAAATATTAAAAAAGGCTCTTCTAAAAGCTAGAACTAAAATATGTATCTCAATTGGATACATATGCCTTGGGTAACCCATGCAATTTGAATATTTCTTTCATGAATATCCTTGCTATCTCATCATCCTTGTGAATAGATTTAACTAGAATAAAACATGCTTTCTTGGACTTATTCACCAAAACCATGATGAAATTATTCTTCCTTGAAGCAATTGGTAATTTAGTAATAAAATCCATAGTTACCACTTTCTCATTTCCATTATGGAATTGACAAAGGTTGCATTACACATGTTAGGTGTTGATGTTCAACTTTCACTTGTTGGCAAGCCCGCATGGGTGTGGCTCATTAGCGATTCACTTGATATGAAGTCACATGTTGTAAAGGAGGTCACGAGTTCAAATCACACTCGGGCTTAACCATGTCCCATGCTTGAGGGTTGTTGTGGGGCACCTAGATGTATAGTGGTAGCGGGGTTTCCTTAAATACGTTTGGAAAATACTAATGCATGCCACGTGCAATGCATGCGATTTTTGTTTATTGCGTAAACAACTTTATTTTATTTCCCCTATATGTGTTTAATCCTAAAATCAAACTCACATAAAAATTCCATCCATTTAACATTCCTTGTATTTAGGGTTGTTTTTTCAAACAAATATTTCAGATCATAATGGTTTGTTCTAAGTTCAAATTTCCTTCCCATCACATAGTTCCTCCACATTTTGAAAGCGTACACTATGGAAATAAGCTCTAAATCATAGGTAACATAATTATTTTCATGTTCCTTTAGCTTCCTTGACTCATAACATACCACATGATTGTATTTCATAAGAACTCCTCCATTTCCCTTCTTACATGCATCAATACACACCACATAATCTTTTTCTAAACTTGTAATTTTCAAAATTAAATCACATGTAAGAAGTTTCTTCAACAGTTAGAAGATTTCTTCACATTCTTGTTTCCATTCAAAATTTGTTTCCTTATTTTGCAAAGAAGTGATGGGGAGTGCAACCTTGAAGAATTATTCAATTAAAATCTTATAATAAGCATAAAACCCCACAAAATATCTGACACCCATTATATTATTTGAGTTTTACCAATTCATAATGGCATCAATCTTTTCTAGATCCACTGATATTTATTTCTCTGAAATAATGTGACACAAATACTGAATTTATTTTTAATAGAAATCACATTTTCTTAGCTTCACATACAACTTATATTCTCTTATCACTTGGAAATCAGTCCCAAATGTTCTTTTGCTCCTCTTAATTCTTGGAATAAATAAGAGCGTCATCCATAAAAACAAGCACAAACCCTATTTATGAGACACATGAATATGTTAGTGCATAGTGAGGCCAAATTACACCACCATGAATTCATGATGTCCGTACCTTGTTCTAAAGGTTATATTATGGATTTGTTCTTCCTCAATTCTCACTTGATGGTAATCAAACCTCAAATAAATATTTGAAAATACCTTTTCCCCTCTCATTTGATAAAAGAAATAATCAATTTGAGATAAAGGGTACTTATTCTTTACTATGATTTTGTCCAAATGTTTATAATCAATACATAACCTTAGTGTTCCATCTTTCTTTTTTAACAAATAGCATGGGTGCTCCCCATGAAGACACACTTGGTCAAATGTATTTATTTTCTAACATCTCTTGCAATTGACAATTCTAGTGTACTCATTTTGTAAGGTGTCTTAGACACTGGTGCATATCCTAATGCACGATTAACTATGAAATACATATCCATGTTTGGAGGAAGTCCTATCAATTCATCTCGAAACACATTGCTAAATTCTCGCAAGACCTGATAATCCTCGAAGTTTGGAACTTCATTTTTTTTCTATACATGTGTTGCATACAATTGACAACCCTTTCTAAATAACTTCTTGAGTTGCAAGGCTAAAATATGCTTGATAGAAACCACCTTTGGAATTCTCTTCACTATACTTGGATTTCTTTATTCATCAATGCATTTAAGGGCCTTATTGAAGTAATCAAATTTAATATTATGTTCCTCTAACCAATCCATTCCAATGAGAACATCATAAGCACCAGGTAGCAAAGAATTCATGTTTTCCCATGTGATGAGTCCATCCATCTCTAATGGACATTTATCCATGACTTTATTAACCTTTCTTTTGGTTTCAATGGCTAGTTGGACAAGCTTTGAAGATATTTTCCAATGTTTTCTATTTCAATTATAACATGGATTTAATCTATTCATTATACAAATCAATATTTCAATTCCATGGTTCCTATTCTTTAGTTTTTCAACTCTAAATTTCATAATGTCTTTAAACCCCACATAATATTACCACTTTAAACCCTGCATAATTATTTCTTATGCATTGCAACATTTTGTGAAGGCCTTTAATTTCTTAATGATTCCACCAATCTTAAGATCAAGGTCTATTCATTGAGTTTTATCCAAATTTCATTTTGTTGTTTGATATTTCACACACCAAGAATAATCTCCCGAGGTTTTATACGATTTCTGCATGGCTTGTTAGACCAACCATGAAGGAAACTTCCAATGCTATGACACCAAGTGGCTCTTATACCAATTGTTATAAACCCAAAGGATAATTTAGATCAAAGACACGAGATATATAAAATATGAACCAATACAAGAGATATGTAATAAACTAAAAAATATTCATTAGTATGGAAACATTTTTTTTTATAGGATGAACCAACCCTATTCACTTTCCTCTTCGAGAAGGATTCGTCCTAATGAGCTAATTCTCTAAATACAATAATTCGTATTCATATCACCTAAGAAGAAATCCATCCTTATTTATAGAATCACCATACAATACTAGCATCCTAACCTAGTGGAGCTTCTTTAATGAGGTCCCATTACATTTATTTACTAACTTAGTGAGCCTTAATTAATAATAACAATATATTGGAATCAATCCATGTTACATTGAATGACCTCCACTTCTACCCTAATGGTGATATGCCCCCCTCATTACCCCCATAGGTGGGGTCATAACACTTGACATATTTCCTTTCTCCATCCCACGAAATCATTGCAATATGGAGGTGGAGACAACCCACACAAAACTTAGCCCCTCATTGAATCATTTTTGTTGCACTCTGCATTCTACATGCAGAGAAAACCTTACTCTTTCACTGACTCACTTCTTCTGCACTCTGCTGATTATGCATGTGTAGAAAGCCTCCCATAAGACTTACTCTTGCATTGACTCACTTCTTCTAAACTCTACATGTTTGCATGTGGATAAAACCTCTTGCAAGACTTATTCTCGCATTGAGTCATTTTTTTAAAATCCACATTCCACATGTGGAGAAAACCATCTATATAGAATGCTCATGGTGTTGCATAAGAATTAGCTAGTCCCTCCTAGCTGTATTCCATCCATGTGACTAACCCATGTTGGGTGATTCCACCTATATGTTCATCATTCTACATGGTTTATTCACATCATCACCCTCTATCCACATGAAACTTATGGGACCCATCTCAAAATTTCCAAATTTTCATAAATGTGTAAACTTTCAATTTTGCAATAAGGGATTATTACGAAATTACACCTGATATTTCTTCCATTCTAGAAATATCTCAATAACATGATAGAATTAAAAATTTTCAATGACAACTCTGTCATTTAAAAATTTTCCCCAAAATTTCTTAAACAAATATACCATTCCTATTGGTAGATCACTAGATCTAACTCATCGCTTTATTAAAATACCCTCTAATAATTAAAACCATGGATTTTAATAGAAGTATTTCATCAACATTTCTTATACAAAATATGATTTCTTCCTGTAACTATGGATTCCAACCCATACAACCCCAATGCTAAAACCAAGAGCTTTAATACTACTCTATCATGTCCCCACTCATCATGGGGTGAATAGTTGGCAAGTAGTGGACCATTAATACACATGTTTGACCAAATCATTAAAAGGGCACACTCTAGCTCCTTAAATCATGGAAATACAATAAATACCTCACAGAGGGGTGCATTGACTCCATAAAAGAAGGAAAAGGAGTCCAAAAGTGGATAAACAAGGTTTCATGTATGTTGATTCAAGATTTGTTATCATTTTTGGCAATTAAATTACTCATTTGAACATATGTTTTATTATCTTTTTGCATATTTTATGTCACATAGATCACTATTCAGACCAGATATGTATGAATTTAAGGTTTATATAAAATCCATTTATTATTATCATTTTATGATTTTATTAATTAAAATTGGCATTATTGAAGAACATTTGATATATTAATTGATTTATATAATTGTTTGCAGGTTATATAATCTTTTTGGGACAAATTAATAACAAGTACACATTTAGCTTGCCATGCGCATAGCACGTCCAGCTCGACGTCCAACTCGTCATCCAGCTTGCTTCGTGAAACTCGTTGGTTGTTTGCTAGATGTTGAAACGTGTTACTACAGACTACAGTTCTGAAGTGCACCAGCAAATAGACATTTCGTTCATCCTAGATTTGCGCCCAGCATATCCAGCTCACGGTCCAGCTCATTGTTCAGCTTTTCGTCTAGATCGCTAACCAGACTGCACGCTATTGGAAATTGATTTCAGGCATTAAAATGTGAAACGATTTTGCAAACGACTTGCTGTCCATGTGTTTGGGTAATGAGCTCACGTTCTAGATGATTCACCAGGTTGCAGCCTCCTTTATTGACACCTCATTAACATATCGTGCATTGGTTTGATGTATTATCCCATGTTATAGAAAACTCGCGAGTGCATTCTCCTCTACTCGCCACCAATTCACCTATTGCGCTAAGGAAGGATCCGTGCACCACCTTTGAGATCATTTGCAATGGAGAAGGAGCCTGTGCGTACACTGTCCAATGAAAAGAACCGGACTCGTGTTGAAGAAGGGAAGATCCTGTGCATTGGCTTGCGATCAGTTAAACTCCTTTATGATCGACTAAATTTAGAGAGCAGTCGACCACTAAATGGTCGACTTGCTCATCTCTGTAAACAATGATATATATCATCCTCTATGTGAGAGCTTAGTTAGTTAGAAAAAGAGTTAGCTTGCATTTTTATCAGTTCATGCTTTGATTTGTTCTTGAGCACATTGTAACTTTGTTCCATCGTCTGAATAAAGAGCTGTATGCTTTGCTGTTGACAATTGCGTTTGAGTAGAAGTTAACTGGGAATCACCCCTGATTGCTGAGAGGGCCCCTCATCAACTAGAGGTTTCTTTCTTTTTTCTGTTGTAGTTAGTTTTGTTTCCAGTTTGTTTTATTATTTCATTTGTTTTCTGTAATGCAATTTTATTTCTAGAATTAAATAACTAGATTGCGTGCATAGTTTTCTTTTGAATCTATTTTTAGTCATTTTATTTCCAGTTTACTGTTCAGTATTTTCAATTAGATACAATAGAATTTCAGTTCTGTTTATATCCTTTCCGTTATGAGTTATCAGTTATGCAATTTAAATTTCAGTCTGTTTATTAACATGCAATTATTTCTTTATGTCTTGAATTTGTTTAAGTCCATTTCATTGTTCAATTTACTTAATAAGCAGGTTTACTTAGTGTCCTTTATGCATTAGATTTACATCTGCATGAATTCAATTGAAGATTGGATTATTTAGGTTAATTTTTGTCATTTTAACTGTGCAGACTGTCATTTGGATAGCCTGTTTAAACTATCATCAAACATCCCTTTCAGACCTACAGTTCAGTCTGTCATTCAGCCCATAGTTTCATTTTTAGTGTGTTTTGAGATTGTTTTCAGTTCCGTTTCTTTAATGTTTGAAGTATGCTTTGACTGAGATAGTTAGATAACAGTTTTGTTTAACATTGAAGTTAAATTTAGAGTGTTTTAGGTTATTTATTAAAGTATTATCATTTTCTTTATTTCTTTTCACCTCGAACATGTTTTGAACTGTGTTATGTTTTGTTTTCTTGAATTTGTTTCTTATTTCTTTTTACTGGTATACTATTTTGTGTTTATGCCTTTGGATTGATTTATCCTTTGCATGTAAATTTAGAGTTATATGTGTTATCCTTCATATGTTTTTAAGTTGTTCCTTTTTCATTGTGTGATCATTGAAAGAGACTTGTAGGACAAAATTCAAAGACATTCCTATTAAGTTTTCCACTTATTTCTTTCTATTTAATTTTCTTTATTAAGTTTTCTACTTGTTTCTTTCTGTTTAATATTCTTTATTAAGTTTTCTACTTGCTTATTAATTAGGTTTTCCTTGCATCTTAGTTTCTGTAATGCCCCATATTTTGTAGGCATATTATCAGTTAGACACACTGCACTTTATTTGCTTATTATCGGTTGAACATTGCTCTATTGAATAAAATTTATTATGACATGATGGACCTGAGTATATGATGCCGCTATTATTATGATTTACTATGTTTCATGATGCTACTGATATTTGCTTATTATCGGTTGAACATATCTCGACTGAGTAAACTTTATTATGACATGATGGACCTGAGTATATGATGCCACTATTATTATGATTTACTATGTTTCATGATGCTACTGATATTATAATGTTACCATGTTTTATGATGTCACTAAGATTATGATGTTGCTATTTTTGTGATGTCACCATGCCCATGTTATCGTTATATGTATGTGATTACTATGTTGTGATTACCATAAGAATAATTTGTTTACAATTTTAGTTTACGTATATGTGTCCATTATTGGGATGTGAATATATGATGTGGTACATCGATGCGCTCTTGTTATGATAATGATTGAATTATTATATGTCATGTTTGCCTATAATGAATTAAAGTTGTTACATGGAAAATAAATGGTGATAATGATGTGAATCAACTGATGATCAAGTGGAAATGTTGTCTATAAATGTGTATTTTGTAAAGTACTAACCCACAGGATACAGGAACTATGAGATAGATGGGAACTTGATATGATAAGGGGAATAATAAATTGATGTACTGTAAACCTTAGCAACCAAAAGTGATGATACGATGACATAGATCAATAATATCGAGAGCAGTAGAGTATGAGTTAATAAGGGTGCAGACCCAGTATGTTGAAAGGGATGGATGTGTTTCCCACCCTATGTTTATATTATACCTGAGGTCGGGGGAGGGTCATGCTGAGACACGCTCCCCATGTTGTTGCTATGACGATGGTCGGATGCCTGCTAGGAGAGGTTAGGTTCGCTATTTAGTCAACGCTATTGCTCTCAGTTTTTTAGGTGGTCAGGTCGGTGGAGCCGACATCCACTTTGTGCTAGTAGAGGACGGATAGGGAGGATGTGGACGTAGGTTAGGATGGGAGGATATGTTAGTTATTATTGTTGATAATTGGGTATTCCTGGACCTTAGATAGTGGTAGTAGGTACCCTCCTTGTACTTGATTGATGAAAATAACATAAACATAAAGATAATGATATGAAATCTTAAAAGGTTAATTATTAAATAAATGATAATGTTAAAGTAATTGTATTGTATATATATGATTTCTATGAATGGGGGCGAGAACAATATTATTAGTTAGAAGGTATACATATGCAGGATGGGGTTTGTTTACAATACATATTTGACCTGTGCATATACTGGCCATGCATGCACACTTTGCACATGTACACTAGTATTGATATATGAATACTAGAGATGCTAAATAATTGTATAAGTTAGCGATGAATAATTAAGTTAAATGTGCAACAAACCAATACAAATAATAAGTATTTAAGTTGTTAAGTATGTGTGAACATCGTAATAGGAAATTGCTTAAGGATATGCCAATAGAATAACCCTAAGGGAATTATTGTAAGTAAAACCTAAAAGATTGTTCCATATGCGTAGTAGAATATGTATTGTTTAAATCATTTTCACGATTGTCTAAGACACTTATGAGTGCTTGCTTATAAATGCTAGGATGTTACCTAGTACTAGGGTAAATAGTTAGATAAGTCAATAATTATTATGATTATTTATCTAACACAAATTATGAAATAAAAATGATTAAAAGAAGATAATTAAAAAATAAATCGAGGGGAATTTAAGCAATATTGTTATTAAGTTATGGACATATAAGACGAATTATCGGGAAGGGTAAAACATTAGAGTACTCACCACTACCGATTTAAGAGTAAACCCTAGTAACTATTAAATATTTATTTATCCTAACATTTAAAACAAAAAAAACAAAAAACAAGGAGTGGGTCAAATAAATACTAATAAAATGCAACCAACTCATCCAACTGAATTTAATGGCATTTATTCCATTTAACTGTTCGAGAAACTAACTACCGGAAATATATATCATTATTGGTTGGAAATAAATATCTTGGGGGAAGGGGTGGGAGTTGATGGGAGGCGGTAGAGTGAGCTGGAAGTATTTCGGGGAAAGGAAACTATATAGAAAGGAGTGAAAGAAGGAGAACGGATGTTTTTTTGGGGGTTTTGTTTTTCTATTCAGAGATTGGGAAGTGGAAAGAGTGCCGAGAGGAGATACTAGATTTATTGTTACTGCTACGGGATTATTGGTCGCTTGGGGGCTAAGAAGTCTATAGATTTTTTAGGGCCAATATGCTTTCAACTGGTCGGTAGGGTGGATCGTCACTTGCAGATATTTGCTAAGTGGTAAAAGAAAAGAAACACTTAACCAGAACGAAGGGATCCATTTCCAGCTTGCTCAAAACTAGGTAATTTACTTGTGAATATGTAAATTTTTTTGGTATTTAAATTTTTCAGCATTTAAAATGAGTAAATGTTGTATCTAGTCAACCTTATGCATAAACAATTCTAAATAAGCCATAAATCCTAGAACTCTATGATATTATTAGTCAAATGTTGAAAATACTAAACAATAGATATACCTTGAATTGTAAACTTGATTTTTAAATAAAACAAAATTGCATATTAGTATTGATCATAGCCCTGAACTAGCTCTCGGCACATAGGATGAAAGTCATTATTAGAAGTAGTGCTGCCCCACAACATAGGGGCACCCCCATGCATACTTGAGCAACATCAAACTTTTCCCCAATTAGAATTAACATGGACACTACCTACAATAATATAATTGGGGATGTGTTAGAAATACTAATTGGGGATGTGTTAGAAATACTTTATTGAATATGCAATAAATGAAATTTTAATTCAAAACATAGATAGTAAAGATGCATACATATACATAGGTTAAATAAACACAGACAAAATGACAAGCCGAACCTCGGTTGTGATTAATTTAAAAGATTAACCTAAACGTTGATGTGTGAGTATGAAAGAATAGTTTAGGTTGTTTGAATTTTTATTTACTTATCTAACTACGACTATAATTCTTGTAATTTGTATAAAAAATTAAACAAAATGAAAATTTCTACGACAAAATTCAAGAAATTAACATACTTCCTTGAAAAAGAAAAAAAAATTTGATGCTTGAAAGTTTCTTTGTGCTAATTTTTTTTTTCTTTCTTTCTTTTTCATCATTCGGCGCCATTCTTACTCAACAAATAAATCAAGGAAGTGCTGGCAGCAACAATCTATCACAAACAAAGAGATAAAATGTTCCAGATTATCTCTTAGGTTTAAAAAATATATATATACATATAATCCGCCACAAAGGTTTGGTACTTGTCTCTCCTCTAAGCTCTATGCTAATCCACCATAGTTCCCAAGCGCCTACACAATTGTAAATAGGTTCCAAGTATTGAGTAATTTCTCAACACGTTCCAAGTATTGTAAACAGGTTCCAAGTATTCAGCCTCCTACCTGTCGACTGAGGTCCTTACTGCACAAAGGAGGATATCTTGTCCCCCTTTCCAATTTATATCCCACTATCTTGAAATATCATTTCAAAATACCATCGTATCGACCACTGATGTGTTAAATGTCCAACCCAAGAAGTCGTCCAAGCTTGTTCACAGGCCGGACACGCTGACAGGCCACACAAATCTTGTGCACTATAGCACAAAGGATGGGTTATTTGTCCCTTCCCAATCAATCTCAAGCATGGCCATAGTCTCCACTAAGCGTCTGACCCAAGCAGTCACCAGTCTGATCATATTCCCAATCCTGTCACGATGAAAGCCCTGCATGCTCACTGCGTGCTCCATCATGACTACTCATACCCCATAAAATGGGCCAAGCCTCCTCATTCCGCAGTTATCTAAAGCCATTCATTGCCATCGAAATTCATGTTTACCCTTTGAATTTGGCCTAAAGTGGGGCTGTGCACTTCTCCGGAGCGCGACCACTCAGACCAGAATGCTCACTGCGATTTTATTTATTTATTTTTATCCTGGACATTCCTTCTCTACCCAGCATGGGCTGTGGGTATTCTTCCCCATCCTAACCATTCTGAGAGAAGGTCACACAATAAGCCATTTGGAAAGTCTGAGACCATTCGGTATATGGTACAATGGGTTACAAAGGCATTAACCTAGCTTAGAAATAAAATAAAATAAGTAAATAAATAAAAACAGTGATATCAGTAACTATGTAACTCTTCTTCTTTGGTGATATCAGTGCTCATTATGCTGCTCCCAGGAAGGTAGAGGACGATGAACCTTACACAGCTTAGAAATTGGGCGGGGTAGGTGTAAGCCCCATTCTGTTAGTCGAATGAATCGACCAGGTGCAGAATTGTTTCAATGGCCAGCTGCTTCGTCGAGCTTCTTCTGAAAGGCTTCACACATGTCTCAACCCGCCCATGAGGGGTGTCAGAAGTTCTCCAAGGCAAAGATCTGCCGTTTCGAGCTTGCATTCTCTGCATAATTTGGCCTGGGGACTTTCTTCCGCCTATGAATGTGGAATGGCCAAAGCACCTCGCAAGAGAAATTGGGGTATGTGGCTCTGCTCGTAAGGAAAAAAAATGAGAGAAGGGTAGCTACGCTCCTTCCCAGAACCGGTTAAAATAACAAAAAAAACAATATATATATTAAATATATAATTATGAAATAAAATTTGAGTGTTCTAGAGACCTTCGGTATGGTTAAATGTGCCAGTTGAGGCCGCATGCAATATGGTCATGTAGGGGCATGTTACTAGAGTGTTGTAGAGGCCTCTGGTATGGTTTATCATGCCATTTGGGCAGCATGCAATATGGCCATGCGTGGCAGGATAGAGTGTAGTCTGGTAGGCATTAAAGAGACAATGTATTAATTATAGTAATCAATACGGATTATGAGTCCATGGCCCTTTGAACAATAAGAAGCTGCAATATTGGATGGTATTCAAAATTTCCACTTTTTAGATAGACTTAAACCCTTATTTATTTATTTAAATATTACACCCATCGTACTATGATTTCCGTGGAAAAAAAACACTATGATCGCACATGTTGAATTTTATGAATTAGATTTAAGCTCGAATCGTTATTATGGGAATTATATATAAGTAGATTTAGGGTTTTATAAGTTAATTATATATATATATATTTTGTTGCAAATGCATAGTTGATGAATTTAAAATTTAAATGAAAATTATACATGGGTATTAATTAATATTTATAAGATTTATTATTATTATTATTATTATTATTATTTATTTATTCTTTTGTAAAATATATAGATTAAAGGTAAGTTGTTATATAGCCGCTGCATTTAAAAGCATGTAGCTAATATTAAGAGTTAGGATTAAAGTTTAAAATGGGTTATTAATTTTAATTTATATATAAAATAATAATTAATTAAGTAGTTAGTAGGATTTGAATATTAGATAAACACAATAAGTCTAATGTTGAAATTCAATTTATAACCTATAGGTTAATTAACCACTTCGAGTTAGCACCTCTTAGAGGATCTATCGTGTAAACATTCGATGTAGAATTAGTACCTGGTGGCCTCAGGATGGTCTGATCGAAACACTGAGAAATATAGCCCTTTTCTTGAAATGCACCTCTTTGAGAATCGATTAATACAATCTCTAGTAACTCACAATATGATGTTATACATGAAGCAGGATTGATCATGGTAACAACACGCAGAGGTCGAGGTCAACCACCCTCACCGCCACCACAGGCCCCACCACTGACACCGCCAAGGACAACCTCTAGTCCCGAGATGGAGGTGATACTGAGATCCTTGGAAACCATCATGGCCACATTGAATAGATAGTCAGAGAGGATCGTAGAGGTTGAAACCACGCAGGTGAGATGAGAAAACTACAAGCGGGCACAGGGCCCAAGGCAAGAACCGCTTCAAGATATTTCGAGAGAGATGCAGAAAATCAAAATCCCCGAGTTTTCAGGAGGACGACCGGGTAAGCATGCCGAAGCATGGCTCGAGGGTATGAAGAGGTGCTTCGCACTAAATGAGTACACCTCTAGTTCCAAGGCTAGAATGGCCATCTTTCAGCTAAAGGGCGATGCCCTAAATTGGTGGTCAGACCTGGAGAAACAATTGCATCTTACTTTGTTGACTGTCTCGTGGGAGTTATTCGAGGAGAGGTTAAACATGAAGTATCTTCCAACTTATTACAGGGAACAACAGGCAGGTGCCTTTCATGCTTTGGTACAGGGAAACATGACGGTGGAAGAGTATGAAGCTAGATTCATGGACCTAGTAAAGTGTGTTCCATACTTGGACTCTGATGATTGACAGGTGGAGCGATTTGTGTATGGACTCAACTACAAGATTAGGGCCGCAGTACGAATGTGGAAGCCATCATCAGTTGCCATGGAAGTTGAGTATGCTCGCTATGCTGAGGATATGTCTAATGCAAAGGGAGGAAGAAAGTTGATAGGACCCAATCAGTATGTTACAGGGAAGGCCTCACGATCGTACTTCAAAGGAGGACAATCCAGGCCTCCTCCTTATGGTAATGGGTTCACCCCGAGAGGTAACACTTCAGTTAACTCAGTATCGCAGGCTTCATCAGTAAACCATGGGAACCGAGGACAAACGAAGGGAAATTCCTATAGAGTATTGGGAGGTTTTAGAGGATCCAGGGGAAGGAACTCATCCCAGAGGACTCCTCCCAACAACATACAAGCACCACCTAATGTCTCTTGTTGGGGATGTGGAGGTCCTCATTTTCGGCGGGATTGTCCTAAGGGGAAGACGAGCAACAGGAAGAATGAAGGAAAAGAATCCATGGGAAATTCTGGTAACACTCATCGGATTCATGCGGCTGTTCATAACCACCAGGCAGAACATCACTCCACCGTAGTGGAATCCACTGGTAAAGTAAACAATGTCAAACTTAAAATTTTATTTGATCCTGGTGCAACAAATAGTTTTATTTCACCATATGCATTAGATAAATGTGGGTTGGCATCCTGCGGGCATGATGATTTTGAATCGGTTGAGATGGATTCAGGGGTTAAATAGGTAGTAGGCCTTAAGGAAAGGGGGTGTCAAGTGGACTTATGAGTATGCACCACTAAGTTGGATGCTTATGTCACTAATTTGGGGACCTACGACCTCATTGTTGGAATGTATTGGTTAGAAGGCCATAGAGCTTTCATGGATTGCTATGCAAAGAAAGTCTTGCGCCTTGATGATGAGGGTTGATCAATTCAAATCCAAGGCTGGAAGAGGAAAATATCCCTTCGTTTCATCTCTGCAATGAAAGATAAGAGGTGTTTAAGACAGGGATGTCAGTTGTTTGTAGTTGAGATGGTGAGCAATAGTAAAGGGGCTTCCTTGGATTCTTACCCAGTGTTATTTGAGTTCAAGTAAGTCTTTCCAAAAGAACTTCCAGGACTACCTCCAAAACGAGAGCTTGATTTCACGATCGAACTGAAACTCGGTGCGGAGCTGATGTCAAAGACTCCTTATAGAATGGCAACCCCTAAGCTTCGAGAGTTACAGATCTAGTTAAAAGAGTTGGTAGACTTGGGACTAATTAGACCTAGTATCTCACCGTGGGGAGCACTATTGATCTTTATTAAGAAGAAGGACGGATCTCTGCGGCTGTGCATAGATTACAGAGATTTGAAGAAAGCCACAGTGAAGAACATGTATCCTATACGAAGAATTGATGACCTCTTTGATCAGATGAAAGGTGCATTAGTATTCTCTAAGATTGATTTGTGGTCAGGGTATCACCAGCTTAGGATTAAAGAAAATGACATTCCTAAGACTGCTTTTCGAACTTGATTTGGACATTATGAGTTTGTAGTGGTACCATTTGGTTTGACCAATGCTCTAGCAGTATTCATGAGCCTCATGAATAGTCATGTCTTTCAAAAGTACTTGGACCACTTTGTTCAGGTCTTCTTAGATGACATTATTATATATTCTAAGAACGAGAAGGAGCATGAGGAACACTTGTGGTTAGTATTAACTTGCTTAAGGGGACATAAACTGTATGGTAAACTATCGAACTATTCCTTCTTCCAAAAGGAGATTCACTACTTAGGGCATATCATCTCAGGAGAAGGGATCTCAGTGGACCCAAAAAAGGTGAAGGCCATCGAGGATTGGCCAATTCTTAAGAATGCTCATGAAGTGCGTAGTTTCATGGGATTAGAAGGGTATTACCGAAGATTTTTGGAAGGGTTCTCCAAGGTTGTGAAACCCATCACCACCTTGCAACGAAAGGGAAACCGATATGAGTGTACCTATGAATGTGATGTCACTTTTGCTGAATTAAAGAGATTGTTGACTAGTGCACCAATCTTATGGGTACCAGACATGGATAAAGACTTCATGGTATTCATCGATGCATCGAAGCAAGGGTTAGGAGAAGTTCTAATGCAGGAAGGTGGGGTAATAGCTTATGCATCTCGTAAGTTGAATCCTCATGAGGAGTAGTATGCCACACATGATCTAGAATTGATAGCAGTAATGCTGGCACCAAAATTATGGAGACACTACCTGGTTTGTTGAAGTTTCACACTTAAAACAGACCATCAAAGCTTGCAATATATTTTTACACAAAGGGATATGAATGCTAGGAAGCGGCGATGGAGTGAGTTCATGAGTGAGTATGACTTTGGTATCATGTATATCAAAGGAAAGGAGAATGTAGTGGTAGATGCTTTAAGTTGAAGACCAAGGATTTTCTCCTTAATCCTGTTGAAGGTGGATTTGAAGGAGAAAGTGCACGAACAACTCTTGGGGGATAGTTGGTATCTAAAAGTAACCTTAGATATTCAGAGTAGGAAGAATCTTGAGGCGAGGTATGATGGGTACCATATTGAGGAAGATGGGTTGTTGCGGTATCAAGTGAGGATGTATATCCATAAGGAAGGTGATCTCAGGGATACAATCCTTAGCGAGGCCCATAGGGCACATTATTGTGCGCACCCTGGAGTGAAGAACATGTATGCAGACATGAAAAATCTCTTCTTCTGGCTCGTTATGAAGATCTATGTAGTAGATTTTGTTTCGAAATGCCTTGAGTGTCAGCAAGTCAAGGCAGATCATCGACACCTAGCTGGTCTCTTACAACCTCATGATATTCCTATGACTAAATGGGAAGTCATTTCCATGGACTTCGTTGTGGGATTGCCACTCACACCCTCGAGACATAATGCTGTACTAGTGGTGGTCGACAAACTGACCAAAATTTCCCACTTCATTCCAGTCAGAGACACTTATGATGTGGCAGATGTCACAAGGGTATTCATAAATTAAATTGTACGCTTTCATGGATTGCCGAAGAAGATCATTTCTGACCGTGACCCTAAGTTTACCTCCAGATTTTGGACAAGCATGCAGTCAGCATTAGGGACCCAACTAAACTTAAGCTCAGCTTATCATTTGGAGACAGATGGGCAGAAAGAGAGGGTGAATCAGGTGATGGAGGACATGCTTAGGATGTATGTTATGGATCAACAGACACAATCGAAGAAATATCTTCCTCTAGTGGAGTTTGCATATAACAACAGTCATCACAGCTCCATTGGTATGCCTCCATATCAAGCATTGTATGGGATACCTTGCAGGACTCCACTTAGTTGGGACAGTTTGGAGGATCGTGTTTTAGTTGGACCTGAGTTGCTTCAGGAGATGGAAGAGAAAGTGGTACAGATCAGGAAACAGCTGAAAGAAGCACAGGATAGACAAAAGAGTTATGCCGATGCACACAGAACTAATAGAAGTTATGAGGTAGGGGATCGTGTATTTATCCATATCCGACCAAACAAAAGTACCATTCGGTTTGGAAATGGGACCAAGTTGTCACCTCGCTTCATAGGGCCATTCGAGATTCTTGAAAGAATCGGACCGGTAGCTTATCGTCTTGCACTGCCACCCCACTTGCATAGAACTCATAATGCATTTCATGTTTCAGTATTGCGACATTACATAGCTGATGAGACTCACGAATTTCATTGGAAGGAATTGCAGGTGTCAGACGAGGGAACCTTCATGGTTGAACCATTACGTATACTGGATTATAGGGTTCGAAAGCTCTGTAGTCACCATGTGGACCAAGTTAAGGTCCAATGGGACAAGTATAGCCCAGGATCTGCTACCTGGGAGGATGCAGAGACTATGCGTTGAGATTTTCCCTCACTATTTTGACCATAAATTCGGGATGAAGTTTCCCGAAGGGTGGGTATATGTAATGCCCCATATTTTGTAGGAATATTATTAGTTAGACACATTGCAGTTTATTTGCTTATTATCGGTTGAACATAGCTCGACTGAGTAAACTTTATTATGACATGATGGACCTGAGTATATGATGCCACTATTATTATGATTTACTGTGTTTCATGATGCTACTGATATTATGATGTTACCATGTTTTATGATGTCGCTAATATTATGATGTTTCTATTTTTATGATGTCACCATGCCCATGTTATCATTATATGTATGTGGTTACTATGTTGTGATTACCATAATAATAATTTGTTTACCATTTTAGTTTACATATATGTTTCCATTATTGAGATGTGAATATATGATGTGGTACATCGATGTACTCTTGTTATGATATTGATTGAATTATTATGTCATGTTTGCCTATAATGAATTAAAGTTGTTACATGGAAAAGAAATGGCGATAATGATGTGAATCAACTGATGATCAAGTGGAAATGTTGTCTATAAATGTGTATTTTGTAAAGTACTAACCCAGAAGATACAGGAACTATGAGATAGACGGGAACTTGATATGATAAGGGGAATAATAACTTGATGTACAGGAACCTTAGCAACCAAAAGTGATGATACGATGACACAGACCAATAATCTCGAGAGCAGTAGAGTATGAGTTAATAAGGGTGCAAACCCAGTATGTTGAGAGGGATGGATGTGTTTTCCACCCTATGTTTCTATTATACCTGAGGTCATGGGAGGGTCGTGCTGAGACACACTCCCCATGTTGTTGCAATGACGATGGTCGGATGCCTGCTAGGAGAGGTTAGGTTCGCTATTTAGCTGATGCTATCGCTCTCAGGTTCTTACGTGGTCAGGTCGGTGGAGCCGGCATCCACTTTGTGCTAACAGAGGACAGATAGGGAGTATGTGGACGTAGGTTACGATGGGAGGATATGTTAGTTGATAATTGGGTATTCCTAGACCTTAGATAGTGGTAGTAGGTACCCTCCTTGTACTTGATTGATGAAAATAACATAAACATAAAGATAATGATATGAAATCTTAAAAGGTTAATTATCAAATAAATGGGAATGTTAAAGTAACTGTATTGTATATATATGATTTATTTGAATCGGGGCCAGAACACTAGTATTAGTTAGAAGGTATGCATATGCGGAATGGGGTTTGTTTATAGTACATATTTGACTTGTGCATACACTGGCCATGCATGCACACTTTCCACATGTACACTAGTATTGATATATGAATACTAGAGATGGTAAATAATTGTATAAGTTAGCGATGAATAATTAAGTTAAATGTGCAACAAACCAATACAAATAATAAGTATTTAAGTTGTTAAGTATGTGTGAACATTGTAATAGGAAATTGCTTAAGGATATGCAAATAGAATAACCCTAAGGGAATTATTGTACGTAAAACCTAAAAGATTGTTCCATATGCGTAGTAGAATATGTATTGTTTAAATCATTTTCATGATTGTCTAAAACACTTATGAGTGCTTGCTTATAAATGCTAGGATGTTACCTAGTACTAGGGTAAATAGTTAGATAAGTCAATAATTATTATGATTATTTATCTAACACAAATTACGAAATAAAAATGACTAAAAGAAGATAATTAAGAAATAAAATCGAGGGGAATTTAAGCAATATTGTTATTAAGTTATGGACATATAAGACGAATTATCGGGATGGGTAAAACATTAGAGTACTCACCACTACTGATTTAAAAGTAAACCCTAGTAACTATTAAATATTTATTTATCCTAACATTTAAAACAAAAAAAAAACTAAAAACAATGAGTGGGTCAAATAAATGCTAATAAAATGTAACCAACTCACCCAACTGAATTTAATGGAATTTATTCCATTTAACTGTTCGAGAAACTAAGTACCAGAAATATATATCATTATTGGTTGGAAATAAATGTCTTGGGGGAAGGGGTGGGATTTGATGGGAGGCGGTGGAGTGAGTTGGAAGTATTTTGGGGGAAAGGAAGCTATATAGAAAGGAGTGAAGGAAGGAGAAGGGAGGATTTTTTTGGGGTTTGTTTTGCTATTCAGAGATTGGGAAGTGGAAAGAGTGCCGAGAGGAGATACTAGATTTACTGTTACTGCTACGGGAGTATTGGTATGAAATATCGGGGGCTAGGAACTCTATAGATTTCCTAGGGCCAGCACGCTTTCAGCTGGTCGGTAGGGTGGATTGTCACCTCCGGATATTTGCCAAGTGGTAAAAGAAAAGAGACACTTAACCAGAATGAAGGGATCCATTTCCAGCTTGCTCAAAACCAGGTAATTTACTTGTGAATATGTAAAGTTTCTTGGTATTTAAATTTTTCAGCATTTAAAATGAGTAAATGTTATATCTATTCAAACTTATGCATAAACAATTCTAAATAATCTAGAAATCCTAGAACTCTATGATATTATTAGTCGAATGTTGAAAATACTGAACAATAGATATACCTTGAAAAGTAAACTTGATTTTTATAGAAAATAAAGTTGCATATTAGTATTGATAATAGCCTTGAACTAGCTCTTGGTACATAGGATGAAAGTCATTATTAGAAGTAGTGCTCCCCCCCAACATAGGGGCACTATAGTTTCCAATTTAAAGATTAGTTGTTAATGGTATCATTTTTAGTTTAAAGTTATTTACCTATAAAATAAATGATCAATTATTTAGTTTAATATTTTGTTCCGGTTTAATTAATTTAATAGTTGAATTCTTAGGAGTTTGACTCGGTTTTTCATTTTGAAATATCTTTCGATCTTCTGTTTGTTAAAATATCTCCACGACACCATAGGAACCCCTCTACCTTCACATATATTTTTTGTCAACTCTAAGCCTACCAACCATGGTTGATAATTAAAGATTAGGTGAATTAATTTAGACATTATAACACCCAACACTTTTGGTGCTGTTGTCGGGGAGTTGTTTTGTAAGGTAGAGTAGAATTCTGTATGAATTTTAGCAATAGGTTGGTGGTGGGGGAGCAGTAAGACGAGAGATAAGAACCTGCGCATTTGTTATAACAGGCGCCCCCAAATCCAGCAACAGTAGTAGCATAGATTTTCTTTAGTTTAAATTTTTTCATGAGCAGACTTATAGATCCTCAGGGTAGATTTATTAAGACCGGAAAACTTATTAAAATCCCTACTAATTACCATAGGGGACGTAAGTCCCCAACTACTAACTCACCAGAAAGGTATCGAAATACGCCTATTGGAATTAGTTCTACCTTGAAACCTAAGGAAGATATTACCGGGGAAGCCATAGAAGGAGAAGGAACCTTGGCAGAAGATCCTAAGGACCTCATTCCTAAGGAATTTCAATAGGATCAGCCACTAGAAACCTCCAGCCCTCCACTTGTTTCGAATCCAATTAACACAACTTTTTCACTAGTAGGAGATCCAAATTTTGTTGACTTTGTTGATCCTGCCCAAGTAAAAGCTCTTTTTCGAACCTCAGTAGATCCAGCCATCTTACAAATTGAAACTTCCACAGTAGAACCTACTATCCCTCTAGGACTTAATAAACACACAGTTGGTCAGAGGAAGATCTCTCCTCAAAAAGAACATTGGGACGCCCCATTATCACCTCAAAATGAGCCTCCTAGGTATATCTACATTAAGAATCCAACTTATATGGAGAGGCGAGGAGAAAAAGAAGATCATGATGAATTTAGAAATGAAGAAGGAGAAGGGAAAAATCGAACCAAGGCTACCTTCAGGTTCCCTATTTTAGACACGATGCAGGATGTAATTATGAAAAACATCCCTCCTTCCTCCTTATCTACTTTTTATGGAAAAAGTAATGAGGACCCAAACATATTTTTGGTCGAGTTCGATATCCTTTGTAGGAGTTATAATTATCTACAAGATTCTCACAAACTAAAACTCTTTCCCGCTACACTAAAATATTCTGCCTTGAGATGGTTCATGGGATTAGGAGAATTCGCTATCAGGACTCGGGACGATATGAAAAATTCATTCTTGTGAAAATATCAAAAGTATTGAAAACTTGAGGACTCTTCACATGATATAGTCAAGATACAACAACTTGAAGACCAGAGCCTGCAGAACTATCTCGAAAGGTTCATTTATACCTTACATAAATCTAATGTAGTGACCTCCGAGAAGATGCAGTACGCACAATTTTTTGTAAGGGGATCTCCAAGGACTTATTAGAAATCATTAATCTCATGGTAGCTGGTGATATTTATCATAAAAAATTTGCACAAATCGGTGATATGTGTAAAAATTATTCTAGAAGTAGGGGGAAAGTTGCGAAAAATTTTCGAGAGCCTTTTAGTAGAAATGTAAGAGGAAACATTCCTAGTTCAGGTGGAGTTACAAGAATAGAGTTAGGAAACCTATTGGAGAATTTCAAAACTGATATATTAGGAGAAATGGGTCCTCAACTAGATGCTTTACAAGCCAAGAAGAGTCAGGATGAAAAATGAGCAGCAATGAGTATTTTTTTGTCCAAGATGTAGAACTAAACATCCCCAAAGGGAATGCCCATTAAACAACATCTTCGTATGTCACATCTGTAAAGAAGAGCATCCAATAGATAACTGCCCATCCTTGCCTAGGTTGCAAGCCATCTATAAGAGTGGGGATGTAGCTGAAACATCTAGGAGGCCTCCTTGGAAACCTAGATACCAACCAGCATATCAGAACTTTCTACCGCAACCTCCACTCTATTATCGTCCGTATCAACCACCTCAATAATGGAACAATTCAAGTTGGCAGAATTGGCCACCTCAGTACCCACCTCCTCAATTTACACAACAACAATATTGGTCACAAGGAGGGAGAGGACAACCATATCCTCAGTCACAACCTATCCCTGCACCTAATCATCCTTATCCTCAGCATCAAACAAATTTCCAACAAATTTCTCCTGGATTTGTACCTCCAATTCCTTTTATCACACATCAACCTCATCACTTTCAGAATACAAATCCTCCTCGACCGACATTATTACCTGCACAACCAATACCTAACCCTAATAATAAACCAACTCAAGCTCTTAACAACATTGAGTTGCAAACTCTTCCATCATACCTTATCTTGATTGTGCCTGTACATGAAATTCAAATATGATCAGGAATAGTTGTGAATAATAAACCCAAGTCATCAGTCATCATTCATGAACCAAATGAAGAAGAAGAAGATTCAAATCAACTGGTGAATGATGCTATTTTGGAGGATGTGAACATTCCAAAGGTTTCATTACACACCCATCCTCCGTAAGAAACTATTCAGGAGCAAAGAATTCCTCCATTTCCAGAAAGAGTAGTAATAGAAAAACCTGTAGTTCATTCGGAGTACAACATTTTGAATGAATTAAAGAATATATGTATTAAAATCCCTCTATTACAAGCTATCAAATATATACCAATCTATAGTAAGGTAATCAAGGAGCTATGTATTAAACATCCAGGAAAGAAGCAAAATGACCCTCTCAAAATTCATGTTATAGGAGAGATGTCTGAATGTATGACAGGTCAGTCCCGGATTGCAAAATATACAAATCCAAGAGACCCAGTACCGACTGTAATTATAAACACCACTACCATAGAAAATACATGAATCTATTTATGATCCGCCATCAACATGATGACCACTGCAGTTTTAGAATTTTTATAGTTAGGGAAATTTCTCCGACCTACTTCTTCCATCCTAGAACTAGCAAACCGTACTACAATAAAACCTACTGGAGTTCTGGATGACATTGTTGTATCAGTAGCCTCATGGGAATACCTTGTCGACTTTATGGTCGTAGAATCAAAGGATCCTTCTAAAGGGAATCCTATTGTCTTGGGAAGACCATGATTAGCTATCACAAATGCTTTTATAGGATGTAGGGATGGAGATATGACTATTTCCAACGGGTTGTCCACAAAAAGACTTATTTTATACCCCCCAACACAACCAATAACTGAAAATTCATGGTGGTTAAATTGTTATTTCGGGGATGAATACTTTGATGATCTCTACCTTCCTAGTGATTTCTCTCAGGAACTTCAAGAGAAGACCATTGAGAATGTATTAAACCAGTTTGTTTCTTCAACAACCTGTACAGATTTCCCTCAGTATTTTGCTCAACTTGATCAGATTTTTGGAGATAAGTTTCAAGAGAATATGGTTCTTTCCATGTTTACAGAAACACCTTGTGTCTTCACGATTGAAGAGCATACAGGACCATATACCATACTTTGTGAGGTTGGTCTTGAAAAATTTCTACATTTTAATGCAGGATTAAGTGAAAACCAAAAAGCACAGTTGCTTGAAGTTCTTAAGAAAAAAGCTGGAGAATTTGCATGGGAATACACCGATATGAAGGCTATACACCCTGACACCTGTATTCACCATATTTATATGGATCCAAGCATGTCACCTGTAAGGAATCCACAAAGGAGGATGAATCCTGCTCTAAAGGATATAGTAAAAGAAGAATTACAAAAAATCCTCACTGTTGGTTTCATCTATCCTATCTCTGATAGTAAATGGGTATCTCCTTTAGTAGTAGTCCCAAAGAAAGTCATAGGGAAATGACACATTTGTGTTGATTTTTGAGAGCTAAACAAAGCTACACTTAAAGACTACTTTCCTTTACCCTTTATTGTTCAAGTATTAGATACTCTATCAGGTAAACACTGTTAGTGGTTACAACCAGATTTTAATAGCACCTAAAGATCAATACAAGACCACTTTTACATGCCCTTGGGGAATAGACACTTATCGGGTTTTTCCATTAGGCCTATGTAATGCACCTGCCACTTTTCAGCAAGCAGTCTCAGGAATCTTTTTCGATCTTATACATGACTATGTGGAGGTATACATAGATGATTTTACAACATATGGTAATACTTTTCAAGAAGCCCTTGACAACCTCAAGAAGGTCTTGATCTAATGTCAAGAAATGAATTTATCCCTTAGTCATGAAAAATGTAAAATGTTACTGACAGAAGGTATAGTTTTGGGACACCATGTTTCCTCCCAAGGAATTAAGGTATATCTTGCCAAGATTGAAGTAATTGTTGGCCTTCCCTCTCCCAAAACTCAGAAAGAGGTAAGAATCTTTCTTGGTCATGTAGGCTATTACTACCGTTTTATTGAAAATTTCACTAAGATAGCTGCACTAATGTTTAAGTTGCTTACAAAGGACGTAGAATTCCAGTGGACAGAATCTTGTCAAAATGCTTTTGAAATTTTAAAAGCTAAACTATCGGTGGCACTAATACTTAGGGGTCCTAATTGGTCCCTTCCTTTTCACATATCTACCGATGCCTCTGATACGACCATAGGAGGAGTCCTCGGCCAAAAAGAGGGATAAGCACCTTATGCCATTTATTTTATCAGTAAGAATTTGACTCCTACCGAACTTAATTATACTGTTACTGAAAAGGAATTTTTGGTAGTAGTTTATTCTATTAATAAGTTTTGTCATTACATTGCAGGTTATGAATTTTTTGTGCATACTGATCACTCCGCCATTATATTTCTAATGAATAAACCAATCACCAATGGTAGAGTGACCCGGTGGCTTCTTTTATTGCAACAATATTTTAGCATTACCGTCATTGACCTTCTAAAGAAAATCTAGTAGCATATTTCCTTTCCCATATTTAACATGAAGACGGTACTAAACTAGTTGACAACACTTTTTCTGATGAACATCTATTTGTTGTATCTGTTCAAACCCCTTGGTTCACAGATATTTCCAATTATTTAGAAATTGGGAAAATACCAAACCATTTGTCCCCACATGAGAAGCGTCGTATTATAGTTCAGAGTTCCAATTATTCTTGGGTTGATAACGATATCTTCCGCATTGGTCCAGATCTTATTATTTGACGATGCGTGTGGGAGGATGAAATGATAGACATCCTCCATGCATGCTAGGATGGACCATGTGGAGGACATTTTTTTTATTAGAGGACGACATGCAAAGTCTTACATTCTAGTTATTATTGGCCAAGCATTTTTAAAGATGCTGCCAAATATGTCAAAGGATGCAATAGTTGCCAAAGAATGAGTAGACGTACGCCATTTGATCAAATGCCCCGACAACCCCAAGTCATGATTGAACCCTTTGAGAAATAGGCACTTGATTTTGTAGGACCGATTCCTCCCATGTCTTGTAAAAAGAAATATATCTTAGTTTGTATAGACTATGTCACCAAATGGGTAGAAGCTAAAGCTTTGATTAGAGCTACAGATAAATTAGTGGTAGAATTCATATATGAAGAAATATTCACTCGGTTTGGTGTACCTAGAGAAATTGTCATAGATCAAGGTACTCAATTTACTTCTAAATTAATGAAACAACTTACTATGAAATATTGCATATGACATTGCAAATATTCACCTTATCACCCTCAGGCTAATGGTCAGGTAGAATCAACTAATAAAGTATTAGAAGCCATTTTAGCTAAAACCATTCACTTAAATCATAAGGATTGGGCAGATAGACTCCCAAAGGATTTATGGGCCTATAGGATAACATGGAGAAACACTACCGGACATACCCCTTATGAGTTAGTGTATGGAAAACAAGTCCTTTTACCTATTGAATTTCAAGTTAAAACCTTTCATATGGCAGCATAATTAGGCATGAATTTGGATGAAGCACAGAAACACCGAATATTACAGATTGATGAGTTAGACGAGATCAAACAAGATGCACTCCAAAGAACCATGCTAATACATAATCAACGAAATACATGGCATGATAAATTTATAAAGCAAAAGCAGTTTAATACTGGAGATTGGGCACTACTATTCGACTCACGGTTTAAAAATTTTGAAAGGAAAATTAACTACCCATTGGATGGGTCCATACGAAATAGTTACAGCTTTTGACAATAGGCCAGTAAAAATTAAAACAATTGATGGTTCAAAAGTTTTCTTTGTAGTAAATGGACATAGACTCAGACTTTATCACCAACCGACATCTAAACAAGATTTTATACATAATGTTTTGTTGCAGAATGAAATGGAATTAGTTGAAGGGGAAGCTATTCCTACTCCTCCTAATCCTTGAAAAGTATTTTGGGTTATTATCATTTGTATATATGTAAATATGTGCTTGTTTCTTTGAATAAATAAGAGTCATTTCTAATAGATTGTTTACAACAGATTCTTTTTCTTTTTATTATGTCTTCATGAATAAATTGAATCATCTAACAAGTGGTTTTGCAGTTTGATTACAAGTATTATATCTCTATAAGCAACTCATGGAGTATTACTTGGAAAAGGGAAATATGTTAAAACACTTATCAGGTATCTTAACCTTTCTTGGGGTACTTTTGAAATTTGAAGCTTATAGTGAAAATTAAAATTATAATCCTCTGTATATCATACTTAACCAGCTCTTCTATGATTCATATGGTTTTTGGTATTTTGGTTCAGACATGTAAATTTCTGATTTACTCTTTTGAACAATTTCTTGATAGACCTACTTTCATTATCATATTTTTCACATTCTCATCTTACACCTATGGATTACTAGTTCATCTTATGCTTGTTATCAAAACTTGTCTCTCAAGTATTTTGGTGATAATTCGAGAGTAAGTAGAATTTTTGTCTATGGGGAACATTACTTTTCTTTTATGAAGAAGAAGGACTGTAAGGTTAAAGAACAACTTTAAGTTATTCTCTTTTGACATGACCTATGGTTATGGCCATTATGAAATTACTTATAATTTTATTTTACTAGTTAGTTATTCTGAATCATTTCCATTTACTAGTTAGTTTTTTTCTTCTTCTTTTTTCTTACAAAATAATAAACAACATGATATAACTCTTTAATTTTTATTTTATGGAACAATCAATTCGTCTCTTTTCTATGGCTTGAGGACACGCCATATATTTGGTTTGGGGGGGAAGGATTTGGAAAAATTAGATTATTTTTACTTTTCATTACTTATGATAGACCTATTTATCTCTGACAAATGATAAGTGTTTTCAGGATAATATAAGCAGTGGAACTTGATTATAGCATGAAGCATATTTTTACAGCAAAATCAATATGAAGAATCGAATGAAGGTCCAAATGAAATACCAAATGACGATCTGAATAAAACATTGTAATATCATAGCATTTATAATTAAAATTTGCTAACTTTTTTTTTTTTGGCAAATAATTTTTACCTTCATGTGGATGCTTATAAATTCTTCTCATCATTTCATTATTGATAATCCTATCCTCTTACCCAATCATGCATGTAAATTATTAAATGATCAATTTTCTTGATTATAAATGTGATTTATACTTTTCATGTCATATGTTCAACCTGCCCAAAGTTTTACTTTGGACATGGTTGAATTAATTTTAAAACCTTATGAATTTAATTATTTATGTATATGCCCGTTGCTGGCTCACATCTTAAAATTTTCTATGACAGTGTGATCTGTTATCTTTCTTTTTCCTCAGTGGGATCTGGCATTTCTTTGGTTTGGGGGAATGTTGATCCTAAATTTGTTATCATTTTTGGCAATTAAATTACTCATGTAAACATATGTTTTATCATCTTTTTGCATATTTTATGTCACAGAGATCACTAATTCAGCCCAGGTATGTATGAATTTAAGCTTTATATAAAATCCATTTATTATTATCATTTTATGATTTTATTAATTAAAATTGGCATTATTGAAGCACATTTGATATATTAATTGATTTATATATTTGTTTGCAGGTTATATAATCTTTTTGGGACAAATTAATAACAAGTATGCATTCAGCTTGCCATGCGTACAACACATCCAGCTCAACGTCCAACTCGTCATCCAGCTTGCTGCATGAAACTCGTTGGTTGTTTTCTATATGTTGAAATGTTTTACTACATACTACAGTTATGAAGCGCACCAGAGAATAGACATTTCGTTCATCCTAGATTTGCACCCAACATATCGAGCTCACGGTCTAGCTCGTTGTTCAGCTTTTTGTCCAGATCGCTAACCAGATTGCGCGCTGTTGGAAATTGATTTCAGGCATTAAAATGTGAAATAGTTTTTTAAATGCCCTGTTGTCCATGCGTCTGGGTAATGAGCTTGCGTTCTAGATGATTCGCCAGGTTGCAGCCTCCTTTGTCGACACCTCATTAACAGACCACGCGTTGGGTTGATGTATTATCCCACGTTCTAGAAAACTCACCCATGCATTCTCCTCTGCTCGCCACTAGTTCACTTGCTGCACTAAGAAAGGAGCCATGCGCCACGTCTAAGACCATTTGAAATGGAGAAGCATCCTGTGCGTACATTGTCCAATGAAAAGAACCAGACTTGCACTGAAGAAGGGGAGATCCTATGCATTGGCCCGTAATCAGTTAAACTCCTTTATGATCAACTAAATTTAGAGAGCAGTCGACCACTAAAGGTTCGAATTGCTCATCTCTGTAAACAATTATATATATCAGCCTCTACGTTAGAGCTCAGTTATTTAGAAAAAGAGTTAGCTTGCAGTTTTATCAGTTCATGCTTTGATTTGTTCTCGAGCACATTGTAACTTTGCTCCATCGTGTGAATAAAGAGCTGTATGCTTTGCTGTTGACAATTGTGTTTGAGTAGAAGTTAACCAGGCATCACCCCTGATTGTTGAGAGGGCTCCTCATCAACCAGAGGTTTCTTTCTTTTTCTTGTTTATTTCTTTTTTATGTTGTAGTTAGTTTTGTTTCCAGTTTGTTTTATTATTTCATTTGGTTTCTGTAATGCAATTTTATTTTTAGAATTAAATAACTAGATTGCGCACATAGTTTTCTTTTGAATATATTTTCAATCATTTTATTTCCAATTTACCGTTCAGTATTTGCAATTAGATAAAATAGAATTTCAGTTCTGTTTATTTCCTTTCTATTATGAGTTATCAGTTATGCAATTTAAGTTTTAGTTTGTTTATTAATATGCAACGATTTATTTATGTCATGAATTTGTTTAATTCCATTTCACTGTTCAATTTGCTTAATAAGTAGGTTTACTTACTGTCCTTTATGCATTAGATTTACATCTGCATGAATTTAGATGAAGATTAGATCATTTAGGTTAATTTTTGTCATTTTAACTATGCAGACTGTCTTTCAGAAAGCCTGTTTAAACTGTCATTTAACCATCCCTTTTAGACCTATAGTTCAGTCTGGGATTCAGCCCATAGTTTCATTTTTAGTGTTTTTAGTGTGTTTTGAGATTGTTTTCAGTTCTATTTCTTCAATGTTTGAAGTATGCTTTGATTGAGATAGTTAGATAATAGTTTTGTTGAACATTGAAGCTAAATATATAGTGTTTTAGGTTATTTATTAAAGTTTTATCATTTTCTTTACTTCTTTTCACCTCGAACATGTTTTGAAATGTGTTATGTTTTGTTTTATTTAATTTGTTTCTGATTTCGTTTTACTGGTATACTATTTTGTGTTTATGCCTTTGGATTGATTTATCCTTTGCATGTAAATTTAGAGTTATATGTGTTATCCTTAGTATGTTTTTAAGTTGTTCCTTTTTCATTGTGTGATCATTGAAAGAGACTTGTAGGACAAAATTCAAAGACATTCCTATTAATTTTTCTACTTGTTTCTTTCTATTTAATTTTCTTTATTAAATTTTCTACTTGCTCCTTTCTGTTTCATCTTCCTTATTAAGTTTTCTACTTGCTTATTTTATTAAGTTTTATACTTGCTTATTAATTAGGTTTTCCTTGCATCTTAGTTTCCAATTTTAAGTTTAGTTGTTAATGGTATCATTTTCAGTTTAAAGTTATTTACTTATAAAATAAATTATCAATTATTTAGTTTAATATTTTGTTCCGGTTTAATTAATTTAATAGTTGAATTCTTAGGCGTTTGACTCAGTTTTTCATTTTGAAATATCTTTCGATATTTTGTTTGTTAAAATATCTCCACGACACCATAGGAACCCCTCTACCTTCGCATATATTTTGTGTCAACTCTAAGCCTACCAACCCTAGTCGATAATTAGAGATTAGGTGAATTAATTTAGACATTATAACACCCAACAATGTATTTATCTCTAGTATAAGTGGTCCAAATGTGGACAACCATGGTCCAAAACACTAGAATAGGAAATAGGAGGCCAAATAACAGTAGGTAGAACAACATGAAGGTCCATGGCATAAATATGATGGAAATATTGTTCTACCCCCCCCCCCCCCCCCCCCCCAAGCCAAAAATGGTAGTGATCAAGAAAAATAGGGCCCAAACAACAAGGCTTATTTTCACCCTTTAGATTATTGATCCATATGAACTGATGAAAGAGGCAAAACCACATGGGGAAAATCCTCCCTAAAAATGGTCATGAAAGAGAAACCAAAAACTGTATACAGTCCAAAATAAATGAATATGTTTGGAGGAACTTGCTTTTTGGAAAGAAGTGAAATGTGCTCAACCAACTTAGGAATATGTACAGTTGCGTGCTGAATCCTAGGACCATGTAGAATAACTAAAATATAGTGATAGTAGAGAGAAGGTTTATATTCAGACTTGAACTTCGAACCACCCAATGTGCCATGTCCAAAAGAGACTTGGAGTGCTTGATAATAAGTGACCCTAAGTGAATCATAAGGCTCTTGAAGCATCAACTTTTAAAGAAGGTTGCAATCAGCTCCAAGGATGTGGAACAAGAGTCCCAAATGTACTAGTGTGATGGTTAAGGCTTCTCCATCTTCAAATGAACTTGAAACAATTCTACAATTCATGGTGTAGGAATACATAGGAAGAAAAAGGGTGTGAAGCAATGAGAGGTCTTCACTTGAATTCCAAACTTCTCCTTGACCATATTTTGAACCAATAATCTCATGTGAAGAAAAAACATCTTCTAGAGAAGGCTCACTATGATAAACAACTAGCAACCCATCTTCATCATTCATAATAGAATACATAGAGGAGAAAAATGTGGAATTGAGAGATAACTCTTCAACAATATTGACGGTAACTGTTAGAATATAATCCGTTAGGGTTATATAATGTAAATAAATAAATAGTAGGAAGCCAAACAGGCTGAGCGGAAGGTGAAACCCAACCGCCATGTGATTTGTATAAATATAGGCATTTGCATTGGAATAATAATCAATTTGGGAGTTATTACCAACAAGTGGTATCAGAGCCTGGCTATTTGCCTGCCATTCTCCCTGTGTTATTAGAGCGCTGCCATTCTTCCTGCCAGTCTGCTCTTTCAGAGCTGCCTGCCAGTCTCTCCTGCCTGCATGTTGTTAACATTTCAGTCCTGGCAGGCTATATGCTCTCTAGTATGCCCTCTGCTCTTCCCTCCTGCCAGTGCATGCATTGCATGCATTACAATCCCTTCACGACTGAGTTTTGTGTACTGCGATTGTGTAGAGGAAACCCTAATCCCTACCAGCATTTTGTATGTGTATTATTCTGTGTGGGCGCCAATAATTCTGTGTGATACCTATCAGTGGTATCATAAACCCTAATTCTAGTATGTGAAGGCCCTGTTTCTTTGTCATTAATAATCCTGGAGGTAAAACGTTTTTTTGTTTAGTGCTGCAATATTTTGGGAACTACAGAAACCCTAATTTCTACCTCAGTTATGCGTGGAGACTGTTCTGCGTGGAGACTTTTCACTTTCTCTCCATAGCTCAAAATAGTGCATGAAACCCTAATCTCGTGCGACTGTGTTGTATGAGCGGCGTTTTTCATGTGAAGATTGTTCCATTGTTGGTACTAGTGCATGGTATGAAGCGCACTGCTGTATGGTGCGTGGAGCTTCCTGAATATATGCTGAGAGCTAAACCACGGTTGAAGTCTTAACTCTTCAGAGGCTTCCGATACAAATTTCATCGAAGACATTGGAGAGTGAACCTGATGCTCTGATTGTGTTGCTGGTTTGTTTTTGTAGAAGACTACGTGGAGCTGTGACCTGTGACCTGCGTGGAGCTGTAAGCTACGAGCTGTAAGAGAAATGACCTTCTGTTGATTTGAAGTTGTGACCTGCAACACCGTCATCATCAGCGTGCTGCGTGAAGCTGTGCACCTGCGTGAATGGCTGCAAAAGTTTGAATACTGAAGAATGCGTTGTAGTATGCTGTCTAAAGACTGAATAATGCTGTGTTTTGAAAGGTTTGAAGTATGAAAGACATTTTCAACACATTAGCATGAAAGACTGTGTGGTGAGGAGCTGCGTTGAGTTGAAGTATTATTTGCTGCGTTGAGGAACTGCGCTACGTTAAGGAGCTGTGTTGTGAGAGCTTCAACAAATCGAAGACTGCGTGGAGTCTGATCATACATATATATTATGTTGTGAGAGCTGTGAAATTTCTTGTTGAAGACTGATTTGGTTTATGGTTTCGTTATTATTATAACAAAATGGATTTGGTTTTGTTATTATAACAAGATTGTTCGCTGGAGGATAATGTGAAGCTGAGATACGAGCTGTGGTGTTCTTGATTGTCGAGTCCCTTGTTCAGACTGTGAAGACTGAAAAGTATTCTTGCTGAGCCTAAAGATTGAGATTGATATATTGCAGACCAATCTCAGAGACTAAATACTGAGACTAATATGTGAAAATGTTGTATGCTGTATATTATGCTGACTGATTGCTAGTGACTGATATAAAGAAGGCTGTGTATGACTGACAGTGATTAATTTTGTATCAACTGATATATTTTGTATCTACTGATATATTTGTTATAAACTAGCATTGTATTCACCTTGGCAGAGACTGTAGACCTGCAAGGTTATTATTTTTGACTTCTCTTTGAAAATTACACTTATAGTTGTAATAATGCAATCTATAGCATCTATAGTCGGTGCCACTCTCACGGGAAAAGACACCTATTCAGAATGGTGGAGGAAGATCAAATTTTCCTTCATCTACAATGACCTTTGGGACGACATTTGCGAAGGCTGCACAATAGAGACAGAAGCTGGAAAGTCCATAACCATAGACCCAAGACCTCCAGAATCAGAGAAAGAGAAGGCCATTTGGAGAACAAAAGACAAGAAAGCCTTAGCTGTAATCACTGCCGCTGTCAGTGAAGAGGTGAGCCAGCACATATTGCCTGCAAAATCATGTTTTGAAGCATTAAAAACATTAAAAGAACTGTATGATTCACACAGTGAAATGGAATTTATTCAACTAATGTTAAAATTATTCAGTATTGAAGTAAAAGACAATGATCCTATGTTAGTTGCCTTTGAAATCAAAGCCATCATGCACAAGATTCAAGCCTCTGGTATGACACCAGATCTTCCTCTTGCAGCATTTGTAAAATATTTGTATCCTACTCACTCCAACTATCTTGAGTCATTGCAATCTAGTGACAAGTTCAAATCACTAACATTTGACACCCTGGTAGAAAAGATAGTTGACAGAGAGAAAGCCTTTGGTAAGAAGACAACCGAGCCTACTGGAGAATCACTTTGCTTTGCTCAAAAAGCAAAGAACCATGACAAATACCAATCCAAAGATCATCCCAAAGGAGAAACCAGCAAGAGAGGCAGAGGAAGAAGAAGCTTCAGAGGCAGAGGGGGCAGAAATAACTTCACCAAAAGATCAGATTTGCAGTGCAAGCATTGTGGAAAGACTGGGCACACATCAGATCAGTGTTGGGATTCATGGGACTCCATCAAAGACAAGCACAACCAAAATAAATATGATAATAAACATCAAGATGCTAGTAAATCTTCTAATTCTGCTCATTGTATTGTTGCAAATTGTAATCTTGGAATTAATGAAATGACTTCTCTTTCATCTTATAAAGATTGTTGGCTGCTTGATACTGGTGCAACATCACATATGACATTTAGAAAAGACTGTTTTGAAGAACTGAATGAAACAATAGATGGCATAGTTTACTTTGCAGATAAGTCAAGTATTAAACCAAAGGGAATGGGCACCATTCGACTGAAGATGCCTGGATTCCCTGATTTCTTGTTGAAGAACGTTCTCTATCTTCCTGAGTTGCAGAGAAGCCTGCTGTCCATGGTGGAAATTCGACAGCAAGGCCATTCCATCCACATGTTTAATGGAATCGTTGAAATAAGAAAGTACT
>LPNX010271308.1:576174-668986 GCA_001517045.1 Pseudotsuga menziesii | reverse complement strand
TTATCTACCTTACAACAACTAGACCAGATATTTCTTATGTTGTTGGCATACTTTCAAGGTTCATGCATAAACCTTGTGAAGGACACTAGTCAGCTGCAACGAGGGTTCTAAGATACTTGAAGGGGACTCAAGAAGTTGGACTCAAGTACTCTAAAGTGGATGACTTCAAACTTATTGGGTACTCAGACTCAGATTTTGATGGCGATAAGGAGACAGGAGTATCAACTTCTGGATACACTATGAGTCTTGGATCAGCAGCTATCTCATGGAGATCACACAAACAATTAGTTCCGGCAGATTCAACAACAGAAGCAGAATATGTGGCTGCAGCTGAAGCAACGAAATGGTAGGCTTAGATTGGACCAATTCACCCATCAATGACAAGGCCAAGTGTAAATCCTAGATTGGGCCATAATGAGGCTCAATGAACATGAGGGACCAAAGGATGGTGTCATAATGAGTTTCAATGAATCACGGGGACAAAAAGTAGGTTAGGAAGTTCAATAGGTGTGAACACGTCCATTAGGAGGGCACATGGGGTGAATAGTTAGTAAGTAGTGGACCATTAATATGTAGGTATGACCAAATAATTAAGAGTGCACACTCCAATTCCTTAAATCATGGAAATATAATAAATAACTCATATAGGGCCACATTGATTGCATAAAATAATTAAAAGGAGTCCAAAAGTGGACAAACAAGATTTCATGGATTTATCTCTAGTCTAAGTGGTCCAAATGTGGACAACTATGGTCCAAAACACTAGACTAGGCCCTTGGAGGCCAAATGACACTAGGTAGAACAACATGAAGGTCCATGGCATATATATGATGGGAATATTGTTCTAACACATGGATCCCCAAGCATTAAAGAGTAGAAAAACACAATGGGTAAAAATTCCTATCACTAGTACAAAATGAGAGATAAGTGACCACAAAATGACCAAAATACGCATATAAATTACCTCTTTTGATTTGGAGATCACTAGTGTCTAATTTACGGTCTATTATTATGTGACAAAAATTGTGATCATATTTAGTTTGGTCATTTATAGCTTGTCTTGTGGTCATTAATTTGGTCAAATATTTGGTCCTTAATTGGCACAATTAATGACCAAAGATAGGACCAAATTAATGACCAAAAAAATATGACCAAATTAATGACCACAAGACAAGCCATAAATGACCAAACTAAATACGACCACTTTTTTTTTCACATGATAAGAGACTGAAAATTAGCCACCAAAACTGTTATTTGGTTGCTTATATGTGAATTTTGTTTTTTTGTTGCTTATCTCTCATTTTTTGGTTACTTATCTCTAACTTTTTGGTTACTTATATCTCATTTTTTGGCCATTAATTTAGTTGTTTTTAGTCACTTTATATATGAATTTTGGTCATTTTTGTCACTTATCTCTCATTCTTGCTCATGTCTAATATTTTGGTCACTAATTTAGTCATTTTTAACCAATATTGCAATATCATTAGGGAACGGAGGAATCAAACCACCAACCTCCTGCTTGTAAGGCAAACACTCTTCCATTGAGCTAGAACCCTTTAAGAATTTAGGAATCTAACTTACATATTCCTCTATAATGGTAAAAAAGATCAATATATTCCTTTGAGTACCTAATGGCTTGCAAATTATGATAGATTTTATAAGTTCATAACATATGATCAAGTAAGTTATGAAAATCATGTACATAGATATGGATTCAAACGTACCACAAGCATGATTTGAACTTGGAATTCACCCCCACAATACTCTTTTTCCAATCCAGAACCTGGCTTTGAAGTGAAAATCCCTAGATTGATGTGATAGCATCCTCCCTCACTATTCATTAACATCACTAGTCATTTCAGTGGCAAGTCCTAAGTACCTTCTTTGGCTTGGGGTTTTTATCTATGTGATGACTAAAATAATTGCAAGTATAAATATTTTAGTAGCATATCCCTATATTGGGATTCCATACCACATTAATAATATTCTCCTTCCTCCTATGATTACTTCCCATTGCTATATATGTACAATATAAAGTTACAATGCATGTCTCCAATGAAATTAGGATATAAAGTCAACACATATTCCTAGTGAAGTTAGGATGGACAATTCATTTAGGACTGACTATAGCATAAAAGAACATGTTAAGAACATGTTTTGGATAGTTAAAGGAAGAGGATAAATTATCATCCCTAGATGCATGGAACAAAGTCCAAAATAGAATGAAATATACATTGGAAATATATACACCATACATAATGGAAAATAATGAGAGGAAAATTTGTGTCTTCCAACCTATGCCTTCACGAACAGATAATTTTGGTCGAATGATATATTTAGAGTTAATGAGTACAATGTCACCAATATAGATATTATTCATGGGAACATAGACAATGTATACTTCTTCATCTCCACTCTCAACCTGCATATGACAATTGGAAAAAAATAAGAACTGTCTCAATACAAATTGAAATAATAGTTAAACTATAATCATTGCAAGAGACGCCGCATGTTTACCAATAAACATGCAATCTTATTGTATTTTATGATGTCAATAATATCTCCAAAGTGATATCAATTTGTGGATATCAAATAGACATTTCCATTTGTCACTCAATTTGAGCATATATGTGGAATACATGGCATTAAGTCAACTTCAATGCTATCTAGAATCAAGAGAATAAGCAACTACCTGAAGGAAAAGTGACGATGTTATAAAAGAAAATGCATACCCTGCTACATGTGGATGATGAATACTTGCAACCTCTTTGAAGGCCCTTATGTTATGTTATGGAAAGAATAAGCTATTAATAAGCTTTAAAATAACTTTCTAACAAAATAAAAAACCACCACCTTATCCACAATCAAAGCTTTGACTCTTCAATTAGTATTTCATGTATAATGTATCCACAAATTAATACCTTAACTTTTGTTGAATTTGACCAATTCATATCTCAATGAATGGAAAGCTAGAAAACCATTATATTTCAATATATGGAAAAACTTTAGAAAATAAATCAGATATATTTTCTAAAATGTCAAATAGGAATGAGAAACTAATATGACCTATTTTGGATCCATGAATGCATACACCTCTTGAAATATAAGTATAAATTTGTCAACTTCAATTTTTAATAGACATTATAATTTCCCATTTTTCATTTGTGTCGATATTCATAGTATTTCCTCCTGAGTGGAGGTGACGTGGCTACTTACTTGTATAGGAGGGTTTCTTTCTTAGGATGAAAGTAAAGGTCATATAAATGTAATTAAAAGGGAATTATAGATGGGTGAAACTATATACTAGAAAGGGGATGATGATTGGGAGTGAAGTGAGATGCACAAATGACAAATTTCCAACAATAACTGTCAGTGATGTTGGAGGGTTTCCTCAATGAGGTGTGGTGCTTCCTTAAGGAGCATTATTTGGGCGTGGTGGAGGAGGCACCGCGTGGGGTATGTTGAAGTCCTAGATTCTACTGCAATGAGCATGAGGAAATACAATAAGCAGCTCATGAGGATTTCCTACTAATACAATATGAGAGTGATACCGATAGTTATCACCTTTGTCTTCCCTCCTCAGCTTCATTTTTCAAATGAGTAGTTCCTCCTTCCTTTCTATGGTTTTTTCTACCCCTTGTTATTTACATTAATAATCAAAGTTATCTCTTTTATCCAACTAAATAAGAAGTTAATTAGTTTAAGAGAGAATGTGTAAACACTATAATTAGATATCTAGTTGATACAGTACTCCAAAAAGGTTGTCATTTTATTAAGAAGAACTAGGAAAGGGGTTGACCAACTTGTTGAGTGAGCACTCGAATCGTGTAACAAACCCGACTTGCAGCGTAACCTATTTAATAGATTAAACTAAAATAATGGATGGAATTAATATTTACATGGCTTCTCACAGTTTTTGAAAATAATCCCCTGTGCAAGCTTAAACATTTGCAACCCCTACAATGATTTTTTTTAGTGGTTTTTGGTATTAGATGCATTAGGCTCAAAGATATTTTCTAGTTCCCATTCTTTTGTCATATTTCCAAGGGGCCTTTACTAACTAATATTACCAAGAAGGATTAGGATGGTTATTTTATGCTCGTATTTTCTATGTTCAATTGGGAAGCACTGAAAGATGACAAGATCCTTCAACCAAAGAGGGGATTTATCTAAATATCATATAATCGATGGACCAAAAGGAAATTAATTGACCGCATATAATTCAATGAAGCCAAATCTAACAAATAGTAGGTTTATGCAATAGTTTTCTTAACAATCTAATGAGACGACTAGAAGAATCCATCATTCCTTAGAATCCTTGTGGTTTTAAGCCTAATATTTTCACTTACACATCTCTTATGAATGTTGGAAAATGAAGAATTTGAAGTAGTCTCTACAACAAAATACCGTTTTGGGGGTGGTTTTTGCAATAGTTTTCTTAAGAATCTAATGAGACGACTGGAAGAATCCATCATTCCTTAGCATCCTTGTGGTCTTAAGCCTAATATTTTCACTTACACATCTCTTATGAATGTTGGAAAATGAAGAATTTGAAGTAGTCTCTACAACAAGATACCCTTTTGGGGGTGGTTTTGGCTTGAGGAGGTTTCTATAACCCCCCACCCCATCAAAAGTCCCGAGAATTAGAATTTTGGGAGCGGTTTTAAAAAAACCGCCCCCAAAATTTCAATTCTATGGACTTTTGTGGGGGGGGGGGGGGGGCGGCTAAAGGTATTTTTGAAGGAAGTTTTTAGAACCCCCTGCCCCGCAAAATTCATGAGAATTAAAATTTTGGGAGCGTTTGTTTTAAAACCACCCCCAAAAGTTCAATTCTCATGACTTTTGGAGGTTTTTTTTTAAATACCCCCCTAAAGACATTTTCAAGGCAATTTTAAAAAATTTATCCCTCTAAAAGTCTTGAGAATTGAACTTTTGGCGATGGTTTCTAAAAAATTGCCTCCAATTGTTAAATTCTCATGACGTTTAGGGGGGATTTAGAAAGGCTACTCCTAAATATATGTCTCAAGGAGATTTTTTGAAAACCCCCATAAAAATCAACGAATTTTACTTTTGGAGGTAGTTTTTTAAATACTTTTGCCAAAACTTCAATTCTCATGACTTTGGGGGGGTGGGGGGTTAGAAGGACCGCCCCTAAATATATTTTTCATGTATGTTCTCAATATCCATCCTCTAAAAAACTACTTAATTTTACCACTAATTATTGTATAATTGACCCCTAATTACCCCCAATTATCACTCATTGCACCAAAATGACCCCTACTTGACCATTAATTACCCCTAAATAATCCATGCTTACCAATAATTAACCCTTGATAACCTCTAAATGGCCCCTAATTTTTTCCAAGGAAAACCTTGTGGAGAAACCTATTGGATTTTTCCAAACATTCATAGATGGCATATTCCCTAGTAAATCCATCGATGTAGACTAGTGTGCTTCACACACAAGGATTCAAAATTGGCACATGCCACTATGAACCTAACTAAATGGCCAACATCATGGACAACCACTAGTTTATCTAAGCACTTGTGATTAAATGACCCATAATTGACCCATAGGTACCATTAATTGCCCCAAGTTAACCCAGAATTGACTCCTAATTACGACTAATTAACTCCTAATTACCCCATAGTTCACCCCTTATTCACTAGTAATTACCCCTAAATAACCCATGGTTACCAGTAATTAACCCTTGATAACCTCTAAATGACCCCTACTTTTTTCCAAGTAAAACCTCATGGAGAAACCCAATGTATATTTTGAAACATTCATAGACATATTCATTAGTAAACCCATCGATGTAGTCTAGTGTGCTTCACACACAAGGATTCAAAATGGGCACATGTCACCATGAACCTAACTAAATTTCCAACACCATGGACAACCACTAGTTTAGCTAAGCCCTTGGGCTTAAATGGCCCCTACTTACATATAATTGATCCATAGGTACCATTAATTTCCCCTAGTTAACCCAAAACTGACCCCTAATTACCACTAATTAACCCCTAATTATTCCATAATTGACCCCTTATTAACCACTAATTACCACAACTCATTACCCAATAATTACCCCTAAATGACCCTTAATTACCCATAATTGGCCACAAATTACCCCTAAATTCTCACTAATTAACCCCTAATTACCCTTCATTTACCATAAATGACCCCTAACTTTGCACAGGTCTCGAGTCCATCACATAGGATTTATAGAGTGAATTTTTGGCTTATGAGTGGGATATGGTGGAAATTTTGGGATGTATAACACCATGAATAATTTTTTACAACTAGGACATGGTTTGAGATTAAATTCTAGGAAATAAGTTCATATAGTTTCCTCTAGGTCTCATGGATCTGTGTAGCACCCTAAAGGACCACACATGTCATACAAAGAAAATATTTGGCATATGAGTGAAATATGTCCATAATTTTGAGAATTTGCATACCAAGGTTGTTTCTTTATGCCCATATCATGGTCTAGGGATAAAACGAAAGGAACTAGGCCATAACATATAATTCCATGGGGCTCACATGCCATGTTTTGTCACTCAAGGAATCACACATTCCCATAATACATAATCTTTGGCCTCCAAGTTTGATATTGTGGCAATTTCAAAGTTTGAAAAACTTGATATGTTTCTTGGGGATAAGGGCATAGTTTTTTGCAAAAACCTAGATTCTAAGTCCATAGAATCTATCTTTAAGCCTTAAATGCCATGTGTGGGTCCTTAAGCCACAACATAGGCCATGCATAGGAAACCTTTTGAATGTGATTAAGATTCCAAGATTCAAAAGCTTTATTTTAAATCGATTGTATGAACCTCTCTCAACAACAAAAAACATATGAAGGGACCCTCTCATATATTTGTATTAGATGAAGATGATTTCACTGCGGATCAAAATATCTGTCCAACTCATCTCTCCTTTAGTAGCATCTATCCTTGGTAAAATATGGATTCTTTAGGATTTCCACTAATCTCCAAGGGCGTAGCATATCCTTACATTTTGGTCTTGTGATGCTTTTGAAATTATCTAAATCATAAGTAGAGAAATCACTGCTTTGAGTTTTTCTTTTTCCATCTTTATTCGCAACAATATTTTATAAGATCAACAATCAAATCTTTGATATAAGTAAGTAGTCTTAAAGCTTATAATCATATAAAAATAGTGTTTGAAATATTTTATCTTCATCATCTAAATCTAACCTTTTTTTTGTAAAATTATTGAAATAGAATTGGCACTAATCTAGTGAAATTTAAATTGCAATAGAATTGGTGCATCTATTATGTTCCTGAGTCTGGTGTGTCACTTGTGTATGTGAGTTAGGTGAATCTATTATGTACTTGAGTTCAGTGTGTGTATTTGGTAATGATCTTTATTATTATCATCTTAATTGTGATGTGAAATGTCCTCACATTTTTGCTTCACATATTGGAGCTAATTGTCGGTGGCTAATACTTCATTGTCATTTTATGAAGTGTGATAAAAATCCCATAGTGCCACAATGCGCCACTTAGAATGTATAGGGATGCCTATTTCCTTCTTGTCCACATGGTTTCACTGGGTGACCAATTTCTACTTGTCTATTTCATCTTAGCTTCCTTTGGGATGTAGTGGAAAGGGCACAAATGGGAAAGGCATTTTTAGGGGTGGTTTTATAATAAGCACCCTTGAAAACTATTCAAACCATTATAATTTTCTTATTATTTGTCTTATTTATAATTCAAAAAACCATTATACTTCACCTCCTTGGTGGCGTTTTGTTTTTCATTGGTGCATGGACATTTCCTCATCGCTAGCAAGATGTGCATGTGATTTAGCTTCATGGATAATATTTCTTTTCTAAGGAAAGTATAATGGAAAACCCTTTGAGTACTTCCTCATGATCCATGGATGATAAATGTGGTAAATCGATGGCCTTGATGACAGAGCCTAATCATAAGGGAATCAAGAGCTTTGAACTCGTGACCTTCCCAAATTTTAGGGAATTACTATCTCATGTTTGGATCATGACAACTTGAGATGACTCTCATGGATAGATTCATGGATAACATGTGCATGTGCTTTAACATTATGGCCAATTTCTTCACTTGAATTTAAATCTACAAAATTATGAAATTTACATAATTCATTTTTGTTGCTCCAATTTTTCCTGTACTTGGTTGTCGTATTTGATGTAAATATGTAACAAAGATTCATAGTGTGGAGCTCAAGCCAAATCCACACTAGTGAAATAGTTTGTATTATAATAAGGAAAGAAGGTTATATCATTCATGTGCTTGAAAGGCAAGTCAAATCATGAAGATTTTTTAATAGTTAAGTAAAAGTGAGATAAAACCTAAATTTTACTATGAAAGGCAACCTAGATCAAAGGAGATATGATTTCCACATGTGAGGGAGTTCATAATCTTTGTTGGGGGATTCGTCATTGAGGGGATTATTATTCACTAGAACAAAATATAAAGGGGGAGAGAGAGGATAGACCACAAGGAGGGTACAACCTTGTGGATACTGACATTTTTAGACTAGGGAGACTACCTCAAATATGGCTCGGGGTGTGAAATTGAACCCGTGTCCTTGTAATTTCATAGCATCAATTAGGGATGGCATCTACATTAATATATTATTGATTGCAAGATTTCCTAAGGTTGGGTGGTGTGTGCCTCTCCCACAATTATTTTGGGAAAGATTTCATTATAAAGATAAGTCCCCTAGAACTTAATTGAATTATGTATATTGATAAGTGTTCTTGAGAAGATAATCAAATCACCACACACACTTGAAGTCAGGATTATGACTGAAGGATATTGAGGACCATTCCATGGTATAAGGAAAAGTCTAGGATCTTATGCCATAACATTTTATTATGGATCTAATGGTCCATGTGTGGGGTCTCAAACCACAACATTGGCCTTTCATAGGGAATATTTGACCTAAAAGTGGGATATGGTGCTCATTTTCAAGTTTAGAATACTAGATATGGTTCTTGGTGATTTTGATGTGGTTCAATGCCTACAAAATCTAGGGTATTGTACCATATTATTTGTCTATGGGGCTCATGATACATACTTGTGTCCTTTGGGCACCACAGAGGTCCTTCAAAGGGAATCTTTGTCATGTTATCATGATATGATGGTAATTTTGAGTTTGACACATTGAGGATGGTTATCTATACCAATCCATCATATATTAATCCTTACAATTATGCACATATCTCTTTCTTAGGTAAAAATTCAGGGCCCATGTGGTGGTCAAATGCTCTATCCATGAGTCATAATTAATATTTATATACTAATTGAGGATTTGTGGAGAGTTAGTTAGGGAAATTTGTCCAAAATTTTAGATGTCATCATTTTTTAATTTCAATCCATATGCTGACTCCATATACTATAAAGATCAGGACCAACATGTGTACAATCTCTTGGATGGGTTTGGGTGTTTTAGCATTTGGTGAGAAATTTTAAGGAAATATATCTATGTGTGTACTTGTTTTAGTTCAACATATAGAAAATTAGTTAACATGCCTTATATAAATGTAGGCATTCAATGTTATCGCTAGCTCTCCTCTTCAGGTTGATTTGTTATATTTTTTTATTGAAGCATATTTTGATTAAATAATCACAACACTTTTGTGAAAGGCCAATTGGGAAGGTTTTAATTGGGTCTAGTGGTTTAATCAATTCATAGAGCTCCCATAACTTAAGACCAATATATGATTGTTTCATCATTGGACATTTGTTTACAAAATCATCATAAAAATGTTGGTATTGAGGTAAGTTACAAGGTTTTTCCACAAGATCTTGTTCAAGTCATGACTTCGTTATTATAGGCAAATCACAAATGCATATCCACTATGAAAATGCTAATTGGAATATTGAGAAAATGGTGGAAATCAATATATTCCATGCACCAATATATGTTGTCTTAGCACTATCTTTCAATTATTGATAGAACATTTTCTTTCAAGTTAGAGACTATATATTATGTCAAACCTTCTCTCATTGAAAATATTACTCGCAACCATTTGAAAAGGATTACTCATAAACTTTAACTATGAACAAACAAGATGTAATTATAACAAAAGTATTATATCACCTTTGTATCACGAGGAAGAGAAGTATTTTTTCTTTCTATCTTGTGGAAAGCATTGTAAGTTTGATGTAATTAGAAAAAAAGGAATGTATCATGAGGAACTGAAGTCATTTTTCTTTATATTTTGTGGCAAGAATTGTAAGTTTGTCTTGATATTTTATAGACCTAAAATAGTTTGGTGCTTAAAGGAACATTAATGTTTTATGAACTAGTTTCTCTATGTTTACATCCCTTGTCATCTAGGAATATATACTATATGGTTAGTGATTATTTAAATTACATATAGGCTTTGAGTTACATAATTTTTGGACATTGAAATTTTGAAAAAACAAATGGATCTTATTTCTGGGTGAATCCATGAAGATGGGTGTCTATTTTGGGGGGTCGTATGAGAAAATAAATCTGATTTTTTCATGTTTTTCAACTTTGGGCGAATACATGTGATATTTTTGTTTAGAATTTCACTTTTAAGTAAAAATAAAACTTTTAGAGAATTATGTTAGCTTTCTATTCATATTTTTTTCAATTTGTTTTATTGAGATTTGATATGTCGTTTTGGAAAATGTTTGACAGTGTGTCCTTATAAAATGAAAGGACTAAAAAATAGTCATGTTTGGTTGTGCCCCTAAAATCATTGTTAAACTTGTGTTTTGCAAAAACAAAATATTCTACAACAATCTACACACAATATAATAGAGGATGACAATAATTTTGTAACCAACCGATCTATATACTAATGATAATATTTTCTTGAATTCGATCAATGGGGAAACGTTGTTCATTTTCAACATGTTTTTGGTTGTGACACTTTTCTCTCAATTGACTATAAAACTTAGAAATATACGAATACCCTTTTGAAGTAGACACTCCAATTAACCGCACCATATTTGTTTCAATTTTTTTGGTGGTGTATTTTTAAAGTTAGATATTTTTCATTTCACCACATTTTGAAAGAGATGAAAAGAAACTCGACACATGTTAAGAAACAAAAAAATTAAAAATATCAGATCTCACCTATACACAACAAAATCTATACCTACAGAAAGTAGATTCAATGACAAAACTAATGGTATCAAGTCCGACAGTTGATTTGTAGTGTAAGACATCCATTTTACCTTCCGAAAATGGAGAAACCTGAAAATTGTGCAGGTTTCAGGTCTCAGAGGTTATTCGACTGAATAATAATTTTCTGTTACGGAACTGTTATTTACAAGAAAGGTTGTTCGGACAGAAAACCAAGCGCAAAAAAAAATTTGTCGGCCAAAAAAAAAATTACGTTATCTATATTCGTATAAGTAAAATGAAATAGACTCTTCTCAAATAATTATGAGGTAATTAGGAAATTTATATGTGTAGATATCTTTGAAAACATATAACTTATAGTGTGTTTCTACCTTATGGAATCAAGGTTATTTATACATTAAGACTTATCTTTAGATATAATCTTGGATGTAAGAGTTCTTACCACACATTTGAACAAGCGAACTCATTTTCAATGCATTTATAAGCATATTATATCGAAATTATCATACAATGATTAACATAAAAGGATGGAAGTTTTTAATGTGTCAGGACATATAAAAGGTAGATGGTACACTCATATATAATCACTAAAAATTTTGGAGGACTGTGGTTTTTTCACATTAAAATACCATCAACAACAATTCATTACCATTAAAATAGAAAGTCTTAGATGAATAATACCAAGACCAATTGAAATATTTGAACTACCCATTTTGATCCAACCTCCATTTATATTCCTCCTATTCTTGACACCATAAGTACCATTCCACATCCCATGCCCAAGTTTGTATGCAAACCTCCTCTTATTTCCACACCTACTGTGTCATCCAATCACATGCATAATAATGGAAATCATCAATAATTGCTAGGGGACCTTATCATTGTGATACAATCATCCAAAAAGGATGCCCCATTTTACTCAATAGTTTTTGCAAATCCAAATGACACACATGTTTGCAATGCCGATTGGGTGGAACCAATTTATATATTGAATGACATAGATCATACCACATATGCTTCACTCATTTTATTTATGCAGTTTACCTACATTGGGAACTCTTTAGAAAGTCGTGTATTTTATGCAGTAACTAATTCCATGCTTCTAGTCTAGGATGGAACCATTGTAGTGAGGAAGTGTTTTTTATTTAATTTTTTAATTTTTTTGTGTTATCAAGAAGGTTCAAATCCTTATGGCCATTTCTCCACTTCCTACTATGCACTGTTTCATTTGTACCTCCTTTACATCAATATTTTTTTGCATTCAATATTCGTTTAGTGCAACCCTTCATGAGTGTTCAAACTTTCCTATTTTTAGAGGTAAATTTTGGATGGGAGGTAACACCCACAATTTGGCCTTCTATTCCACCTCATCAATATGTGCAAGCAAGAATCCAACTATAAATAGGCATTTTCTTGTAAAATAAGTAAAATCCTATTCTTTCGTGGTCACCATTTTTATATTGATCGACTCCCCCAATTTTTTGTGGACACACTACTACACATGGTGTCGAAATTCGATGAAATAATGCAACAACTAGGATAAAATGCATTGTTTCATCTAATTTAACTTTAAAATTATGGATCTTTTTTCTTTTCTTTGGGTGGCCTGTGTTCATTGTACTTACGATCATAATGCTGGATGATTACAAGAAAAATGAACATTTTTCATTCTTACGACGATAACTTTACCTTTGCGAAATTTATAATATTCCCATTTAGGAGATCATTGGAAACAATCCTTGACTTTCTGATAGTGATTTGGTTTTCTCAATAGTAGTTGTTGATTAAAATCAAGGAATAAATATTCCAAAAAACTCATTCCTTGCTCACCTAGTATGAAATGGTCCATTATTGTCTTTCATATATATAACCAATATGAGTGTGGGCACCGTGATAACTTTCTCATAGAGCTCTTTAAAGGCTAGGCATGGTTGAATGATTCCCATACATTAAATACTTTGTCCAAACAGAGAACCTCAATATCTTGGATAATATCTTGACTAATACCCTTTTTGTTGATTGGGTTTTTGTCACCTCCTACCGGTTTAATCATTATCTCGACGATCACATGGGCCTGCTTTCCTGTTTTCCTTGTTCCCTTCACTTTCCTTTTGTTGGATCCATTTTTCTTTTTGTTCCCCTTCCTTCCTAGATCCATATAGATTCCACAGTTAGATGGATGGAAGAGCACAACTGACTATTACCATGTTTATAAAAATCTATATAATTTATGAGATGGTAATAAATATATTGGGGTCTTTATTTCTTCTCTCGTTCACTCAAAACTTCAGGAAAAGCATGGCTTTCCACAAACTTTGTTTTCTTTATCCATATATCTAAGAAAATATCCCAAAAGATTATAACATAATTTATGGATTTAGAAGGTAATCTATTAATCCAATATCCACATTTTCCCTCCAAAGAGTCATAGAACATCCTCATATACACACCTTCATGTTCAACGCCAATATTATCAGTAAAATCTTGAAATGATGAGACATGTTTTTTTGTCATGCTTGAATTATTTCCTTTGAATCTAGAATCCATATCTAAATATTCTTCATTATCATGTAGAGAATTAGTAAATCCAGGAATATCTACGAAGTCCAAAGATGCATACCTTGAAGCCATTGCAACAACAAATGAGTTCGCCATAAATATATGTATATATATTATTGGTATATGAATATAGTATTGGCATGAATATTGGTATATGAATATAGTATAATAAATTTTGGATTTGATTCTAATACCAATACTCTTTTAATATTAGTAATGTCTTTAAATATGGGGCATATTAAAAAATTTGACTGTGCCTCTTATTAGTCCATGCCTTTAGGCTAGTAGGGACTCTATGAATCAGTTTTTCGTCAATTCAATTAATTTATACAAATACCAAAACATATTTTGAATATTTTTCGTAAGTTTTCTCTTTTAGAGTATGAATTAAATTATTTATTCAATAAATCAATGTACATATTATATTTTCTCGATCAATCAACCAATTTTTCCTCTTATTTGGCCTTATATCGAGGCAGAGTTTTCGCTTTCCATGTTAAAGCATAGGCTAATTGTAAGTTTGTTTAATGAATTTTTATGAATTAAAGTAATGCTAGGAATTATTCTAGCATTACCTTTGACATTAAATGGTATGATGCTATGGATTACAATATTACTTATAGTTTATTCATGTTGTGTTGGTGCACTACCACCACCTTATGATGTTATGTGACAATTTTCTTGACTTAATGATCTTCCAGTTGCATGATTATATGGTATTTGCATGGAATGTTAGGTTCCTCTTTATGCATGTTTCTTTATGCATGTACAATGGTGTCCTCTTGTTAAATGTATATGCTTTATCTATGAAGTTCAGTCAGCCTATGATTTCACTCAAATCAAATCTTTCTAAAGGTAATAGGAAGAAACAATTAACATATTCCTTTCGTTTCTTTTCCTACTATAATCGCCTCTGTTAAGTGCAATTACAATCTTTCAAGTGCAATAACAATTGCCTCTATGAAGGGAAAGATATTTGAAGCAACCATAGATAAATGAATCAAAAGCATGGGAACATTGTAATCCTTAGAAGAAAGAAAATTTTATTGAAGAGATTTGAAGCAGCCATAGAGAAATGAATCAAAAGCATGGGAGCATAGTAATCATTATAAAAAAGAAAAATTCACTCTAGAAAATGTAGAGCACTAAATGATTTGTTGGTCTATCATAAAGTGAAAAGATAATGGAGTTCATGTGCTTATTTTTCTTCCAGTGCTTCTTGTTTTTCTTGGATATGTAGTATGAATTTATATTTGGTTGAATGACTCCTCAAGAAATTGATTTACTTCATTTTCAACTATTTATATCATCTAAATTTTACTTATTTTTAGCTACTTATATCATATGATTTTATTTTCAAAGAGATGGTGGATAATAGATTCTTAGCTATTTATCTGGTCTAGAATTTCCACCAACATATCCCAAAAATTTTAACTGAGGAAGATTGCAAGGGAAGGAGACAAGTGTAGAGCAAGGAAAGTAGAACGAAGCCAATCACAGTTTCTTCCAATTCACCTTTTTTGTCTCTTTTTGTCTGAAATTCTAGGAAATATTGTGAGCACATGTTTTAATTGGTAGAATTATGTTAAAAGACATCAATGGGAAACAAGTTGTAATTAGCAGAATTCAAGATGACCAAGAAAAAAATTGTGTTCAATGCTTCTACAAATTAATTAATTATCACAATCTCCAAAGAAAAAATTTCAATTAACAATTTCTTTTTGGTAAAAAGTTAGGAAGGAAGATAACCTTAGCTGAGTTAAGAAAAAACAAATTCAAGAAGAAAAGAACTAATTTATTCACTTATTTCTTTGCATAGCTTTTCCCTCAAAGGAAGGTTACGAATGTGATGACTCTTTCACAGTAAAAAAATTGGTTGTTCTTCGCTCAGTTAACTCCAATAGGTTCTTTTACAAACTCAAATGAAAGTAATCTTACAAATGATTTTTATCATCTAAATTGTGTTTGTATTGTTGTGGGTGTATATCCTTCTACAATGGTATGGAAACCAGCTCACTTGAATATCCTTAATTTCCTAGAACATCATCAATGCACTCTCCTACTAATGGGAGACAAATTTCCTTACCATTCAGTCACCAAGCATATAGTTTTGTTGTAAGAGCCAAGATTTGTTGAAGCTCCATGTTTTGGTCTCTTGACTCTACATACCAATACAAAACCAAAATGAGCATAACATGGGGAATAACTATTCCAATCAACCTCTGTAGACCTTTCCAGAGTCCCGCCTAGTCATTATGGTTACAAATATTGATTACTCTAAATACCTTTGGATAGGAAAAGGGAAGTAACATCACTGAAACAATTTCAACCTAAGTGACCACATAAAGTCTTATCACTTCATTGCTTCAACCTATCTCCAACAAATTGAATTTGAGACTTTGATTAATTGAATTCCTGAAATGGCATATCTATCCAACGTCTAATTATAACCCTTTGTCTTTCTATCTCATTCATCAGAATTTAGAAATAGAAAGAATTAGGTTTTCATATCTCAGTGAACCGAGATCTACCTCTACCATGTTACTTGGACCAAGAAATCAATCTGTGCATTTAATTTTAAGCTGGTTTCACTCCATCTCAGATTTCATTTTCCATTGGTGTTTGTTGAATATTTAGAAAATGAGGTGATGTTGCAGCCACGTATTTCTCATCCTCCATGTGTAGTGTCCACTTGTGATTTTCATGCACATGGTCCACTTGGTGCTTTTCCTTATTTTTATTTGAGTTATGTGTGACATTAATGACAAAAAAAATTGAAGTATCATTAACTCGGAATTTGACAATCAACATTTATTGATATATTGATTATTAAATTCCCCCAACACAACTGAATGCAAAGTATCATTATTCAACAACATTGTTGGTCGAAGGGCCTCATTAAATTCCACCAGAACTCAAGAGTTTGTATGAGGGTGTAAAGAGTACCCATGGAGTGGAAGCTATGTTCCTTGCACTGCAACTGGCACCATCACCAAATCCTATATAGGGATGGAAAAAGTGGACGTCTACAAATAAAGCATAGATAATAATCAACACTAAAATTGAGAAAAACCATACACTTAAAGAAAGTGAAACATACAACATAAAAAATATGATACATAATGTACAAATTGGATCACAAGGGGGAATATTATGCGTATTACTTCTTAAGGTAGATCCCATTGAGAGACTCTACCAAGGGGTTTCCCTCATAGTTGATTAACTCATAGGAACCCTTTTTAAGAACTCGTGAAACTATGTATGGGCCATGCCACATGGGTTCAAATTTTCCTACCCCAAGCATGTATCACTCATGAAACTATGTAGGGGCCATGCCACATGGGTTCAAACTTTCCTAACCCTAAGCATGTATTTTTTGGACTGTAGTATGGAAATATTTTAAGATAGAGGGACAAAAATACCCTACACACAAATTTTTTTGAGCAGTGACCATGCCTGATAGATGACCACCACACGCTCCTGCATGACAATCATTCAACACACGTTCAACTTTGTCATGGGTAAATTCCTTATTCACATGTGGAGAAACTAGATTTGGTAGTATTTCATGTTGTCCAATGTTTTAGACATTATATACTTCTACATAAGACCATTGTTTTTGCCAAATCCAACCCCATGAGACATATTTTGTCATGTCGAATCAATGGGGGGAAAATGCAAATGGATTGTTCTATGATGTATGTCTCTTCTATATTCTTTATCCAAGACCTTCCTAGGTTGCAGACGATAGGATGAAAAAAATGGTTGAGATAATCAGGATGATTTCAAAAACATAACAATGCACAAGAAGAGTCTCTCCTTTCTCATAAAATGGCCTTAATATATAATTGAATGGAGGGTGAATGGAGGATGAAACTAGACTCCGTGTGATGTGTGAAATTTTGGAATGCAGAACATCACAATGATATGTTATGAATCATGTGACATTCCAACCTATATCTAGAGAAAAAAAAAATCTCACTTAGAATTATTTGCACAAAGAGATAGCAAGAATAGAAAAGAAATATTGCATAGAACACTAGAGGAAAATAACTCCAGTGGAAAGTTTTCCAATTTGATATTATTCATAAACATAAGTACAATATATAGATGCCCTTAAGAGAAAAAATGATAGGATTAGTGGTGAGTTGAGTAGTGTTACCACCGAAGTTGTAATTAGTGGTTTTTTATCAAGTGAGCCTGGTGAACCGGACAAAGATGATTTTTTCAGACTTCAGAAGACCTTCGGAAGTGCTTCTGGGAAGTGCTTGTTGTACTATATCACATGATCATACCCCATAGGGGAATTGTAATAAAATGTTCTAGCATGATAGTGTCTGTAAAATACTTGGTCTCTTAGACTTTATTTGTCAATCCGATCAGCCCAGGGTGTTTTTTCCCTTGGTTATTATTGGTTGTTGAATAAACGACTGATAATTTCTGAGTTTTTCACTCAATACCTCCAAAGTTGGGGTGGTCAGCTTGGCATTTAGGCCTATTGAGGTTATTAGAGTCTATGTGTCAATGTGAAAACATGCTAGGCATCATGATTGAGTCATATGAACATGTCTAAGTCCCCCTAGGTTTTTAATTTTTTTAATTTTTTAAGTTCTTTTAATTCTAATTTTTCCACAAAACTTAGGCTATTTTTTAATAGTCTAATTGGAAAAATTGGATTTGTAATAAAAGTGGGCTCAGAAATCAGTTTCAGTCATGGGGGTGCTCATTTTCAAGCTCAGAGCACCATGTAAACCCATATACCCACTTTTTCTAAGTTTTGAGTGATTTTTCCATCACTCAGGTCAAAAATCCCTAAAAATAAAATATTGATTATTTAATTGATAAATTGATTAAATAATGGAGAAAACCCCAAATCCTAAGTCATTGGGATTTGCTCTGATTTGATTGAAATCAGTCTCATTGGCTTGGGATTGACTGGATCTGACCATCCCTTAACAGAAGGAGGTGATCTGGGATGAACAGAGAGTACATTTATGCATGCAATCTTGGGAATTGCACCCTCTCTCTCTCCTCCACACGTGTGGGCTCATCTAGATGAGTTTTCATGGATGCTTTAGTTAGCAGGCTGAGGTGTTAGGCAGATCAACTCTCTGATTGACAGTTGCACTCAGTTAGACTCAGATCAGGCTCAGATTCACTCCACATGCAGCTCCTCTCTCTCTTTATCCTTGGGAATTGCTCCCCCCCGGGCTAGATTTCCTATTTTTACTATAAATAAAGCACATATTACCTCTTCCAAGCTAGTTAGAGACGGATTGAGAAGTTGTTGTTATTGTATTGAATTATTTACTATTCTAGAATAAAGAATCTTTGGAGGGAAGATCCGAATGGTGTAATGCTCTTCATGTGTCGATGGTGATTGTCAAGTGCATATGAGGTATAATCTATGTTATTGATCTTTTCTTTTTTGTTGGTTAATTGTCGGCCTTGAAGGAGAGAGATCCCTCCTGTTAGCGTAAGAGATTATTCTAGTTTGATTTATGCTCTTACTGTTCATTTTTTTCAGATCTCTTGGAGTTGCATGTATTTTAATTTTAATTGCATGCTTTCCAATTATCTTTTTCCAGCAGCACCTATGTTTTAACCATCTGTTTGTGCAAGGATTTCTAAGTAGTAGGTGATATTAGTTGTAGAAGGGGTTGAGATGGTTTGCATTTTCCTCATCTTCAGGATCTTTTGGAGGACATAGTCCCTTAGTGATCCACCAAAGCAGACGCCAAAGCCCAACATTCCCAGGCTTCCATCACTCTTTCTCTCTCTTCCTCCTTCAAAAATCAAATTTTTTACCTGGTTACTTTATTTACAAGATTTGTAATTATTCAGATCTATTATATTAAAGGAAAAATTACATAGATCTATTATTTCAAGGCTCATAATCTAGATCTCATTCCTAAAAGGTTTCATAAAGCATTCTAGATCTAGTTGAGGGAAATCATATGTTTTGCATGGCAATTTAGAGAGAATCCATAGTTTGCATGCATTAGATTTCTGTTTCTGTTTTTAAAAGATAAAATCCAGCAATCAATGAACATCTCATTGGATGCCCAAACAGCAATCCAAGATCCCAAGGAAATCTTGCTTTCCTTGGTTCCTTTTTACCGTTTTAACTAGTTTTAACTTAGTTTTTTTGGGTTTAAAGTAGGCTGACCCAAAGGTACCTTGAAAGTGATTTTGGGAATATTTCATTCTAATAAGCTTGATTTATTTTAGCAGGCATAACAGAAAGAGTAGAAGCTACTGTTCAAAAGTGGCTTTTGGATCGTTCAAATCCCGCCAGGGGTCTCCCTTTTGACTGTAATTTTAATTTTGGGCAATTTGTAAGATATTGGTTTCATCCTGTATAAGAACCAAGAGGATTAAAATAATTTTACTGATATTGTAACAGCAGATAATAAAAATTTTCTCCGAATAGGCTCTTTCGATCCCATTCCCCATCCCCCCTGGGGGGATTCGTGCCTTTTTTGTCGTTTTTTGCAATTTATTATTTTTTCTTGCTCTAGATTCGTTTCATTGATGCAGAATAACATGATTTGATTACTTTATCAGATATTCCATATTACAGTATCAAAGTAAATTTAATACTTACCCCACGACTTCCCGATTGACCCGAAAGGGGAAAGAGATGCGTGGTCGGACTAATTAGAAAACTTGTGGTTTGCTTCCTTTTTTCTACTTATTATTAATATCTGCAAAGAATCTTTTAAAATCAACCCCTTCCTTGATTCCCCGACTGAGGTCCACTTGGACCGAAAGAGGTTCCTGGAAGTTTTTTCTTTCTAAAAAACTCATCCTATAAAATTTACTAAAATTGACAAGACTCCGGTGTGTATGCTCTGCACTTGGATGTAGTTCATTCGATCAGTCAAGATGCATCAAAAGCAATGTGAGTGAATAGATTAATTATTCTTCACCTTCCCAAATTAACCACCATCAAGTGAAAATCCAACGCCTCAATCAAACCATAAACGGTGGCAAAATACCCAAAGGAAGTGGGAACTTCTGGACAGTGACCTCGAGGTGCCGATCTCTGTTACACCTTCGGGTGTATTATGAACACAGTCTAAGAGACTCCATTCAGCCCACACATTCCTTTTGGGTAGCCGTGAAGGTTTATTTTTGGACATACTCCAAGTACCCCTCGGGTATATCTGGAGTTCCCCTTCGCCTAATTTAATCCACTCATTTTTCATAATAACTTAAAACATACCAAGAGACAATTGCAAAACATTCACTCCAAGCACATGTAAGCACATTTAATCATTTTTTGACTCCATTTTAAGGAACTGGTTATTTGTTTACTTCTTTAGATATATATATTGTGTGTCAGCATTGTGCTTACTTGTGTTTATTTTTCATCTTGTTATCTGTGGTTTTCAATTGTTAATTTCAAACTCCTAAGCAACTTATTCAATTTAATACCATCATACTAAAGTAATTAGCCTTGGTAACTTAATAGGGTCTACCCCCCTTGGCTTCGTTAGGAGTTGAACCTAAACGGAGGAGTCAAGAACAAGGTGACAGCCTTGACTCGAGACTTGCCCCCAACGACACACCTAGTGGCTTGAATATTTCTGCCATGTCACCTCCCCAGGTGTGTGAAAGGAGGCAACACTTTTTGGTGCCATTACCGAGGATAAATCTTTTTATTCCCGGAGTACGACTTTTGTTTTCTTCCTTTTTGTTTTTGCTTTATTTGATGAATGCTTAGAGTAGATATTTAATTCTCATCTGGTGACTCCACTGACTTTTGTCAGTTTTTATTTTTACAAGGAAAAGCAAAAAATAATTTTTTTGAGAGTTCTTAAATGTATATTTTAATTGTCACATGGCGACTCCATTGAAGGGATAAAACCCTGTTATCTCATAAACTTGCGAAGTTTTGTTGTGTGTAGATGAACCCATGCGACATATTAAAACCTTTAAAGCTAATCACTTGACAACTCCACCTATTCAGTACAAAGTTTAGTGGTTATATCAAATGCATACTATTAATTTTTGATATGGATGAAGTAAGGGAGCAGTGTGGTGCCTAGATAGACGGAATTTTTTAGCCTATCGATTTCTCAAACATCCCGAGTTTTCCTAACTTTGGTCATGATGTGAGGGATGTATATAAATGGCTTCCAGTCTTTCATGGAAATTATGGTGAGTTGGCCATCTGGCATGTCAAATCTTTCCTTCAGTTGATGGTTGACTCCAATGTGCTTTATGAAGATAATATGATGGAAATGTTTGCTAGTACTCTTCAGGGTGAGGCCTTTTGTTGGTTCTATCAAGGCCTTCCTAATAAATGTATAACCTCATTTTCAAGCTTCCTTTGGATGTTTTTAAAGGAGTGGCATGATGGTAGGGGTAGTATGAATGTTTTGAAAAAGTTCCTTGAAAAGATATTTATCTTCTACCTATCTAGGATAGAGTATCACATGTAAACATATGATCGACCTTTTTCCATGATACAAAGTATTGAAGACTTGGAATCACTTCTTGAACATTTAAGTGAAGAGGAGATCCATGATACTCCCATCAAAGAACATCCTAGTAGTTATTTAAGAAAGGAAGCAATTAAGTAGCTTATTAAAGGATATGAGGTATCTCTCAACACACAGCAAGATTCTAAAGAGGGGAACATCCATGACAATCATGTTGAAGAGATTCACGAGGAGCCCATGATTGAACACATTGTTGAAGACTCTCCTCATGTCACCATAGATAAAAACATTGAAGATTTGAGGTATTCTCAAGTTTGTTGCAATGCTAATATTTTTCTAGAAAGAACTCATGAGGAAACCATTACAGAGATCAACACTTATGAAGAAATTTATGATGTGTATGATGACACTCCTCTATGTTCATCACTTAGGGATGAGGTTTTGGAAAGATTAAATTCTTGTAATATCTTTGAAACCAAAACTTTGAAGGATGATTATTATGAACAGGAGGAGGGTAATTATATCTTAGGATGTGATACCAACAAGGAAGACATGGATAGGCAGGAGCATGATTCCATGGATGAAGAGTCCCACACATATGACATGGATGGGAGTAATGAATATTGGAATTTCATAGATAATCCAACTTGTGAAAATCTTATTAAGAATCCCATCCATGATATTTCGAGCAAGGGGAGTGTCTATTCAAAAATGTGTGGAAGTCCAATCTACGATACGTCCATAGAGGGGAGCATGGATACCTGGGAAAATATTAGTATGGAAGAGGAGCATCTGAGAATTTTCACATGATCATTTAGAGTTATATCATGCAGAGCCACACAAAGGTATCAGTAATGAAGACATTGAGAATGAGTGTTGTGAAAAATAAGATGTGATGTAGTCAGTGGAATATCAGTCTCATCCTCTTCTTCACATGTAGATGTTCCTTATGACTTGGAGCAGCTTGGGGCTTATGAAATGAGTTATCATTTGATAAGCCCTGGTGATCAGTATGATGATGTAGTCAGTCTGCCTCATCCTGCCGATTGGTATATCAGTCCTATCCAGTCATGGATAGAAGCAGCCTGCGCGAGCACATACCAGTTTGGGAAGAACTTTAATGACTTTATTCATGCCTATGACTTCCCATCCAGCCCACCCATTCCAGATCATCATGCAGGTTTGCATTTTCTAAACAAAGTATCCTTACTTTGGCTGGTAGCCAAAGACAAGGAAAATAATTTTTATGTTAATAAAATACTTAGGTGGTTACATTGGATTTTTTATTACACCTAACCTTTTTTATATCATGCTTAGAGTAGGAAAATAAGCTCCTTAAAAGAGAAAATTTACTTTCTACATTTCTATTTTGTACTTAGCTATAACAAAAAATTTCTTTCATTAGTTAGGTACATTTATTTTGTTTAAATAAATCAGCTTAATGGTTCATTTGGTTTTTATATAAAGCTTGTGATACTGAGGTTTTTTTTGTCAAGTTGAGATGTTTTTATAAGGTGTATAAACTAGAGATTCTGATGTTCTCGTATCCTCTCCTTTCCCTATGACTAGATTGAGCACCCGTCCCGTAGTTGGAGCCAGATGTTACCACCTAAGTTGTACTTAGTGGTTTTGTATCAAGTGAGCCTGGTGAACCGGACAAAGATGATTTGTTCGGACTTTAGAAGACCTTCGGAAGTGCTTGTTGTACTATATCACATGTTCATACCCCATAGGGGAATTGTAATAAAATGTTCTAGCATGATACTGTCTGTAAAAGACTCAGTCTCTTAGACTTTATTTGTCAATCCGATCACCCCAGGGTGTTTTTTCCCTTGGTTTTTATTGGTTGTTGAATAAACGATAGATAATTTCTGAGTTTTTCACTCAATACCTCCAAAGTTGGGGTGGTCGGCTTGGCATTTAGGCCTATTTAGGTTATTAGAGTATATGTGTCAATGTATAAACATGATAGGATTCATGATCGAGTCATATGAACATGTCTAAGTCCCCCTAGGTTTTTAATTTTTTTAATTTTAATTTTCCACAAAACTTAGGCTATTTTTTAATAGTCTAATTGGAAAAAATTGATTTGTAATAAAAGTGGGTTCGAAAATCAATTTCAGTCATGGGGGTGCTTATTTTCAAGCTTAGAGCACCATGTAAACCCATAGACCCACTTTTCTAAGTTTTGAGTGATTTGTCCATCACTCAGGTCAAAAATCACTAAAAATAAAATATTGATTATTTAATAGATAAATTAATTAAATAATGGAGAAAACCCCAAATACTAAGTCATTGGGATTTGATACGATTTGACTGAAATAAGTCTCATCGGCTTGGTATTGACTGGATCTGACCATCCCTTGATAGAAGGAGGTGATCTGGGCTGAACAGAGAGTACATTTATGCATGCAATATTGGGAATTGCGCCCTCTCTCTCTCCTCCACATGTGTGGGCTCATCTGGATGAGTTTTGGTGGATGCTTCAGTTAGCAGGTTGAGGTGTCAGGCAGATCAGCTCTCCAATTGACAGTTGCACTTAGTTAGACTTAGATCAGGCTCAGATTCACTCCACATGTAGCTCCTCTCTCTCTCTCTCTCCTTGGGAATTGTGCCCCCCCTAGGCTAGATTTCCTGTTTTTGCTATAAATAAAGCACAGATTACCTCTTCCAAGCTAGTTAGAGACGGATTGAGAAGTTGTTTCTATTGTACTGTATTGTTTACTATTATGGAATAAAGAAGCTTTGGAGGCAATATCTATGGTGTAATGCTCTTCATGTGTGGATGGTGATTGTCAAGTGCTTATGAGGTATAATCTGTGTTATTGATCTTTGCTTTTTTGCTAGTTAATTGTTGGCCTTGAAGGAGATAGATCCCTCCTATTGGGGTAAGAGATTATTCTAGTTTTTTTTATTCTCTTACTGTTCATTTGTTCTAGATATCTTGGAGTTGCATGTATTTTAAGTTTAATTGCATGCTTTCCAATTATCTTTTTCCAGCAACACCTATGTTTTAACCATTTGTTTGTGCAAGGATTTCTAAGTTGTAGGTGATCTCACTTGTAGAAGGGGTTGAGCTGGTTTGAATCTTCCTCATATTCAAGATATTTTAGAGGACATAGTCCCTCGGTGTTCCACCAAGGTAGACTCCAAAGACCAACATTCCCAGGCTTCCAGCACTCTTTCTCTCTCTTCCTCCATAAAAAATCAAATTTTTTACTTGGTTACTTTGTTTCCAAGCTTTGTCATTATTCAGATCTATTATCTTAAAGTAAAACTTACATAGATCTATTATTTCAAGGCTCATAATCTAGATCTCATTCCTAAAAAGTTTCATAAAGCATTCTAGATCTAGTTTAGGGAAATCATCCGTTTTGCATGGCAATTCAAAGATAATCCATACTTTGCATGCATTAGATTTATGTTTCTGTTTTTAAAATATAAAATCTAGAAATCAGTGCATATCTCATTGGCTTCCCAAACAACAAGCCAATATCCCAAGGAAAGCTTTCTTTCCTTGGTTCCTTTTTACCGTTTTAACTAGTTTTAGCTTAGTTTTTTTTCTTTAAAGTAGGCTGACCCAAAGGTACCTTCAAAGTTCTTTTAGGAATATTTAATTATAATAAACTTGCTATATTTTATAATGCATAACAGAAAGATGAGAAGCTGCTGTTCGAAAGTGGCTTTTGGATTATCCGAATCCCCCCATGGGTCTCCCTTTTGATTGTAATTTTAATTTTGGGAAATTTGTAAGATATTGGTTTCATCTTGTATAAGAAACAAGAGGATTCAGATAATTTTATTGATATTATAACAGCAGATAGTAAAAAATTTCTCTGAATAGGCTCTTTCGAGCCCATTCTCGATCCCCCCTAGGGGGATTCGTGCCTTTTTTGTCATTTTTTGCAATTTATTATTTTTTCTTACTCTAGATTAGTTTCATTGATGCAAAATAACATTCTTTGATTACTTTATCATATATTCCATATTACAGTATCAAAGTAACTTTAATACTTACCCCATGACTTCCTGATTGACCCGAAAGGAGAAAGAGACGCGTGGTAGGAATAATTAGAAAACTTGTGGTTTGCTTCCTTTTTGCTGCTTATTATTAATCTCTGCAACCAATATTTTAAAATCAACCCCTTCCTTGATTCCCCGATTGAGGTCCACTTGGACCGAAAGAGGTTCCTAGAAGGTTTTTCTTTCTAAAAAACTCATCCTGTAAAATTTACTAAAATTGACAAGACTCCAGTGTGTATGCTCTGCATTTGGATGTGGTTCATTCAATCATTCAAGATGAATCAAAAGCAATGTGAGTGACTATATTAATTAGTCTTCACCTTCCCCAATTAACCACCATCAGGAGAAAATCCAACGCCTCGATCAAACCGTAAACGGTGGCAAAATACCGAAAGGAAGTGGGAACTTCTGGATAGTAACCTTGGGGCACCGATCTCTGTTACACCTTTGGGTGTATTATGAACACAGTCTCAGAGACTCCATTCATCCCACACATTCCTTGCGGGTAGCCGTGAAGTTTTATTTTTGGACATACTCCAAGTACCCCTCGGGTATATCTGGAGTCCCCCCTAGCCTAATTTTAATCCACTCATATTTCACATTAACTTAAAACGTACCAAGAGGCAATCACAAAACATTCACTCCAAGCACATGCAAGTACTTTGATTATTTTATGACTCCATTTTTAAGGCACTGGTTCTATGTTTAAATCTTTTGATATATATATATTGTGTGTTAGCATTGTGCTTTCTTGTGCTCATTTTGTTATCTTGTCATCTATGGTTATTAATGTTTAAAATCAAACTCCTAAGCAAATCATTCAGTCTAACATCATCATACTAAATTAATTTGCCTTAATAACTTAATAGGGTCTACCCCCCTTGGCTTCGTTAGGAATTGAGCCTAAACGGAGGAGTCAAGAACAAGGTGACAGCCTTGACTCGAGACTTCCCCCCAAGGACACACCTAGTGGCTTGAATATTTTTTCCATGTGCCCCCCCAGGTGTGTGAAAGGAGGCAACAAGTAGATCGCAATAATGAGGCTTATCTTGACTAATCACCCCGTATCTATGACATTGTGCCAAGTGTGATTCCAAGTAGTGGTCATAATGAGGTAAAATGAAATCTTATGCAAAGAGTATTAACCAAGATCTAGATGGGAATTATGTTCCAACATGATGGATATGATCAAGTTGGACATGTGAGTTCCCATCTAAGGTGAGCTAGATCTAAGTCATGCATATGATCCATTTGAAATGATGCCCAAAAATCAAGGAAAGGTAGACCATCGCCCCCATAAAGGCATGCCGGGAGGGATGATGTTTCTAGATTTTTATCATTTATTCAATATGATCTTAGGATCTTATTTGAGAGAATACCATTCACAGCAATAATCACAAGAGACAAGAGACACATAGCTTTCCTCAGGGACACCATAAAGGATAAAAACCCACAACTTCCTCAGAGATAGAATGAGCACTAATGGAAAAAGTAAAACCCAAAGACATAAAGATGATCTCCGACAACTATTCTCTCTCTCACTCGTGCAAGATTCTCGTCTCTCACTCATGTGCTACAGTTGAGTGAGTGTGTGTTTCAAATAGAGAGGCTCACTCTCTATTTATACTATTTTATGACTTGACAATTACTTACCAGGGCTGACTTTTTTAGGAGAGTCTAATAACCCTTGTTCCCCTCAACTGTGGTGACTTTCCCCCCGACTTACAAAGGAGGGTTAACCTCTATGAATTTACATGACTTGATTACATTAATGATTCTCTCGGTAGGAACATTGGGGTTCAATGAAATACAATATATAAAATATACAAGTGAATACATTCTGAAGTTACAAATACATCAACACTCCCTCTTAACTACAAAGATATTCTCTTAACACAATTCATCAGCACAAGTCTTCATCACAGATCATTATCAAAGCTGGATCATCATTGGATCATCATCAAGGCTAGATCATCACTAGATCATCATCATTGAGGTTGGATCATCATCACTTCTCCCATTATCTCGAGAAAATGGTGCTATCTCTCAATTCTTCTCATCATAGAAAGTTCTACAGAGGCAACCCTTTTTCATGCTAGTTGTAGGCCTAGCCTCCAGGTAGGTCTTCATCAACAGAGCCAACCCTTTTTCATGTTGGATGTACTACCTTGCCTTTGCAAGGACTTCCCCTATAGAGCCATTCCTTTTTCATACTGGATGCATCACCTTGCCTGTTGCAAGGATTCCCCCTACAAAGCCAGTCCTTTTTCATACTGGATGCAGCACTTTACCTCTTGCAAGGATTTCCCCTACAGAGCCAGTCACTTTTCATACTAGATGCAGCACATTGCCTCTACAAGGATTTCCACTATAGAGCCAACCCTTTTTTCATGCTGGATGTAGGCCTTCACCTTTGCAAGGTATTCCTCTATAGAGCCAGCCCTTTTTCATGCTGGATGTAGTTCTACAGAGCCAGCCCTTTTTCATGCTAAATGTAGGTCTCAACACTTATATCCGACCATGGGAGGACCATCCTACCGCCATGTAAGAAAGGACCAATGCTTACATCCATCGAAATGGTAAGGCACAACAACTACCATTTGAGGAAAGGCCCAACACTAATATCTAACCATGGGAGGAACTAATCCTACCACCATGTTAGAAAGGCACAACACTTACATCTGACCATGGGAGAAACCAATCCTACCACCATGTCAGAAAGGCACATGGATTCATCACTTTCCCTTGGAAGGAACCTCGATCTGGAGAACACCAAGATTCTCCCTGAAGTACTCAAAATTCACTCTGGCTAATGGCTTGGTCAACATATCAGCAATTTATTCGTTCACCAAAACATACTGGAGCTTCACTACTCCTCTATGCACCATATCCCTGATATAGTCATATTTGATCTTGATATGCTTCGACTTGTCATGGAACACATGGTTCTTAGACAACTTCACACAACTCTGGTTGTTGCAATATATACAAGTAGCATCCAATTAGAGATCAAACAAATCAGGCAGTAGCTTCCTCATCCACACCGCCTCACAACTAGGTGAACAATCTGCGACATACTCTGCTTTGACTGTACTTAGTGCCATGCAGGACTGCTTCCTACTAAACCAAGAGATCACACCTAATCCCATATTGAAGAAGCACCCTAAAGTGCTCTTCCTATCAATGGCACTGCCTGCCCAATCCGAATCTACATAGCTTTCCAGGTTAATCTTCTGATTCGCCTCATACTTGATCCCATAGTCAACTATACCCTTCAGGTAGCTCAGAATATGCTTTGCAGCAATCAGGTGAACATGTCTCGGATCCATTAGGAACTGACTCAATGTGTTCATATCAAAGCAAATATCTAGTCTTGTATTCATCGGGTACATCAAGGACCCAATCATTTGACGCTACATCGTAGCATCAACCGACTCTGATGAAGCATCGCTCAATGGATTTAGGTTCGATTGCATAGGTGTGGTCATGGCCTTGCAGTCCATCATCTTGGACCTCTTTAGGATCTCTATTGCATACTTCCCTTGTCCCAGAGATATTCCATTTGCATTTTGCCACACCTCCATGCCCAAAAAGTAGTGCATCATACCCAAGTCTTTTATCTCGAAATCAGCCACAAGCTTCCTCTTTGTGTCAGCAATCAACCCATCCTCACATGTTACAAACAGGTCATCTACATGCAGTAGGAGTGTCACAGGGTTCCCTTCCTCAACCTTATAGTAAAGGTTGGAATCCGCTTTACTCTTGGTAAATCCTAATCTAGGTAGGAAGCTATCAATTCTACCGTACCATGTCCTGGGTGCCTGTTTCAAACTGTATAGGGCCTTCTTCAATTTGCACACATGAGTCTCCCTGTCATGTGTCTCAAAACCAAGTGGTTTCTCCACATACACTTCCTCTTCTACTACACCATTCAAGAAAGCAGTCATGACATCCATTTGGTGTATCTTCCATTTCATTACTGCAGCCAAAGTAAGTACTGATCTGATGGAAGTGTATCTGGCTATAGGTGCAAAAGTCTCCTCATAATCTATCCCTTCTTTCTGGGAGAAGCCACGTGCCACAAATATTTCTTTATATTTCTCCATGCTACCATCTGCAACATACTTGATCTTGTAGATCCACTTGGAAGTCACAACAGACTTCCCTTCTGGTCTTGGGACAACATCCCAGACATCATTATTCATGATCAACTGGTACTCCTCAATCATAGCATCCTTACATTCTTTCTTTTCTTCTGCTTCTTCATAGTTGGAAGGTTCTTTATCAATGATGTCACATAATAGGGCTACATAACCGGAGTAGGACCTAGTTCTTTTCCTCTCTCTATGCATTTCTTCTGGAGCCCCATATCTTTCTACACCTTGGATATCCTCTCGTACCCATGTAGGTTTCCTTTTGTAAGGATTATTCTCTTAGGGTGGATCTACGGGTTCCTGAGTTTCTTCCATTTCTTGATCTTCTTCTTGAGTTTCATCATTCATAGTTGTATCTTGGATCCTTGGTACTTTTGTTTCTTCAAGTTCTACATTAGGTATTTTTCTGGATTTTTTGTAAGCCGATTCTTCATCAAATTGCACATCCCTACTGATGTCAATCTTCTTGAATCATGGGAAGCATATTTTGTAAGCCTTCAATATTTCACTATATCCCACAAATATACCCTTCTTTCTTGAAGGATCTAACTTTGTCCTCTTTTCTTTCAGAATGTGTATGTACACTGGATAACAAAATATTCCTGAGATGACTAACTTCTAGTTTCTTGCTGGAAAAGACTTCTTCAGGTGTCTTGCTCTCAATTACTCTATGGGGAGTATGGTTTTGTATATACATAATTGTCCTCACAGCTTCTACCAATAGAGGCATGGAAAGATCTTGATCATGAAGCATTTCTCTTGCAGCTTCCATAATCATTCTATTCTTCCTTTTTGCAACCCCATTCTATTGTGGATTATATGGAGTGTTCAACTCCCTCTTAATCCCCGAATCTATGCATAATTCTTTGAATTCATCTAATGTGAATTCTCCGCCATTGTCTGATCGAAAGGTCTTGATTTTCTTCTCTGTGTGGTTCTCGATCAAGGGTTTGAATTCCTTGAACTTACTGAATACTTCATCCTTGCTTTTCAAGAAATATATCCATGTCTTTATAGAAAATTCATCAATGAAAGAAACATAGTATACATACCCACTCAATGAATTGGATACCATCGAACCGCATACATCGAAGTGGATGATTTCCAGGATTACTTTTTCCTTTCTCTCGCTTCTTGCAAACGTATTCTTTGTGTTCTTTCCTTTCACACATCCTTTGCAAACACCTTCATGTTTTTCCTGTATTTTTGAAAGACCTTCAACAACTTTGCTTGCAAATTGTAATGCCCTATAGTGCACACGTGAGAGCCTTCTATGACAAAGTTCATTTGGCTTTGCTGAGTAATGGACCAAAGCTTGTTCTGGTTGGCCCTTTAATTTGTATAATCCTCCCTCTTTCTCTCCAATCACAATCGCATCATCTATAGTATTTCCGGCCACATAAAGACTTGGCCATCTACAAATGCAACCCTCATTCCTTTTGCATCTAATGCATAGATGGAGATAAGGTTCTTCTTTAGTCTTGGTACAAACAAGACATCCTTCATATTCATGGAATTTCCAGAGTTTAGATTATAGGAGGATTGACCACTACCTTTTATGGGATACTGGTAGTCATACCCAAGTTTCACTTTGTGAGGTGACTCATGTTCGGATAGTTTCACAAATGATTCTTTGAATCCCATCATATGCTTGGAAGCCCCACTATCTATGAGCCAATCATTGCTTCCGTGTGTGACAGTTCCAGTGAGGGCAGAATTCAAAACATATTCTTCATCACTAGAAGAATATTCTTCTTTGACTCTCTTTCTTGGAGGTTCATCATCCTTTGCAGTGTGAGCATGATGTCTTCTTTTGTAGTTATTCTTCAATTGAGAGCCACCTTTGTTTCTGGGATAGTTTCTGGAGATGTGTCCTTTCTCATCACATGTAAAGCATCTGATACTAGATAGATCTCTTCTATGGTTATTCTGGTGTGAGTACTTACCTTTGGGATGATGATAGTCCCTTCTGTTTTTCTTTGTGTGTACTATGAGAGCTTGATATTTATTTCCCATCTTTTCTTCTCGAGATACTATTCGAGCTTCTTCTTGTGAGAATTCCTTGCACAGTCTACTGAAGGTGATTATCTTTCTTCTAGCACAAATCCATTGAATGAAGGAGTCCCATGACCTAGGGTGACCATTCAAGGTGGTCATCACAATTTATGCATTCTCTAGTTCTTCATCCACTGCTTCAAGTTGTTCTTTGATTTGGGAGACCCTTGTAAAGTATGACTGTATGGTCTTTGCATTCTGGATCTTCACATTGTTGGAGACATCTACCATCATACACACTCTTTCGGTCAAATTGGCCTAGTTAAACCACTATACTAAGTTTAATTGACATCAGTGGAGCGTTAATTTCCATCATCCAGTCACACCCACACCTACCTACAGTCAAGGAGGCTAACTTAGCCTTCTCCTACAGTCAAGGAGGATAACTGGAGCACTTCGGGCGTGATCTGAGTGATATTAATGCACCTAATTGCTAACTGGTGGTTACAATCAGTTCAACCAGTCAGTTACAGTCAGTTAAGGTGCCTCCATTCATTAAATATATTATTTAATGATTATTTAATGATTATTTATTATTATTTAATGAACTGGAGTCAACAAGGTGCCTCCACCAACTTCTGATGGTCAGTTCAGCTTTAGTTAACTTCATCAGGGTTCATTGGAGTCATGCGGGACTAGAAATTGATGGTTGGATTGCTATGACATTTGTTTGATCTCCTTTAGTTTAGATTCAGTCATTTATTGCACTCCGACTTCAATTAGGGTTTGGTGATTCAATTAGGGTTTTAGTCAAGTGGTTAACTGAGTGAGATTGCATGGCAAAGAGTCAGTTAAGCTAGACTCACTCATTGAATTCGAATTGTCCCTTAGGTATTCAAATTCTTCATGGAGTTAAGCCATTGCTCAGCATGGAAATTTTAACCCATTATTGTTTATAAAATATATAGAGAGGAAACCTATTTTGGATCCAGTTATTTTCCAATTCATGAGTATTTTTCAATTATTCTTTGATGATTTTGATTCCTAGTTCCTAGATTGTGTGCAAGAATTAATATGGTATCAGAGCATGTGGCGAGATGAAGATCAATCTCTCAAGAACAAGATTTTTGACATATTTCTCCATGAAATTTGAGCAATATCTCAAAAATCCAGCACTGCACCAGAAGCCAAGGCTTACCACTCAATATCCCAAGTAAAGAACTTGTTGATCAAGCTTGCTTGATTAACTATGCTGGGTGTGATGAAAGCCTAAATGTGCAGGTTGTCTGACCTTATGATTGCCATTTTGTTTTGATTTGAAGGTTTTATCAGGTACAACTTCGAATGGATTCATCAATCCCTCTTCTCACCCCATTCACAAGCTATTCGGAATGGAAGTTGAAGATGATTGCATCTCTGAAGAGATGAGGTATTTATGAGGTGTCTATTGGACTTGGAAGAGAGTCTTATGAGAATGAGAATTACTGGCTAAATGACTGTGGTAGATATTTTGGAACAATAGGTCTGGCCCTTGATGATAGCTTGTACTACCTTATTCCTGGTTCTGCTGAATACCCAAAGAATTTCTGGCCAATATTGGACAGAACCTTTGGCAAGCACAATGAGGATCATAATAGTATTTTGGAGATCATGGCCAGCACCACAAGATTTCTTCACTCAAAACTCTCAGCCTATACTCTCTCTAATGAAGTTGTTCAAGATGAAGATGAAGCAGAATCTTCAACACATTCAATTCGAATTGAAGAAAGTCTCCATGAAGTGACTCCTTCTCCTGATGCTCCAAAAGTTCATGAGATCTCTGATATCTCATATTATCATATTGCTGAAACAGAAGAAGACATTCAAATCTCTGATATTGAAGAAAAATTCTGCTACACTTCCATGCAAACATTCATAGGTGATTTTCCTTTGAATTCTGTGCAAAATTTACCAGTAATTGCTTCTGAAAGTGAGGAGAAATTTGAATTTTCTTCCTCTAATGTTGCTGCTGGTGTGAAAATATGTAATACCTTGGATATTTTGGAAAAAATATCAGATTATAAGAGTGACACATTCGCTCCCCATGATCTAGATCTTCCAGCAAATTCCTGCAGGATTGCATGCACCAAAATTCAGAATTTTGAAGAAGAAGAAAACTGTGCATCCACCGTCTAGGTTGACCATACTTTTGGATCTGATATAAACCTTATTGGATATGATATGATATTATTTGGATCTGATCTTATATTTCTTGGTTCAAAATTTCAGGTTCATAAACCTTCAGTACTGCTTGTAGCTGTTCTCATCAATGGTGTGAAGAAACAAGTACTGCAAGTCTCCTACAAAACTGCTGCTGGGGATTTGATTTCATTTCATAGTTTTGGATCTGTTGTGAACTTATTTAGATATGATTTACATTCTGGTCTGATATTATTTTTTTCATATTTTAAAATTCAAGAGCTTTCAGTCATGCTTGTAGCTTCTCTCACCGATTCCGGTGTGAAAAATCAAGTACCGCAGTTCTTCTTCAATTTTGCTGATGGGGATTTGGTGTTAGTTTCCTCTTATGAGGTTGCTGATATTTTATTTTGTGATTCATTAGATATTTAAGAATCTATATCAGATTATGGAGCTCAATCATTCACTCTCCAGAGTCCCAGGGATTCTCTACCTTTGGTCACAAGCTCATCTCCTCACATAACTAGTAAAGAGGAAGACATTCTGCATCCGCTTGGACACTTGCTCCTAAAAATTGGGGCTGATTTTAACACTCATGGTTTGCTGTTCAAGGCTGCAACATATCAGTTTCTTGAGTGTTCCACACATGGTTCGAATCCTCAAGAACCTTTGCTCTCTCTTCAGATGATTTCAGTTGCTCTACATGGGTCCAGTTTTCACCATGCAGCTGTTTATATTTCTGATTCAGTTGATTGCATTGTTTTTCTTCCAAAGTGGAATATTCCTCCAGAAATATTCATTTAGTTTGGATTCATAGGTTCACATGCACAGTCTCAGGATGCTGCTGCATAGAAGAACCAATTCTTGATTTACTGCTTAGTTTGAGGGGGGGTATTTTTCCCATTAGGTTTTCCCCATTTCCTTGGTTATATTAAGTATTTAATTTATTGTACAGGGTGACCTATGGCCTTTGTTGCTAGGGTCCTAGCATTTTATGCATCTATTTTTTCTAACTCTTCCTGAGTATAGCTTAAGGGGGGGTGTTGGAGACATCTACCATCATACACACTCTTTCGGTCAAATTGGCCTAGTTAAACCACTATCCTAAGTTTAATTGACATCGGTGGAGCATTAATTTCCATCATCCAGTCACACCCATGCCTACCTACAGTCAAGGAGGCTAACTTAGCCTTCTCCTACAGTCAAGGAGGCTAACTGGAGCACTCCGGGGGTGATCTGAGTGATATTAATGCACCTAATTGCTAACTGGTGGTTACAATCAGTTCAACCAGTCAGTTACAGTCAGTTAAGGTGCCTCCATTCATTAAATATATTATGTAATGATTATTTATTATTATTTAATGAACCAGAGTCAACAAGGCACCTCCACCAACTTCTGATGGTCAGTTCAGCTTCAGTTAACTTCATCAGGGTTCATTGGAGTCATGCAGGACTAGCACTTGATGGTTGGATTGCTATGACATGTGTTTGATCTCCTTCAGTTGAGATTCAGTCATTTATTGCACTCCGACTTCAATTAGGGTTTGGTGAGTCAATTAGGGTTTTAGTCAAGTGGTTAACTGAGTGATATTGCATGGAAAAGAGTCAGTTAAGCTAGACTCACTCATTGAATTCGAATTGTCCCTTAGGTATTTGAATTCTTCATGGATTTAAGCCATTGCTCAGCATGGAAATTGTAACCCATTATTGTTTATAAAATATACAGACAGGAAACCTATTTTGGATCCAGTTATTTTCCAATTCATGAGTATTTGTTAATAATTCTTTGATGATTTTTATTCCTAGTTCCTAGATCATGTGCAAGAATTAATACACATTCTTCAATTGATTCCTCAAAGTCATCTTTTGATTTATGTTCTTCCCTTCAAATAGCTTAGTCAAGGAATCAAAGATCTCTTTAGGTGTCTTAAGGGCAGAAACCTATGGTATAAGGTGATCCTTGATTGAATCAATAATAATCCTCTTGAACTTGACCAAGTTCTTCTTGTGTAAGGACTTAGCCTCATCTCCCTCTGGAACTGGAACTTCTCCACTTATGTAGGAGTCTAATTCATTTTCTTCAAGAACCAGTGAGATCCTACACTTCCATGCTCAGAAGTTATCAACTCCTTCAATATTTTCATCAAGTTTGGTGTGACAAGACATATTAGATGAGAACCTCAAATGGAAATAAAAAATATTTATATCTTACCAATTTGAGATGCTGAAACTCGAACTGGAGCTAATATTTTGTAGGGCTGGTTTTTTGGTTCAGGGGAAAATTAGGGTTTGAATTTCCTGGAGTTCTACCCAACCAAAAAATTTGATCTTGGTCTCTAAACTTTGATTTTGAGGAGGAGAGAAATACTATGTTGGGCTCACTCAAAAATTCCACTTCTGTGGAAAGACCTAATTTTCCACTGTAGTTGTAGGTCAAAAACTAAAAATGCTCAGAATTAGATTCTGCTTCGATAGAAATATGCACCCTTCAATGGAGAGTTATCCTAGCCTCCTTTTGCTGATGATCTCTGGAGAGAGACCCAAAAAGTAAGAAGCCCTAGCTTCTACAACTGCACAGTGTCTTCTTCTTAGGTTAGCTATGATACCATGTTAGATTTTTATCATTTAGTCAATATGATCTTAGGATCTTATCTAAGAGAATAACATGCATAGCAATAATCACAAGAGACAAGAGACACAACGAGTTTTCCTTGGGGAAACCATAAAGGAGAAAACCCCACAAATTCCTCAAAGATAGAATGAGCACCAATGGAAAAAGTAAAACCCAAAGACATAAAGATGATCTCCAACATCTGTTCTCTCTCTCACTTGTGCGAGCTCCTCTTCTCTCACTCATGTGCTATGGTTGAGTGAGTGTGTGTTTCAAATAGAGAGTCTCACTCTGTATTTAAACTAGTTTCTGACTTGACAATTACTTACCAGGTCTGACTTCTCTAGAAGAGTCTAATAACCCTAGTTCTCCTCAACTGTGGGGAATTTTCCCCCGACTTGCAAAGGAGGGTTAACCTCTATCAATATACATGAATTGATTACATTAATGATTCTCCCGATAGGAACACCAGGGTTCAATGAAATACAATATATAAAACATACAAGTGAATACATTCCGAAGTTACAAATACATCAATAGGTGTCACCCCCTGTAGGTATGTAGGGAGTGATGACAAATTAACCATCTCCCCCCAAAAGGCATAAAAAAGGATATGGCAGACAAAAGTGGGTAGTAATGAGGCCATAAAAAGGTATAAAATTTTGTCTCACCTATGCCATAAAGTAGGGTCTCCAATCAGCCCCCAAGGTGGAACATAAGGGTATAACACCTTGATCTTTATGTCAATTTACAAATACAAATGAAATGGTACTCTCTATGGATTTACATATGAATCTACAACCAAAATGGACAATACAAGATCTCCTATATCCTTTGTTATGTTATAACATCCAATCTCATTCTATTGCTCAACTATGGAGCAACTAAATACATCAAAAGAATGGAATCCCCTTCTTCTATTGATGACTCGATATTTAACATAGTCTGATAGGAATCTAGGGTTAATTTTAGGGTTTTTGCAAAGCCTCAAATCTCGATTAGGGTTGCAGTTTTTGTCCTTCTAGTATGTCCTTGAAGTTACACATGTGACTAGATCCACATATGTGAGAAATGAGAGATGATGTGGAGTCTACTCAATACAATGGGGATTGATTGGATAGGTCAACTTGTGGGAGGAATAATATTTGCATATAGACTTTATTTGAGGCATTTATTTTACCATTGGAAAGTTCTATGAGTGTATAATCACATGAAGGGGCATGCCACGAGTGATGAAATTTTGACTCCAACAAAAATCATTTAGACACTTAAACATCCCCTATAAGATTTCAGGCCCCTAATTTGAAAAATTAGACCTTCCCATAAAATGGGCCTACAAGATAATTTATCCAATCTTCTGACCCTAAAAGATCTAAGTAGGAGAAAAATTATATATTGATCCATTTGATATCACATCTCTCCATTCTGTGATGGTTTTGGTCCCAAAATATTTTATTGAATCAGATGAGGAAATGTTTCCTCTAACTTCTCCTTGGCGTGTCATTTAGCATTTCCTATAGGTTCTCCTTTCAGCCCCACCTACAAAAATTCATACTATACCCAACTTATATTTTTATAATTCTTATGCAACACTCTGTCTTTTGATAATGATTCCTAATCCTCTATTCCTGAGTGCTCTATAAAAGGTTCCTTGTCAGATTCCTTTTCCAACATCTAAGGTTCATAGAGTTTCATATTTTCCACATTCACTAGAGAGTAACACATGTACGTGGGTAGGCTAAGTCTGTAGGAATTGTCTCCCACCTTCTCCAATACCCCAAAAGGTCCATACCTCACAGCCTTGATATTATTACCATGAACTTGTATTATTTCCTTCTTTAGGTGTAACCATACTCTATCCACCATCTTGAATGTTTTCTCAACCTTGTGGTTGTCATATCTTTCCTTTTAATTTTCATGTGACTTATTCAATGTCTCATGTACTTGTAGATGGATCTTCTTAATCTTATAATGAATATTTTAGCTCTTAATGCTTCATCTATGGTGTCTTGTCTCATTCCCAATTACTTTCGATAAACATGATCTAGAATTTAAGATGGAAAGTATTCAAAAAAGGTTTCAAAAGGGGATTTCCTACTGGAAGTGTGGAATACTCTGCTATAAGAGTGTTGGATGTAGATCACAATTTAACTGTAAGACTTTGGATGCTTCTAGTTGTAACCCTTGAAAAATTTGTACCAAAGTCCTATTGTCTACTTTCATTTTTCCATATGTCTATGGATAGAATGTTGTAGATATATTTAACTTAGTGTCCATTTTTTCCCAAAGTGTAGTCACAAAAGGTATTTAGAAATATGGTATCTATGTATGAGATGATGCTCCTTGGTATCCCAAAGTGAAATCAGACCTATTCAAAGAACATGTTTGTTGGTTATTATACTTTTATGGTCCTTTTACAAGGTATAAGAATCCACAGTGTTGCTAAATATGTCAACTACCACAGATAAATAGGCATGACCTTCCTAGTGGTTATAATACCACCCACAAAATTCATGGAGATGCTATCCCATGGTCTCATAGGAACACATACGTGATTGTATATAAATTGCTTCCTATCATTGGGACATATTGTACAATAAAGTATGCATCCTCTGATAAGCCAATCTACATCCTCTGATAAGCAGTTGAATCCAGTAAACATAACTTTGTAAAATTTCAATTTTCTTCCCTACACAAAATTGTCAAACTTTGGAGGTGTGTTCCTCTCTAATAAACTACAATATGTTTCCTTTGGGGACATATAGCTTATAGAGTAACCCATCCTAGAGAATATAATTATCCTTGTTTTCACCTTATTCTATATGGAATTTGCCTTATAGTTTCTAAAATACCTCCTTAAAGTCCTCATATTCTATGTATTCCTCCTTGTGTGCATCACGGGTGAAAGGATACATATGCATAAGAGTTCCCAAAGTTGTAATATTGGTTGTAGGTGGTCTTGAGTTCATGTATGGCTTGTTTTTACTACCCTTCTTATACTTTATTATTAGATGGAATTGTTGTAATAATCCCATCCACTTATAATGGATATTCTATTGTACCTTATTGTGATCCTGCAAATACTATAGTGGTTGGTGATTCGTGTGAATGATGGTCTCCTTTCCCATCACATAGTGCTTCCACTTGTTAAAAATTTGAACTAGGGCATAAAATTCCTTGTTGTAAGTATGGTAGTTTAGGAATACCCCATGAAAATTTTCAAAATTATAGCATGATGGCCTTCCTCCTTTCATTAGAATAACTCCTATGGAATACCCACTTGCATCTGTCTCCAATTTAGAAGGATTCTACAAATTATGCAATGCAAGAACTGGTCCCTAGATGATATTTATCTTAATATATTCAAAGGATTTATGCTAATTCCCTCCCCACTAGAACCCCTTATTGCTGGCTATTATGGCATGGAGAGGTGTATCCATGGCTTAAAAGGAACCTATGAACATATGAAGGTATTTTAATTTCCTCATAATCCTCCTAAATTTAGTGAAATTTGTTGATCCATCACAAGAATCAATTGGATCCACCAACTAGAGCCTAGTACCAGTCAACTCCTTAATCAGATCCACAACTCAGTTGTCCCTACGAATCAATCTATCCATGAATCAGTTGTCCCTGTGGATCATTCAATTCATGACTCAGTCATTCCTACAGACTATTCGATCCACGACTTAGTCATCCCTACGGATTAATCGATTCATGAATAAGTTGACCAACACAATATTTTGAAAGGTTCATTCATCATACATGCCCGATGGTAATTGATGATCTCAACACATGTCAAATAACATTCTGAGTAGTTGGAATGCATCAATAATGCCAACATCGTGGAATCGGTGTCTCTTCATCTTATTTTAGGTGATGAATGGGAAGAAGAGAAATGCTCTCTTAAATCCATTGTAATTGTTATCTTTATAACTAAAATGTAGTGGGTAGTTACCGAAGAATCCCTCAGATTGTATAAATACTTTAAATATAAAAAATGAAAGATCTTTTGGTTCTTTCCTCTTGAATGCATTTATATGAGTTCCTAAAATAGAAGGCTTTATTAATTACAAACATATCTTACATTTGACCTCTATACATGTAACAAATCTATCAACTCACTACATCCTTTCTGCTTATAGACATAGAGAAAAAGATCTCATGATGACTACTCAATACAACCATAGTTTTCACCCTTTGGGTTTATCCATTATCAATTCCTATCTCACATTATTCTTTGTTGGTATTTGTTGGATTTTTGTCCCTTCTCCAGGGATCCCAACCCAGGTTTAGTCCCTTTTTCTCAGTGCAACAAAGCCCAAGATATCGATTTGACAGAGCAGAGCTCGGTCGAAAACACCTACAACACAAATTCCATCTCACCTGAGATATATCTCTTTAGGATGGGTAACTTCCATAACCATGTTTCCACAGTTGGGTGGGAGGAGGTCTGGTACCTTGGATCTGCGCTAAGGCTCTCAATGATGTCTGGGGGTGGATTATTTGTGTTCACTATGCTTTAACAACTAGGATGTGCCCCATATTCTCTTATGCAACTCATTACATAAAAAATAGACATGCAGCATAATCATATCCAATTTATACAATGCGACCATCATACATCTATGCATTTGTAAAAAAAGCTCCCATCATTCATTCGATAAAACATTTACACATATATCCTAGACATATACATAGAATATAATGTGGAAACCCATATGGGAAAAAAACACAGGGTGTTCTTCATCTATCATGAGGAAATAGATGCACCTTTCGTCTACTCACTAAGCTGCAAACTACGATTAAGATATTCTTCTCTACCTTCACAGACTCTTCCCCCCTCTGATGATATATGATATTCTATCTGATTTCTTCCTACTTTACTCTACTAGTGATCCGGACACAACCTGGATTGACTCAACCTTTCCTACTCTTCTGTGCACTCAGTTGCAGATTCTTTACTATGATGCACTCAACAATACAGATCCTCCAACCAAAATCTCACTCTTTCAGCCAACGAGAGTCTAACAATTTAGAGCTAACTATAAATATTGACCATAGGGGGAATGTCTAACCTGAATACAGCTTGGGTTCCTTATTTTATATCCTCATTACAAACTTGATACATGTTCCATACATAGTTAATACAGACTCAATACCAACTCAATACAGACTTGTTTTCTTTCACTTTCTCGGTCGACTTTCTATATCCATCCAAAAAGTTGTCTTTCCTATTCTATAAACACCTAATAGGGAGGAACTAACGACCTAAATTACAAATATTCCTTCACACATGTGGTTTATTTCGGCTTCAACCGAGCTCGTACCCATGATCATTAAGGCCTACCATGTTCTGTGCATTATGTCTTACTGTCGTTTTCCAACCATTATGCTACTTTCATGCCTTCTGCTGCTGATATTATGTCATACCTTCCTGTGTCGCACTCATCCTTCTATTGCAGCTTCCTTATCTGGCACAACTTCCTCTTATGGTGCCTCCTCCTCTTCTTCTTCCTCTCTTTCATTTCCTCTATCACAACATCCTTTCTCTTCTCTCCTTTATGTTTCTTCCTAAGTCATAGCTCCTTCTTCTTCTCCTTTAGCTCTTCTCCACATTTAGGAATAATTTTGGATTAGTGTCCCTAGGCCCAACATGCCCCCAACACTCACCTATGGCTCACCCTGAGCCACTCGAAGTTATTCCTCCATGTTTTTACTTGTGTTGATTTTCTTTTGATAATATTCCATGATTTTCACCACTCTTTCTTCTTCTATGCGCATTTCTTCCTCCATCTTCCGCATTTTCTCCACGAGGTCAAAACTGAGGTGTTCCAGCATGACTTTTTCTACTGAGGCCACTACATCGTGCACCTTCTGATATACAGGCTGAATGATTCCTGTAACTTTTTTGACTTTGGCCTACAACTCTTCTACTTTCTCCTCACGATGATGCTATCATGTGCACATCACAGTCATTTGCTGCTGCAATTTTCTCATCTTAGTCACCTTATCCATTTTCTGTTCTAAGGGTAGCTGCTTCGTATCATTCCTTATCTACATGATTTTTTCTTCAAACGTGGTTAGCTCATTTTCAATCCTCTATGATTCCTCATCATCCATTAGTGCTTCCCAAGTCTAAGAGACTTGGTTGACAACCTTAACACATATTCCTTCTGCTTCTTCTATTCTCTTCATAGCTTCAGTTGTTGTGTCTCTCCTTTTCTCCAGAACTTATGGAGGTGTGCTTGGTATTACCTATTCTTCAAGCTTTGTAACTTTATTCCTAAGGTCAAAAACTATTTCGCAAGATGAAGGAACTTGTCTTCTCATGTCATTTCATTTAATATTTTATCATCTTCAATATTCGAACAAGCAAGGTTTATGATATTTTTGAGTTGTTGCTTAATTTCTTCTCTTGCTCTTACTTTTTTCTTGGTCCTTTTCATATTTTCCTTCATTTTGTTGATAGTCTTCTCGGATTACTTCACCTGCTTACCGAGGGAAATTTCTCTTACTCTAATTTATGTAACTACTGCTTTTTGTAAGGCATACACATCCATCAGTCGCATATTCAAAAAATATAGGAATACTTGGCCAACACTTCTGTCGACCTTGTTGGATTCTGGAGTCTCTAGATCCAATACTTCTCTTTGAATTTGTACTCTAACTAGGTGGTCTCCTCTTGGTCTCTTGGGTTTCAACACTTCAGGCGGGATAGGTGTATCCTGTGACTGTGGTACTTGGGGCGCACGATCTACTACAATTTTGACTTCTTCAATTTTTCTACCCAGTTCATTCAGGCTCTCTGTAATAGTAGTAGTAAATTCGTTTTGTTTCCTGCTGAGGTCTTGGAGACTTTCCTAGGCATCTTCTTATAGTAATTCTGCTAATGCTGCTAACTCCTCATCATCAATATGAAAGGTATTGGCTTCCTTATTAGCCTTCCATTTCTTGCACTTAGATTCCCTTTGTTCTTCTGCATCTTTCCCTTCATGTTGTTGTTGTTCTAGTGACAGCTCTCGATGAGGCAAATTGGACTGAGTTTTGTCTAGCTCTGCCCCTTGTGTGTTTTTCCTGGGGTGTTTATCCTAATTGACCTCTTTCTCCTTCACTTTAGTTTCTAGCACTTCCTGTCGCCATTGTTGTGTCCAATAACTGATAAAGGTTTCTAAATCTTCTTCCATTAATACATATTGTGTCACCAACCACTGTAATTGTGGGTCTCTTTGTGGTTGGATGGAAATATAGTGTGGACCAATTTGAAATTTGAGAATTGGTCAAAAATGAGAAATAGTAGTCACACTAAGTCTCAATTTGTTCTTCACTCTATGCTTTAAGGCTTCATTATGGATGAAAAATTCAATTTTACTATTTCTTTGTTTGTTCTTGTATGTTGAGAACCAAAGGTTCTGGTATCTTCACTACAACAAATCCTGGAATTAGCTTCCCATTTAGTGTCCCTTTTTAGTATATTTTTTTTGCATTGAGTAGTCAAACTAGATGCTAAATGGGATGCGTCATGGACAAAACTTAAAGCATCTCAAAAAACGTCTTTTTTTGCTTCCTAGATAGCATCCTTTATGACATCCAAAATAACGTCTATTTTTTTTCTTCCAGAATAACGTCCAACTTTGATTCCTAAATAACATCCTATTTTTCTTCCTAGCAAGGGTCCTCTTTTTCTTCTTAATGTTTGAATATATTAAACCCACTCATAACTTAGGATAAAATAATTAATCATTATTTGATTAATTATTCACCCACCAGCTTAATTAGTTGGCATCCACTTGCACCTTAAAGTCAATACATGACATCTATATCCTAGAAATGATTTATTTCTAATTACGGATTGATCTTGACCACCTTTTGACCATCCATAATTACTATACATCACTTTACAACAGATTCTGCTTTATTCTTCTTTTTCTCCTTTTCTATGGATAAGGTAAAGCTAGTCAAACTAGGAAACTGGGTGCTTTTGTTGCCAACCCATACTTCATGAATTTTCCTCCATTTTCTAGGATTAGCATGATTTTTCCATCTCCTTGAAAACTCACTCCTGTTTTTTCCAATTCATTAATTCCTTGATAGATTTGGGAAGTCCTTTAGCCACCTATGGGGGTTTGCTATATTTTGGTAAGTCATCCTTTTTGAGCTTTATGATTTGTCTCCATACAACTCGATTTTCCTATGAGGGATGTACTATTTATGTACACTATTATTCATCATTATTCAATGGAAGGATACACACCAATACTTATCTCTTCATTCATGTGATTCTGTCTTTTTTCTTCTCTCTATTTTTCCTGTGTATGCTTGTGATAATTCTTAGTAGCAAGATCTATTTCCTGTTCTTCTTCTTAGTATCATTGCTCATATAATTGATATATTATTTATACATGGTATCATAGCTACAGGGAGCACAACCTTGCCATATTCTACATGGTATTAGAGCATTAAGGTTGAGAAAGTTCTACAAAGTTGAGGACCGCATCTAGTCTCCTATCCCTCTCTGAAGAAGAGCTTGTCTAGCTTACAATATTTTCTCCTAGTTTTGTTTTGCAGGTTGCAGAGAGTATCTCCTAGAGCATATCCAAAAATTCTATATGGATTCAAAAGTTCCTCTACTATATCCTTTCAACTATGCTGATTGGAAGCCAAAGATGAGCGCATACTTGAAGAGGCAATGTCTCTTTGATGGCTCCATTGGTGCAATGAGCGAACCTGAGTCTTATGAAGAGAAGATTGATTGGATTAATAATTTTGATAGAGCTTATGGAATTATGTGTTTGGGAATGTCTCCAAATATATATCATCTCATAGATTCTGTTGAGTATCCATTTGATCTTTGGAAGAATTTGGACAAAGCTTTTGGTTTGCAGGAAATTGAAGATGAAGCATGGAGTGAACCCAACATCTCCTCTTGTTCTCTCTCTCAAGATTTATTGTCCTCTACATTATCTTATGAAGTTTATTATGATGAAGAATTTTCTGATACAGTTCATGTTGCTTCTACTCTCCTTGATTCGAATGCTTCCTCCTTCAATGAAGAATCAAATATTGAAGAGCCATCTTTTTATGTGTCTAATGAACGTGATTTTTCTTCTTGTGATACTATTGATGAAAAAGAAGTAACATATGGAGATGATATTTATATTTATGATGATCCCATCACCCATTCATTGTTCTTTAAATATCCTATATTAGATTCTGAGATCTATGTGCTAGATCCTTCACACTTTATGCATACCTCTCTCATTGATGGTGCCCAACCCAGTGAATTCCAGGATGCTTGCTTAGCCAAATAAAGTCCTATTAGTGTCATGACACTTACCATACTTGATATCATGTGCTTCTACATATCCTCCTTTTTTTCTTGGCATCAATACTCAGAGCTTTCTTGAAGATTTTCAACATCTCCTTCTTTCCTCCTTTCATACAGAGGATTCATTACCAGTGTATTCCCATGAGTATACTGATATGCTTATATGTGATCCTTTGGATTCTGATTTAGAATAATATATTCAGGCTGATACACATATCATACCACCATCCATACCACCTATCATACCTCTGAATAATCTTAAGACTATACAAAACCCAAGTTCACTAGTTGATTCCTCATTGGTTTCTTATGCAGTGATATTTATCTTACATGGTTTGAAGTCTTTCCTATCTTTCAGTGGCTGGTTATCCATTAACTCAATCATACTTGGACTGATATTAAACATGTTTTGATCAGTTCTAGAAACTTATGGTGCAAATCTTATGCCCATCCATCATTCATATTTTTACACCTATTAGTTTTCCACAGTTGCTCATAGTTTTCCTTGTCTAGCCCTATATCCTCATGGAGCCATTTAATCCTTTGTACTTGATGTTACATATGCTAATATTTCTGATATATCAGAGATTTATAAACCTCATATCAGATTTGGAAAGGTGCTACATCAGATTGGAATATTGACATGTGATTCACATCACAATTTTGCAGCCACTCAGGGAATTGGGTGTGAAATAAATTGTATTAATTTTTGTACTCTTTGGAAAGGAGTATGCATAGATATCTTTTCCATTTCAGATTATGCTTGGAGATAAAAGTTTTACATCAGAAATAAACATTCATAGAATTCTCCTACTTCATCAGTTGATGAGATACAAGAGTCTCTCCTCTTCCTTCTTGTAGGTTCTACACTCTAGTGCATGATCATGGAGTTCATGATTTATTCAGAAATTCCTTCATCCATAAGAAGTTCATTCAGATCATTAAATTGAATATGAATATATGTTGAAGACATATTTCAAATTTTGTGCCTTATCCTATCTTGAGGGAGGATTTTCCCCATGTGGTTTTGCCTCTTTCCTCACTTTTTTGGACATAATAATTGTTAAAGGGTGACCATATCCTTGTTGTTGGGACCTATATGCATCCATGTTTTTTGTCATACCATCATAAATTTAGACTTATAGGGGGGTGTTGGAATATATTAAACCCACTTATAACTTAGGATAAAATAATTAATCATTATTTTATTAATTATTCGCCCACTAGCTTAATTAGTTGGCATCCACTTGCACCTTAAAGTCAATACATGCCATCTATATCATAGGAATCATTTATTTCTAATTCTAGGTTGATATTGACCACCTTTTTACCATCCATAATTAGTATACAACACTTTACAGTAGATTCTTCTTTATTTTGTTTTTTCTGCTTTTCTATGGATAAGGTCAAGCTAGTCAAACTAGGAAATTGGGTGCTTTTGTTGCCAACCCATCCTTCATGAATTTTCCTCCATTTTCTAGGATTAGCATGTTTTTTCCATCTTGAAAACTCACTCATGATTTTTTCAATTCATTAGTTCCTTGATATATTTGGGAAGTGCTTTAGCCACCTATGGGGGTTTGCTATATTTTGGTAAGTCAGCCTTTTTGAGCTTTATGAGTTGTCTCCATACAACTCAATTTTCCTATGAGGGATGTACTATTTATGTACACTATTATTCATCATTATTCAATGGAATGATACACACAAATATTCATCTCTTCATTCATGTGATTCAATCTCTTTTCTTCTCTCTATTTTTCCTGTGTATGCTTGTGAGAATTCTTAGTAGCAAGATCTATTTCCTGTGCTTCTTCTTAGCATCATTTTTCATAGCATTGATCTATTATTTCTACACTTAAATGATGTCCCTATTAGTTCCATATTTGCATCCTTAATAGAACCATGTTAGCATCCAATATTGCATCTTTTTTTTCTACTACTTTAGCATCCCATTATGCACCATGTTTTACTTCCGAATATGTGCCAATTTCTGCTTCCAAATTTGAACCAATTTTTTCTTCCTTTTTTTGGATTGTTTTTGGCTACCAAAATGATGCCAAATATTTCTTCTATTGTTGCATGATACTTTTCTTCCTATGTAACGCCATGTTTTGCATCCAAAGTAACGTCTTATTTTGCTACCATATCAACGCCATGTTTGGCTTCATCATTAGCGCCACGTGTTGCATCCTTTTTAATGCCTAGTTTCACATCTTATTTTGCGACCATATCAACGCCATGTTTGGATTTATCATTAGCACCACATGTTGCATCTTATTTAATGCCTAGTTTCACATCTCTCATTTTTTGGTCACTAATTTGGTTGTTTTTAGTAATTTTATATACGAATTTTGGTCACTTATCTCTTATTTTTTGGTTAATAATTTAGTTGTTTTTAACCGATATTATAATATCATTAGGGAATGGAGGAATCGAACCACCAACTTCCTGCTTGTAAGGTATGCACTCTTCCATTGAGTTAGCACCCTTTAAAAATCCAGGAACCTAAATTACAGAGTCCTCTATAATGGTAAAAATTATCAATACAAAACTTTGAGTATCTAATGGTCGACAAAGGATGATAGACTGTATAAGTTCACAATATATGATCAATCAGGTTATGTAATCCATAAACCTTTTCTAGGAGTTTTAACAAAACTCAAGACATTGGCTTAATGGGATTGCAAAAATAACTATTCCCTAATGCAAATGAACAACAAAAATATAATACTGATACAAATAGCCATCCCTTTATACCCAGCCTTAAAATGATAAAGGCACTTCCAACAAAATTTAGTATAGATTTACAACAACATACACTACCAACAATGTTGATAAAGAATATTATCATATATGTAAAGGAAAATAACACACATATGAAAAGATATGGCTATCGAAAAAAGGTCAGCATTCACTATGATCTATTGAAGAGAAACAATTTACATTATACTTATAAAGTAGTATTTTTAAACAATGCACTTAATAGAAGATAGTCTTTCAGCACACTAATCCAAGAACAAAAATGAAAATTGAATAAACTAGGAAATTAGCTAGATTTGATATAAAGGTCTTGCTACCAACTTGGAGGCCTGAAGAAATGCAAGATATGCAATTTATATCGCACTGCAAAGATCAAAACAAACATATTGCCAGCATAGGAATTAAATGAACTCGGCACTAGAGACCTATTTTCACTTAGTCATTAGAAGGAAAATGTTGCTCCCTTTCTAATAAGGCATTTCAACAGATGGTTTAATCTCTCCTTAAATGCACTCTAAGAAAAGTATAGCAACTAGAAGAAAGCCCTTTTGTCACTTCCTTATACTAGATAACAAATTGATGTGGAAACCTATATGTTCTAACTTAGAATTAAGAAACTCAAGAGTTACCTAGAAGGCTTATCGGTGTCCTTGCAAAGGAAGGACAATATTTGCAGTCATGTCAACTGTTCTAAATTCTAGAATTAGACACCGAATGAAATCATTCAGAATCACAATACTTTAGCATTGAAAAATCTAAAAGATCCAATAGACCTTAAGCTTCACAAGAAATCCTAAACCAACTTTACACAGATAAACAAAGGATAATAAAATTAGTTTACCCACATAAATATCCAAGTAAGGTGTGGTTTTACCAACAAAAAAGGCCGATGGTGACACTGGCTATGTTACTCTTCTACACAATTAAGTGCATTAAGTGTGTGCAAAAGAAACATACTTTTCGCATGACACAGGTTCAAAGTGATAATATCCAAAGACCACAATTTATAAAAGATTAATTAGCTATCCGTTGTTGAATGCTCTTATTAGACAAAAGTCGCAAAGGGAAATAAATATATTATTTTTGTTGTTTAATTGGTTATTTGTTATTGAAAAATGTCTAGTAGGATGACATAATTAGAAGTGTAAAAAAAATCTAGTTAACTAAATTTAAAACAAAATCACCAACATGGAATAAGATTCTGAGTGAAACTATATCAATAATCGACCTAGAATAGTAAACGGTGTACCTACAAATGTGTTTTTAGAAGGGAAATAATTAATTTTCATAATATAAGATAGGGATAATGAAGAGCAATGATAAAAAACTTTGCACTGATAAAAGTAGTGCATGATTTTCCATTGGTATGTGGGGCCAATTTATAATTTAATGATCTTAAAACACTCCATTGAAGGAAACCTGATGTCCCTTATACTGTAGAGCATATGAGGATCATTAGAATTTTTTCCAAAATTTTTTGATCAAAAAATGAAAGAAAGAATAAAATCATAAGTTTCCAAAGAAGAATTGAAGGGGTTTTTGTCTTCCTTCATTAAGTAAAAGAGATCAGGTTGTGATGGATGGACCATGGAATCTTATATTGGCTTTTATAAGTTGTTGGAGTAGGAGATAATAAGGGTAGTTGAATAATCTAGGATTTCTAGTAAATTGTAGGGGATTTAAAGGTTAAAGACAACTTTCTTTGCTTTGATTTCTAAGAAGAATGATCCCTCTTTCTTTAAATATTACATGCCCATTTCACTCTATGATGTTATGTCATTCTGTCCTAAAGTACCACCTAAAAATGAGAGTCAAGACATAAAACAAGGATCTAGAACAATAACAATTATGGATAACAAAATACCAAACAAAGACGATATCCAAAAATACATAAACCCTTAACATGGAAAACAAGATAGGAAAATATTGCTTTGTTTAAAACCAAGATGCATACCTGCTAAAGTAGTTCACTATAGTCTCTTGGGAATGCCACATCAATCTCAGTAGATGTGCTTGTATGACTGTCATAACTTGCTCTAAGCCTCCAGATACTAGGGGCCAAATGGTTGGTATCATGGAATCCAAAATAAATTGGCTGCTTTGAAATTCTCTGATTCTATGTTTGTAGTAGAAAATTTGGGCATTCGAATTAAATATTTGCATATTATCCTGCATATAGACAATCACCATCTATCAAAATATAGATTCAAAAGTAATTCAAAATATACTTCCATGACACAATTATTACAAAGAAACTCTTGTGAGTATCTCCTTAGCAAAGTAATCAATTCAATCTAATCCTCCTAAAAATAGGGAAACTGCCATCAAGATATACCCAAAATGGACTCTTTTGCAAAATTCATCCAAACAAAAGTACTAAATCCCATAGATTTCTATCTAATATCAGAATTGATTGAAATTCTGTTATTTTCCTAGACTAAGGGCTATATGATATTTATTGTGTTTTGCATTCACCCTTAGCTATAGAATGTTACAAAATTATGAAAATGCTATAGAAAGAATCTTCAAACTATGAACATATATAAAATAATAACATAGATCTATGATCATTTGAATGAAGATTTAAACATTGTGTTTGTTTAAGATAGAAGAATATCCATATGATCTGCTGAGGTGGCAAAGAAAATTCCCCTCTACAAAGGTTTCCAGGATTGATAAATTGGGTAGTCTCTCTAAGGACTCGGGTAATTTTGTAATCTGCATTTTTCATAATCTTTGGAGCATAAATAATGAATATAACACCACATGCTAATTCATTATAACGGATATCGTATGGGTACTTATAACATTATCTATTAATTTTGAAGTCAATTTAAAACAAGTTTACTAAAGTAATTCAACACCATAATATTGATTTTTATTTCCTCACAGGACCAAGAAGGATACATCAAATTGCAATTCTGCAGTCTTAAATAAAGTTCTTAATTAGCTTACTCCATATTACCCCATATTATCAGTTCCAATCAACACATATTATGTGCATTTTCATCTTTATAGATGATTCTGTGAAAAACCTGATGATGGTATTTAGCTAGCACAAACATAATCATGAAGTGCTAACAAAATTGTGCATAAATAGACCTCAATTTTCCCAATCCCTATGACATGTTCTAACTTCATCCCACATTATCTACCTTGACTCCTTCATAGGATCCAATGGCATAAGTACATGCGAGAATTCTTTCTTATTATTTATATTCATTTTATTTCAGCTAGATATTGTAGCAATATCATAAGGTTTTCTACAACAACACTTATATTTTAGCCATGCACAAAATAGCACATATAAGGACTTTTAGCTTCTTTGATATTTTTTTTAACATATTTATGCTAGCAAGGAATTCCAAGCCTAAAATAGTGGAATTATCACATACCAATATTTGGTTAATTGTTTATATAATTTTAAAAAGAAGTCAACACCATTAATTGGCATAAATAAAATAATGACTTAAATTTCAAACAGTAAAAGATATCTAAGGAATAAGAGTTTAGAGTAAAACTATGCTAACATTTTTTCTCTCAAACTTCTTGACTACTAGGACAGAAACACATGTATTCAAGCGGTATAGAAGAGCTAAATGTGACAACGATAGGTTGACATATTTTAAGACACTAAGGGTTTTATTTAATATCATTAACCTCAAGGATAAATAGCAAGTGCCACTATTTTATTCCTCATCTTTAGACAAAACAAACAAGGCTACAAAACGTAATGAAAACTCAGAAAGGTAGATAACAAACTTCAAATAAAGGAATCTGAGCAAGAGTATTTCCAAATAGTCAAATTAATGTCAAATTGGTTGAAAAATGTATCGAAATAGTTTTGGCCTAGAAAAATAATAGATATAAAATCAAGGACCATCACTACAACAAATCCTGAAATTAGCGTCCCATTTAGCGTCCCTTTTTAGTGTAATTTTTTTTTACATTGAGTGGTCGAACTAGACGCTAAATGGGACGCATCATGGAGAAAACTTAAAGTGTCTAAAAAAATGTTTGTTTTTGCTTCCTAGATAGCATCCTTTATATCGTTCAAAATATCGTCTATTTTTTTGCATCTAGAATAGCGTCCAACTTTTCTTCCTAAACAACGTCAAGGTTTTCTTCCTAAATAACGTATTATTTTGCTTCCTAGTGAGTGTCCATTTTTGCTTCTCAAATGACATCCCCATTAGAACCAGATTTGCATCCTTAATAGCACCATGTTGGCATCTAAATTAGCATCCAATATTGCATCCATTTTTTCTACCACTTTAGCATCCCATTTTGCACCATGCCTTACTTCCAAATATGCACCAATTTTCACTTCCAAATTTGCACCAATTTTTGCATCATGTTTTGCTATGAAAATGACACCGAATATTTCTTCTATTGTTTCACCATATTTTGATTCCTATTTAGTGTCATGTTTTGCATCCAAAGTAACGTCTTATTTTGCTACCATATCAACGCCATGTTTGGCTTCATCATTAGCGTCACGTGTTGCATCCTATTTGATGCCTAGTTTCGTATCTTATTTTGCTACCATATCAACACCATGTTTGGCTTCATCATTAGCACCACGTGTTGCATCCTTTTTAATGCCTAGTTTCACATATCTCATTTTTTGGTCACTAATTTAGTTGTTTTTAGTAATTTTATATACGAATTTTGGTCATTTTCTTTGTTCATGTATTGTTTGGTCACTTATGTCCTATTTTTTGTTACTAATTTGGATTTTTTTAACCAATATCATAACATCATTAGGGCATGGAGGAATCAAACCACCAACCTCCTTCTTGTAAGGCAGACACTCTTCCATTGAGCTAGAGCCCTTTAACAATTTGGGAACCTAACTTATAGAGTCCTCTATAATGGTAAAAATGATCAATACACAACTTTGAGTATCTAATGTTCGCCAAAGGATGATAGATTGTATAGGTTCACAATATATGATCAAGCAGGTTATGAGATCCATAAACCTTTTCTAGGAATTTTGAACAAAACTCAAGAAATTGGCTTAATGGGATTGCAAAAATCACTATTCCCTAGAAACCATTACGTTTGTTTAAGGTTTGATATTTAATCATCCTCCATTAAGAGACCCATGATAAAAGGACATGAAGACACATCCTTAAATGAAAATACAATGATATTCAAGCAAAATTACCATTGTTTACACCATAATGCAATAAGAGGGTACTGCTGTCATTTTAAGTCAACACACTATATAATGATGTTAAATCTTGGAAAAAACGATTGTAAGAAACCTTAGTTCAAAAATACCTTTATTTTTAAGCAAAAATAGGGCTTGTATAGAGCTGGAAATGATTGTTGTGTATGATTTTGACGCTCAAAAAATTTATATCAGCACTTAACTCTCAGAAAATTTTAACACTTACTAATGATACAAGATTGGAATTGATTTGATATTTGTTTTTATGACAATATTGTTTCAAGGATTAATATTTCACCACAATGTGCTAATCTCAAGTAATCTCAAAGAATCTTTTCAACATTTATGAGTCATCAACATTTTACTCTTTGCACGGTACTATGTGATCCTGATATTTATTAAGTATAGAAAATGTTGAATTACAAATTTGAGAAATGGAGTTATTTCAATCCTTAACAAAGGTGGTTAAAATGAACTGAAACAACTGCCACTTAAAAATGAAGGATGAGATACCAGAGACTAATCACATCCTTGACTTGCTTGAAAAGGCTAATGTCAATCGTGTTTAGAGAATTTAAACAAACTCAAGTATTTGCTAGTGTTGGCCGCATTTTCTAACCTGGCCAACTAAGGAGAAATAGTCCACACAAAGCACTTAAAATAGCCCTCAGTGTGTTTGGAATGACTAAATCTCGCAGGAATAAAAGGCCCCGCTACCTTTGTATATTTTCTCTCAAGAAGAGAGTCTTACTACTTGAACTTAAAAAAAATTTCCTAAACTAATTAACAGATTCAAAGGGTAAACTAAATCTAATCTATGTTTTTCTCTCTTAAGGAGAGTCTCATTGTTATTGATATGAATTATTGAAAACTGAAATTAAAAACTTGATGATGTAATATAACTAATATAAAATGTATAACTGATCTAAGATGCAAATTTTAAAAGCTAGAAACACACACAGATTATAGCAGCTACTAAAATTGCACAGATTTTATAGCTGCTAACCTGTAGCCTTCTAGTCATGAAATAAAATAAAATCTAATTTGAAAACTAACTTTAATTAACCTATTTTCTAATCTATCCTAGCTATCTTGCACAACAGCATTATTAATTTATATAAATATGGCATATGAGAAGTATGATTTGATTACATTATATTAAAATATAATCTAATTCTTTAAGCACATCAACCTTTCAAAAAACCAAGTAATTAACAAAGTAACTACTGATCTATTTCAAATTACTCATTACATTAGACTTGAGACTGTTCTAGACAATCAAATACAATGAAACTAGATACTCTAGACAGATAAACATAAAAGTTTTAAGTGCCAGAATGAAAAATAGAAACTATATTTGAATTTTATTCAAATGAGTGAGGAAGAACAATAAAATGCAATCTTACTGAAACAGTTTGAATAAGTCTTGGAACAGTATTGATAGCGATCCCTGGTTATAAAACTCTCTGAATGAAAATTACAGATCTTCTTACATGTCCAGAAATCACTTATGGCAGAATCTCTCTCTCCCTACTCTCACAAACACATGGAACAAAGAGAAGAATAGAGCACAAAAAGATAAATTTTTGTCAGCCCTGTCGAGAGCTTTCCCTCCTCCATTGTAGTCCAATTGTGTTCTCTTTATATAGAATTTTGAAGATTGATGACCTTTTCCTGATCAAGTGGCAGCGAACTTCTTCCTTCCTTATCCTTTGAATCATCCAATTCAGTTATGGTGACACAGTGTCAAAAGTTTTCTATTTGAATGACTCCTTATTCTTTGGTACCGAAAATGTATTGTTACATTCTATCATGTAACAACACTGCACTATTTAGGTAATCTGGCTAATCTTATGCTAACAAAAGAATAACCTTCAAGTTGAATCTGCATATTTAATAAGAAATAAGAGAATTACCATAAAAAAAAGTAAAATGAAATGACAAAAAAGAAACTTCCCTTGCCCTTTATTGTTTTACTACACTTGTTGTCATTCTGTTGTATCTCCATGGTTTTCACCTTTCATACTGCTCTATCATGATCTCATATTCTGGCCGTTTTGATGTCTTTGGTAACTCGTTACATCCCATTTGCAAATCTGGAGGAAATATTTTGGTGGAATCTGCTGAAAAATTGACCTACTTTTGATCTGGCAAGAGGATAATCTTTCCACAGCCATCCGTGGGTTGGCTGAGCTTATTTTTCTGAATTTTGGTGAAGAATTTCAGCGATTTTCTGATTTAGACAATCTAGAAACAAACTCCATGAATCTTGTCCTTAAAATCATAACCACTTCATGGCACATCTTCCTGAAATATTTTTTCGACATGTTGTAGGTCTTTCTTAACTAATGAGAATGATTTGGACTCATGCCGGTACCTTGAATTATGATTTGGTAGATGTGGTGGTGATTTTCCCCATTAATTTTAGGGATGGCACGTAAGCTTCATAAAGAAATTTTCAACCATATACTTTCAAAATTCCTATTTTATTGACATCTTTAAGTTACGACGATCTAAAACCTCGTAAGCTCTTGTGCCAAGCCATTCTATCAAATGCATGGCTGGATCTTTTTAATGACAAGATGATTTTATTTAATCACTATTCAATTTACCAATAGTCTCGGTGTTATTTGTTGACCAACTGCCACAATGAATCCTCTGCTTAATTTAAGCATGGCATGAAAGGGATCTTCATTACAGAATAATTGTTGATAAAATGCTTTAGCGAAGCGATGGACTAATGATCTCACGTGGCTATGATCTCTTTTAAATTTTAAATCTGCACAAAATTAAAACTTATCGTTTGAAAACCAACAATAATGATGAGAATGATTACTCTTTGTAATTACATTATTAGTCACGTTAATTTGGTGAATCTATTTCCCATAATACATAAGAGTGACATTATACTTCCTTTTAAATTCGTTCCATTATATATGATACATCAATGCCCTTTAAAAGAAAAGATTTAAAATTAAAGTCATTACATGATTGGCTCTTTAAAGCATCATAAGCTTGATGTTATTATCGTAACATTATCATGCAAATGTAGCGGTTTGATGTTATTATCTCCAAACTTATTTGTGTCTATATTCAAGTTAGCTTATAAAACTTATTTACAAGTTTATGAGCATAGGAATTAAGTTCAAGTGAACTGATATTATTACAACATTTATAAAAAACATTGATTTTATTGAAAATATCAAAATATTATAAAATTCATTAAAATCAAAGTTTTATGTCTTTTATAGACTTGACACTTTTGAATTGATGATGTCACCTTATTTTAGTTCTTTTATATTTAATTTTATAAACGTGGTTGAATAATAATTCAAAAGGTTTATTCCCATAGAAATTCATTATTATTTATCCCTTAAAATATTGTGAAGGAAAAATTTAAAATAAATAAAGTTTACAAAAGTGTATAATTAGTCTTCAATGAAAATATAAAAATTTTGGTAAATTTTAAAATTTCAAATGTCAAAATTTTAGGATTTTCACATCTTATCTAATTATTTCTTATGTGAAATATTTGTTAATTATTAGAAATAAATAAATAAAATATTTATGGAATATGATAGTCATTAAGCAAGTTTTCAGAGATTAAAGCGTATGCAATCAAATAGGCTTGGATAAGAGTTTGATCATCAAGAAATCCTAAATGGCCGATATGAAATATATCGATGAAATCACCAAAACCTCATCAAGCCAAAGAACAACAATGCAAAGAATGAATGACCAAGGAAAGCGAGCCATGAAACCAATTATCAAATCAAAAGAGAGAAAACGAAGGAAAACCAAAAGCAAGTATCTAAAAAAAATATACATGGGGGCCCCCTAATTTTGGAAAATCAAGGGGAGTTGTTGGGGTGCCAACAAATGGTGACATGCTAGGCGAACCAGTTATCTTTGAAGATTAAAGATATAGGAAAACAAAATCAATATTTTCTCAAAATATCAAACTTCACACCACATGACTTTATCCTGTCACTAGCCTATATAGTAAAGTTTGAACTTTAATACTGTCATAATCAAATGAATTATCCCAACTATTATTCAGAAACTTCATAAAGATGAATGACTTTGAAATATATGCATAGCAAATAAACCTAATCAAGAATGTTTTCTCAACAACTAAAGATAATTGAATAACACCAGCATAAAGATGTGACCTCCATAAAGTTAAGAAGATATCTACGTAAGTTCCCCATCCATTAGATATAAATAACTGAAAGATAAAACTCATTTTTTTTTTGGTAACAAATTAATTATCACTTTGATTTAAGACTATTATCTTGGCTTGGTAACCAGATATTGATAGCAGCATTCATGAGAACTGCCGGAGATAAACAATCTAGCTCGTGATGAGACATCTTGTCTCTTGATCTTATAACCAAGAGCCATCACCCTGGTGATCAGAAATGATGTTATCCCCCACAAGGCTGATGATCATGATTAGGTCGGCTCGTGATGAGACCTCCTATTCTTCAATGAAAGTTATTTTTAAATTAGATTTATAAAATTTGTCTAACAGATGGGAAACAAATACAGATAATACTCCTATAATAACATGGAAGGCCTAAAGATTTCTAATGTCATTGATTCATAAAGATTCTAAGAGAAACGTTTCCCAATAGGTTAACTTGCCTAGCTAATGATATCATTCTCAAAATAAAGTCTAAGAATAATAATTGTGAGTTCAACTGACTGATTTGGCTAAATTCATAAGAAATCTTTCAAGGCTAGGAGTGATTTAGTCACAGTAAGAACATTTGATATGGCAAGAAACTCCTTATAATGGTTTCTTTTAAAGATATTGGTTTGATTAATAGAGAAAAATATGAACACTAAGCAGTGTGTCATTATGGTATTATTTATCTACAATGCTCCCTTACTAAAAGTAAAGAGGGAAAACAAAAAGCTGAAAAATATCAAATTCACTATTGAAACTAATTAACTAAACAAACTTGAAAATTAAAAATGCAAAAACTCACTAATTGAAACAAAACATCCAAAAACTTATATATAAGATAGAACCTGATCAAATTCAAATTTCAACCAAAATGTATGTATTAAAATCCAAAAAGAAAAATTTATCGAAACTTTAATTGAGAGTTGAAGAAGGTAAATAAGCTCAGAAATCAAATTTCAAGATACGATTACTCACTATGTGATGAGCTATACAAAATAACGTAAAAATCACAAAATTATGACATGCGTAAGAAATAATGTCAAATCTCCTAATATTAAAATTGACCAGAATAAAGATTTAAAGTTTAAATAAAAGATCAATATAATATAAATAGAAAATAGGAGAGACAAATATAATACACATGTCAAAACATGGTGATTTTCACAAAAAGCATCATAAGCTTGTTATTGATGTAAGTTTCGAAAATATTATAGAATCATTCAATTATTAAAATAATTTTTCATTCTTTAGGATTCATTTAATTAATCGATGAGAAGATTGAATAAGTCAAATCCCTTTATTCATCGTTATTTACAAAAGGAAAAATGAAAAGTTTAAGTTGTATAGTTTTGTGAGAATAATTACAAGATGAGTGAGTTGTGTTCAGAAGAATGCAAAATTATGTATGACTAAAATATCTTACTATTAGTTTTATGTAAAAATTTCGTCATTATTTATTTATTCATAGTAAGAGAAAAATAATCAAAAAGAGACAAAAGGATAATGAGTACTTCCCTAAATGACGATTTGTTTTCATCTTGAAATTTACACATCCTTTATTAACTGCACATTTATTGAAAAATGAAGCAAAATAAGAAAAACAAACTTAAACTAAATCTAGAATTACTTCTAAACTGAATATGTACATATGTATAATCAAATATACAACATGAACTAAGTAAAGTGAAATAACCAGTGAAACAACGAAACATTTCTAATCCTACAAGAATAATATGTTCTTCTAATAATAACCAGAAATAATATAAAAGAAAACTAAAACAAAATCTATCGTCCTTACTATTTGAAATTCTATTTACATGTAATGTTAAGACATGTTTACCAGTTTCTGAAAAGATTTTGAGATAAGAATTTTCTAGCCACTTTGCAATTTTGTCATGAAACTTAGAATGCAAAATATGAAATCCATACATGGCAAACCTATCTTAGGAGAATCAAATGGACAAATCAAATTGTTAGCATTAGTCACACTAACATCTGAAAGAATTGGTTTCAAATACAGAATAGGATCATGAAATGATGTAATAGGTGAATGAATAGGTAGTGGCCTAATATAGAAAGAAGTAATCTTGTTAATAGGGTCTATTGCTAAAGATGAATCAATTGAAGAAGATGCAAGGTTTTGGTAATCACAAGTTATAGAAAACTCTACAACAAAGATTTTATTTTCAAGAATAAAATTAGATCTCCCATATAAATGATTTTGATGAGAACAAATATTTTTAGTTTCAATAAAAGTTGATTTGTTGATCTCATGAAAAATTGGTTGACTATAATTATCCTGCAATAGATCCTTGTTCTTTTTAAAAGATTGTATCGAATGATGATCTAATAATAAAATATGTCTCAATTTCTCATATTCATGTTTAATAAGAGAATCATCACTATTAGATATCTCATAGAAATGCAATTTTGATGCCACATAGTTGGATATTTCGAATGGACTATAATGCATATCAAAATCAAAAAATAAATCAGGATAAATAAAATAGTAAGAATTAGAAGTGAGGAAATTAAAAGAATCTCTCAACTTAGAAAGATCATTAATATTTAAATTTCCAAAAATATTTCTCTCTTATTACCTGATTATTTTGAATAAAATTTGGTGATGTACCTTTCAGCATTTCATATGAAATTGATTTGAGATCAAGATCAATTGATAATCTTTTATGTGAATCAAAACTTTTATTAACATTTTCTTGAAAAATATTAATCTCTTTTCTCTGACAACATTTAGTCGAGTGATTAAGATTCATGTCTTCTTCTTCGACTTTTTCCATTGAATTGTCAAAACATATAAAATTATAATTAACATATTTGTGTTCATTGATAATTGAATCGAAAGAAGAATTAGTACAGAAATCAGAAAATGATGAACATATAGTTTGATTTATAATTAATTCATCTTGATCTATTTTCGTAATAATAGAATCTAAATCTTGTTGTTCATTAAGACAATCAACTTCCCTATTTGTATGAATAAATTTATCATCATTATGTTCTTCCCCATTTGATTCATTAATGTTTATAGGTTCAAGATTTTGGATAAAAGAATTATGGCTTTCTCCTTCGAGAGGAGAATAATGATCAGAAGAAGTTGGTACCTCTTCTACTTCGATCTTCTCACCTAGAGGTTGGGTAGAACTTATAAAAGTATCTGAATCAATAATAGAGGAGGAAGTTTCTAGGAAGATTAGTGAATTATCATCCTTTTGACAAACGTGTTGATTTTGTTGAATAAGAGGAACTTGAGAGTTGAAAACAATATTTAAAAGATCAGATTCAGAAGGTAAATCAGTAATATGAAATTTTCAAAGAATATGAGAAAGCCTTACTTAAAATTCTTCTCAAGACTCACCTTTCTTCCTCCGAATAGCGTGCAATTCATTGCAAAGTTTATTAGAATTATAATCCTTGAATGTGTTTAAAAATTCATATGCGAATTGAAACCACGTAAAAAAGAAATTAGGTGGAAAAGTTTCCAACCAACATTTGATTTGTCCTTTGAGAGTAAGGGAAAATAACCTACAAGTAGCATTAAGATCAACAATATTATGTTTGTTACATTTACATAAAAACTTCCCAAGGTGTTCTCTTGCATATATATCGCCTTCGCCATCAAATTCAAGTTTGACAAGAGGTTGATTGTCTTATTGGGAATATTAACCAATGTAAAATTAAAAACGGATTCCCAAACGGGAATTTGGGCATGAGCCATGAAAGATAAACAATCAAGATTAATTGACTCTTCAAATGGCTAGCTTGTAGTCTAACCAACCCTTAAGCATATATGTGACGACTAAGAGCATAAAATAATAATACTGAAAAAAAAGAGCTGGAGGAAAAATGGTTATCAAGATAATTGCAAAAATAAAAATAACCACTTGTTTTACCTCATCCCTCCTTCTAGCGTCATTTGTTGGCCGGATTTTCTAACCTAGCCAACTAAGGAGAAATAGTCCACACAAAGCGCTTAAAACAGCCCTCGGTGTGTTTGGAATGACCAAATCTTGCGGCAATAAAAGGCCCCGCTGCCTTTGTATATTTGCTCTCAAGAAGAGAGTCTTACTACTTGAACTTAAAAAAAATGTCCTAAACTAATTAACAGATTCAAAGGGTAAACTAAATCTAATCTATGTTTTGCTCTCTTAAGGAGAGTCTCATTGTTATTGATATGAGTTCTTGAAAACTGAAATTAAAACCTTGATGATGTAATATAACTAATATAAAATGCATAACTGATCTAAGATGCAAATTTTAAAAGCTAGAAATACACACAAATTATAGCAGCTACTAAAATTGCACTAATTTTATAGCTGCTAACCTATAGCCTTCCGGTCACAAAATAAAATAAAATCTAATTTGAAAACTAACTTTAATTAACCTATTTTCTAATCTATCCTAGCTATCCTACATAGGAGCATTATTAATTTATATAACTTTGGCGTATGAGAAGTATGATTTGATTACATTATATTAAAATATAATGTAATTCTTTAAGCCATCAACCTTTCAAAAAACCAAGTAATTAACAAAGTAACTACTAATCTATTTCAAATCGCTCATTACATCAGACTTGAGACTGTTCTAGATAATCAAATACAATGAAACTAGATACTCTAGACAGATAAACATAAATTTTTTAAGTGCCAGAATGAAAAATAGAAACTGTATTTGAATTTTATTCAAATGAGTGAGGAAGAACAATAAAATGCAATCTTACTGAAACAATTTGAATAAGTCTTGGAACAATACTGATAGCGATCCCTGGTTATAAAACTCTCTGAATGAAAATTAAATATCTCCTTACATGTCCAGAAATCACTTATGGCAGAATCTCTCTCTCCCTACTCTCACAAACACATGGAACAAAGAGAAGAACAGAGCACAGAAAGATAACTTTTTGTCAGCCCTGTCGAGAGCTTTCCCGCCTCCATTGTAGTCGAATTGTGTTCTCTTTATATATACTTCTGAAGATTGATGACCTTTCCCTGATCAAGTGGTAGCGAGCTTCTTCCTTCCTTATCCGTTGAATCATCCAATTCAGTTATGGTGACACGGTGTCAAAATTTTTCTATTTGAATGACTCCTCATTCTTTGGTACCAGAAATGTATTGTTACGGTTCTATCATGCAACAACACTGTGCTATTGAGGTAATATGGCTGATCTTCTACTAACAAAAGAATAACCTTCAGGTTGAATCTGCATATTTAACAAGAAATAAGAGAATTACCATAAAAAAAAGTAAAAGGAAATGACAAAAAAGAAACTTCCCTTGCCCTTTATCGTTTTACTGCGCTTGCTATCATTCTGTTGTATCTCCATGGTTTTCACCTTTCATACTACTCTATCATGACCTCGTATTCTGGACATTTTGATGTCTTTGGTAACTCGTAACATCCCTTTTGCAAATCTGGAGTAAATATTTCGGTGGAATCCACTGAAAAATTCACCTACTTTTGATCTGGCAAGAGGATAATCTTCCACAGCCATCCGCGGGTTGGCTGAGCTTATTTCTCTGAATTCTGGTGAACAATTTTAGCGATTTTCCGATTTAGACAATCTAGAAACAAACTCCGTGAATCTTGTCCTTAAAATCGTAACCACTTCATGGCACATCTTCCTGAAATATTTTATCGACACGCTGTAGGTCTTTCTTAACTGATGAGAATGATTAGGACTCATGCTAGTACCTTGAATTATGATTTGGTAGATGTGGTGGCGATTTTCCCCATTAATTTTAGGGATGGTGCGTAAGCTTCATAAAGAACTTTTCAACCGTCTACTTTCAAAATTCCTATTTTATCGAGATCTTTAAGTTACGACGATCTAAAACCTTGTAAGCTCGGGTACCACCATCCTGTCAAATGCAGGACTGGATATTTTTAATGACAAGCTGATTTTATTTAATCACTATTCAATTTACCAAAAGTCTCGGTGTTATTTGTTGACCAGCTGCCACCGCGAATCCTCTGCTTAATTTAAGCATGGCATGAAAAGGATCTTCATTATGGAATAATTGTTGATAAAATGCTTTAGCGAAGCGATGGACTAATGGTCTCATGTGGCTATGATCTCTTTTAAATTTTAACTCTGCACAAAATTAAAACTTATCATTTGAAAACCAACAATAATGATTAGAATGATTACTCTTGGTAATTACATTATCAGTCACGTTAATTTGGTGAATCTATTTCCCATAATACATAAGAGTGACATTATACTTCCTTTTAAATTCGTTCCATTATATATGATACATCAATGCCCTTTAAAAGAAAAGATTTAAAATTAAAGTCATTACATGATTGGCTCTTTAAAGCATCATAAGCTTGATGTTATTATCGTAACATTATCATGCAAATGTAGCGGTTTGATGTTATTATCTCCAAACTTATTTGTGTCTATATTCAAGTTAGCTTATAAAACTTATTTACAAGTTTATGAGCATAGGAATTAAGTTCAAGTGCACTGATATTATTACAACATTTATAAAAAACATTGATTTTATTGAAAATATCAAAATATTATAAAATTCATTAAAATCAAAGTTTTATGTCTTTTATAGACTTGACACTTTTGAATTGATGATGTCACCTTATTTTAGTTCTTTTATATGTAGTTTTATAAACGTGGTTGAATAATAATTCATAAGGCTTATTCCCATAGAAATTCATTATTATTTATCCCTTAAAATATTGTGAAGGAAAAATTGAAAATAAATAAACTTTACAAAAGTGTATAATTAGTCTTCAATGAAAATATAAAAATTTTGGTAAATTTTAAAATTTCAAATGTCAAAATTTTAGGATTTTCATATCTTATCTAACTATTTCTTATGTGAAATATTTGTTAATTATTAGAAATAAATAAATAAAAGATTTATGGAATATGATAGTCATTAAGCAAGTTTTCAGAGATTAAAGCGTATGCAATCAAATAGGCTTGGATAAGAGTTTGATCATCAAGAAATCCTAAATGATCAATACGAAATAGATCGATGAAATCACCAAAACCTCATCAAGCCAAAGAATAACAATGCAAAGAATGAATGACCAAGGAAAGAGAGCCATGAAACCACTTATATTAGAGGAAATTTCAACTCAAAATGGGCCTCCTAAAATGAACTAATAAAATAATAGTTAAAATAATAAAATAATATTTATTAATTTTGGAGGAAGAAAAGAAAAAACTATTTTTTTGTTTGTATTTTTGACAATATCTCCCTATGTTTTTACTCAAATTTCGATCGGGAGAGCTCGTTGGATGCGGAATTAAATTCCGCATCCCACGAGTACCCACTTGGCATACTTTTGACGGACCCCGCTACCCCAAAAACAAGAAATACCTGAAAAAATGGAATGATGACATCATCATCCCATTTTTTCAGGTATTTCTTGTTTTTTGGGTAGCGGGGTCCGTCAAAAGTATGCCAAGTGGGTACTCGTTGGATGCGGAATTTAATTCCGCATCCAACGATCTCTCCCGATCGAAATTTGAGTAAAAACACAGGGAGATATGTCAAAAATACAAACAAAAAAGTAGTTTTTTTATGATACCTATCCCCAAATTTATATTAAAAAAAGTTTTTAAGACCTATACGGTATTTCAAATTTAAATCAATTTCATTGGCTAACACATGATGACATGGAATTTGAATAAAAGTTAAAAGGCCCATTTTGAGTTGAAATTTCCTCTAATGCAAATCAAAAGAGAGAAAACGAAGGAAAACCAAAAGCAAGTATCTAAAAAAAATTTACATGGGGGCCCCCTGATTTTGGAAAATCAAGGGGAGTTGTTGGGGTGCCAACAAAGGGAAACCTACTAGGCAAACGAGTTATCTCTGAAGATTAAAGATATAGGAAAACAAAATCAATATTTTCTCAAAATATCAAACTTCACACCACATGACTTTATCCTGTCACTAGCCTATATAGTAAAGTTTGAACTTTAATACTGTCATAATCAAATGAATTATCCCAACTATTATTCAGAAACTTCATAAAGATGAATGACTTTGAAATATATGCATAGCAAATAAACCTAATTAATAATGTTTTCTCAACAGCTAAAGATAATCGAATAACACCAGCATAAAGATATGACCTCCATACCTTAAGAAGATATCTACATAAGTTCCCCATCCATTAGATATAAATAATTGAAAGATAATTTTTTTTTTTTTTGGCAACAAATTAATTATAACTTTGATTTAAGACTACTATCCTGGCTTGGTAACCAGATATTGATAGCATCATTCACAAGAACTGCCCAAGATAAACAAGCCAGCTCATGATGAGACCTCTTGTCTCTTAATCTTATGACCAAGAGCCATCACCCTTGTGATCAGAAATGATGTTATCCCTGACAGGGCTGATGATCATGATTAGGTTAACTCGTGATGAGACCTCCTATTCTTCAAACAAAGTTTTTTTACATTATATTTATAAAATTTGTCTAACGGATGGGAAACAAATATAGATAATACTCCTATAATAACATGGAAGGCCTAAAGATGGCTAATGTCATTGATTCATAAAGATTCTGAGAGAAAATTTTCCTGGCAGGTTAACTTGCCTAGCTAATGATATCATTCTCAAAATAAAGTCTAAGAATAATAACCATGAGTTCAACTGACTAATTTGGTTAATTTCATAAGAAATCTTTCAAGGATAGGAGTGATTCAGTCACAATAAGAACATTTGATATGGCAATAAACTCCTTATAATGGTTTCTTTTAAAGATATCAGTTTGATTAATAGAGAAACATATGAACACCAAGCGGTGTGTCATTATGGTATTATTTATCTACAATGCTCCCTTACTAAAAGTAAAGAGGGAAAACAAAAAGCTGAAAAATATCAAAATCACTACTGAAACTAATTAACTAAACAAACTTGAAAATTAAAAATGCAAAAACTCACTAATTGAAACAAAACATCCAAAAACTTATATATAAGATAGAACCTGATCAAATCCAAATTTCATCCAAAATGTATGTATTAAAATCCAAAAGGAAAAATTTATTGAAACTTTAATTGAGAGTCGAAGAAGGTAAATAATCTCAGAAATCAAATTTCAAGATATGATTACTCGCTATGTGCTGAGCTATACAAAATAACGTAAAAATCACAAAATTATGACACACGTAAGAAATAATGTCAAATCTCCTAATATTAAAATTGACCATAATAAAGATTTAAACTTTAAATAAAAGATCAATATAACATAAACAGAAAATAGAAGAGACAAACATAATACACATGTCAAAACATGGTGATTTTCACAAAAAGCATCATAAGCTTGTTATTGATGTAAAGTTTCGAAAATATTACAGAATCATTCAATTGTTAAAATAATTTTTCATTATTTAGGATTCATTTAATTAATCGATGAGAAGATTGAATAAGTCAAATCCCTTTATTCATCATTATTTACAAAAGGAAAAATGAAAGCCTAAGTTGTACAATTTTGTGAGAATAATTACAAGATGAGTGAGTTGTGTTCATAAGAATGCAAAATTATGTATGACTAAAATCTCTTACTATTCGTTTTATGTAAACATTTCATCATTATTTATTTATTCATAGTAAGAGAAAAATAAGCAAAAAGAGATAAAAGGATAATGAGTACTTCCCTAAATGACGGTTCGTTTTCATCTTGAAATTTACACATCCTTTATTAACTGCACATTTATTGAAAAATGAAGCAAAATAAGAAAAACAAACTCAAACTAAATCTAGAATTACTTCTAAACTGAATATGTACATATGTATAATCAAATTTACAACATGAACTAACTAAAGTGAAATAACCAGTGAAACCAACGAAACATTTCTAATCCTACAAGAATAATATGTTCTTCTAATAATAACCAGAAATAATATAAAAGAAAACTAAAACAAAATCTATCATCCTTACTATTTGAAATTCTATTTACGTGTAATGATAAGACATGTTTACCAAATTTTGAAAAACTTTTGAGATAAGAATTTTCTAGCCACTCTGCAATTTTGTCATGAAACTTAGAATGCAAAGTATGATCTAAAAATATGAAATCCATACGTGGCAAACCTATCTTAGGAGAATCAAATGGACAAATCAAATTGTTAACATTAGTCACACTAACATCTGAAAGAATTGGTTTCAAATACAGAATAGGATCATGAAATGATGTAATAGGTGAATGAACAGGTAGTGGCCTAATATAGAAAGAAGTAATCTTGTTAATATGGTCTATTGCTAAAGATGAATCAATTGAAGAAGATGAAAGGTTTTGGTGATCACAAGTTATAGAAAACTCTACAACAAAGATTTTATTTTCACCAATAAAATTAGATCTCCCATATAAATGATTTTGATGAGAACAAAGATTTTTAGTTTCAATAAAAGTTGATGTGTTGATGTCATCAAAATTTGGTTGACTATAATTATCTTGCAATAGATCCTCGTTCTTTTTAAAACATTGTATCGGATGATGATCTAATGATAAAATATGTCTCAATTTCTCATATTCATGTTTAATAAGAGAATCGCCACTATTAGATATCTCATAGAAATGTAATTTTGATGCCAAATAGTTAGATATTTCGAATGGAATATAATGCATATCAAAATAAAAATAAAAAATCATGATAAATAAAATAGTAAGAATTAGAAGTGAGGAAATTAAAAGAATCTCTCAACTTAGAAAGATCATTAATATTTAAATTTCCAAAATATTTCTCTCTTATTACCTAATTATTTTGAATAAAATTTGGTGATGTACCTTTCAGCATTTCATATGAAATTGATTTGAGATCAAGATCAATTGATAATATTTTATGTGAATCAAAACTTTTATTAACATTCTCTTGAAAAAGATTAATCTCTTTTCTCGGACAACATTTAGTCGAGTGATTAAGATTCATGTCTTCTTCTTCAACTTTTTCTATTGAATTATCAAAACATATAAAATTATAATTAATATATTCGTGTTCATTGATAATTGAATTGAAATAAGAATTAGTACAAAAAACAGAAAATGATGAACATATAGTTTGATTTATAATTAATTCATCTTGATCTATTTTCGTAATAATAGAATCTAAATCTTGTTGTTTGTTAAGACAATCAACTTCCCTATCTGTACGAATAAATTTATCATGAATATGTTCTTCCCCATTTGATTCATTAATGTTTATAGGTTCAATATTTTGGATAAAAGAATTATGACTTTCTCCTTCGAGAGGAGAATAATGATCAGAAGAAGTTGGTACCTCTTCTACTTCGATCTTCTCACCTAGAGGTTGGGTAGAACTTATAAAAGTATCTGAATCAATAATAGAGGAGGAAGTTTCTAGGAAGATTAGTGAATTATCATTCTTTTGAAAAACGTGTTGATTTTGTTGAATAAGAGGAACTTGAGAGTTGAAAACAATATTTAAAAGATCAGATTCAGAAGGTAAATCAGTAATATGAAATTTCCAAAGAATATGAGAAAGCCTTACTGAAAAGTCTTCTGAAGACTCACCTTTCTTCCTCCGAATAGCCTGCAATTCACTGCAAAGTTTATTAGAATTATAATCCTTGAATGTGTTTAAAAATTCATGTGCAAATTGAAACCATGTAAAAAAGAAATTAGGTGGAAACGTTTCCAACCAACATTTGATTCGTCCTTTGAGAGTAAGGGCAAATAACCTGCAAGTAGCATTAAGATCAACAATCTTATGTTTGTTACATCTACATAAAAACTTCCCAAGGTGTTCTCTTGCATATATATCGCCTTCGCCATCAAATTCAAGTTTTGACAAGAGGTTGATTGTCTTATTGGGAATATTAACCAATGTAAAATAAAAAATGGATTCCCAAACAGGAATTTGGGCATGAGCCATGAATGATAAATAATCAAGATTAATTGACTCTTCAAATGGATAGCTTGTAGTCTAACCAACCCTTAAGCATATATGTGACGACTAAGAGCATAAAATTAAAAAATTAAAAAACAAGAGCTGGAGGGAAAATGGTTATCAAGATAATTGCAAAAATAAAAATAACCACTTGTTTTACCTTGGCCCTCACTCTAGCGCCATTTGTTGGCTGGGTTTTCTAACCTGGCCAACTAAGGAGAAATAGTCCAGACAAAGTGCTTGAAACAACCCTCGGTGTGTTTGGAATGACTAAATCTTGTGGGAATAAAAGGCCCCGCTGCCTTTGTATATTTGCTATCAAGAAGAGAGTCTTACTACTTGAACTTCAAAAAAAATGTCCTAAACTAATTAACAGATTCAAAGGGTAAACTAAATCTAATCTATGTTTTGCTCTCCTAAGGAGAGTCTCGTTGTTATTGATATGAGTTCTTGAAAACTGAAATTAAAACCTTGAATTCATAAAATTGCTAAAACAGAATGCTGAAACAAATGTATTGAACTAGAACATGCACTCATGAACATTTATCATGCACATATGTAATTGTTTATCATACACAGCTACAATTATTTATCAGGCACAGCGGAATCAACATACATTTATACAAGCATTCATTCAACATGTCCATCATAATCATTAACAGTAAATATAGTTGCGGAAGTAGAAATGGGAAAGATCACTTATCTTAGGAAGAACTCGATCCGCAACCAGCTACGTCGCTACAACGTTCCACCCAACCATAGGCCAGCGTGCTCCTTAATCTCTCAGCAGCACTGCCACCCCCGAGCTGGGCATGATTCTCCAAGGAATAAGGGAACAAGCAGGCTTACACATAGCCAAGGATACACAAAACACAGCCAAGCTAACACAGTTGGGTTTATCAGGCCATCAACCAGACAGCCAAGCCAACATGGTTAGGTTTATCAGGCCATCAGGGAGTTGGGAAAAGGATAAATGCTAAGCTGGTGATCCCATTATAGAGCCAAGAACACCTACACCAGAACTAGCCTGGCTTCTAAGACACCCACACACACCCAACACAAGGAATCGGTCCCTTCGATGCTACACAGTCCCTCGGGCCATGCATTCCCTTCAAGTGCTATTCAGGGGTTGTGGAGAAGAAAGCCATCCCTCTAGCTCTGTCTGTGTGGTTTCTAGCCACCAGGTTTATCAAGCAAACCAAGCCTCCATCCCTGCTCCCAACACAGTCCGAAGACCAAGCATTGCACATATGCAATTAATCAACTATTACAGCTTAACAGGGAAAAACGATTCCCAAGCGAATTCGATTAGCCCCAAACCTAACAGCAATAACAATCACCACATAAGGAAGACATCAGTCTGTCCTGGATAATTAAGAAAATGGAAAAGACTTACACAGTCCCTCACTATGGAAGAAACTACATACTCTCAGCCTGTGCGTGAGAGAAAATCACACCCGGCCCCAAAACACAAAGGAGAAACATATGCACATCCACAAATCGGTAACGGAGACCCCAGCAACACAGAAAGTAGCAAAAAACGTGAATGGTCCCTTCACAACAAATCGTGGATGAAGGAGCACAGCTCCCAGCTCGCTGATTGAGCCAAAACCAGGACAAATCCTGTGCATGCAAATAACAAACAACAATGGTCCCTGCGTGAGGAGGAACAGCTCTGCTTATGTACGCGGATGGACAGACAACTGGAAGTGCATGAGAGTGAACAAGACTTTTGCTCCTGTGTGAGGATGAAAAACAATGGAGGATGCAGATCGGAAGTGCGTGAGAGCTTCAGCACTATCGTGGAGAGAGTAGTGTTCCTGCGTGAGAGCTTCAGCACTATCATGGAGAGAGTAGTGTGCCTGTGTGCGTGTGGGCAAGGACTGACAGTCCTCCCACACCCACTCCCAAAACAATAACTGCCTCAACTAATAGCATCAGTTATTAATGGAGGTGGTTGGGTTAGACAAGGTGGTGACACATGGGTTTTTCCCTCATGGCCAAGGTTTGACAATTTCCCCACCATTATCCTTGTGAAAATCATGTCCCTTCTCAATTCAGTTGCCACGATCGTAGCTGGTCGGGTTCATTTTAATTAAGGATGCATATTTACATGATGATACACTTAATATATGCCGCATGCCCCAATATACCATCAGTGACAATTTAAATCCAAAACATAGCATAACCGATCAGTGGTGGGGCCTTGGCCTTTAGCTCCTCACCATGATTCATTTACAATATATACATCATGTACATTTAATGCAATGGGGTCAAAACCGAGGTGTTACATTCCCCTCCCCCTTCAATAGCACTGTCCTCAGTGCTTTACAAAATTGAACAAAAATGCTACACTGGTATCGCCTCAATGTTCCACAAAATTGAACAAAAATTGATGTGCCAATCGCATGGCATCCTCCAGCTCCCATGTAGCCTCTTCAGGTCTGTAGTGCTCCCATTGCACCTTTACCTAACCTATGGCTCGGTTTCGGAGCATTGTGACCTTCCTGTCGAGGATGCGCATTGGCTCGATTCGGAACTCTCCCTCGGGTTCCACCTGAATCACACCCCAATTTATCACATGGTTAGGATCATGTACATATCTCTTAAACAAAGAAACATGAAAAACATTATGAGCTCTAGTGCTAGCAGGAAATGCAAGTCTATATGCAACTGGCCCTATTCTTTCAAGCACTTCAAACGGCCCACAGTATCTTGGTGACAACTTGGCATAACTTCCAAGCTTCAAGGAACTCTCCTTGCCCTCACTCCGAGGTAAACATGATCCCCAACACTGAACTCCCTGTTCACCCTATGCTTATCTGCATAGCTTTTCTGGCTGTCCTGTGTTGCTTTCATATTTTGCCTGATCTTTACAACCTCTTGCTCCATTTCCTTGAGCAATTCTAGTCCAAGTACAATCCTGTTCATTGGATTATCCCAAGTCACTGGTGTCCTACACCTTCTTCCATACAAAGCTTCATATGGACTCATCCCCAAGGATGCCTGCTATCCATTGTTGTAAGCAAACTCTACCAAGTGTAAGTAATCTTCCCACTTGGTTGGTTTGTCCATTACATACATGCGAAGCATGTCTTCAAGCACCTGATTAACTCTTTCTGTCTGACCATCTATCTGAGGATGGTATGCAGTGTTGAAGTTTAGCTTTGTACCCAAATCTGCAAACAACACCTTCCAAAAGTTGGAAGTGAACTTGACATCTCTGTCAGAGACTATTGCCTTCGGCAATCCATGCAATTTGAATATCTCCTTCATGAAGATCTTTGCGATGTCATCAGTCTGATGTGTAGACTTGACCGGTATAAAATGTGCTGCCTTAGTCAACTTGTCCACCACAACCATTATAGAGTCATGTTGTCTCCAAGTCATTGGCAATCCTGTAATAAAATCCATGGAAATAACTTCCCATTTCCATTCTGGAATTGGCAAAGGCTGCAACAAACCTGCTGGATGTTGATGCTCGACCTTTACCTGTTGACATTTCATACACCTTGAAATGTATTCAGCCATGTCCTTTTTCATTCCTGGCCAAAAGTACTACTTTCTAGCTATAGCAATTGTCTTCTGATATCCTGGGTGACCAGAATATGGAGCTTGATGGATTTCATCCATAACAACTCTCCTCAAATCTGCTACATCTGGAATATAAATTCTACCTTTATAAGTAAGAATTCCGTCTTCTTCAAATTTATATTCCTCATATCTCTTCTCAAGACTTTGCTGCTGCAATTTGTCTTTTACCTGCTCATACAACTCATCTCTAGCAACATGATTAACAATTTGCTGCCTCAAATCCATTTGGAAAATACTAAGAGATGCCACATGCATTTCCTGCACCTTCTTGCTAAGTGCATCAACTACCTTGTTCTCTTTTCCCTTTATGTGCTTGATTTCAAAATCAAATTCACACAAAAACTCCAGCCATCCGAGCTTGCCTAGCATTCAGAGTGGGCTGATCAAACAAATACTTCAGACCACAATGGTCTGTCCTGAGCTCAAATCTCCTACCCATCAAGTAATGTCTCCACATCTTGAGAGCATGTACTATGGCTGCAAGCTCTAGATCATGAGTGGCATAATTCTTCTCATGTTCCTTCATCTTTCTTGACTCATAACATATCACGTGGTTGTCTTGCATAAGGACTCCTCCAAGCCCTTGTCCGCATGCATTGGTACATACCACAAAATATTTCTCTGGATATGCAACTTTCAGTACTGGTGCACTAGTGAGAAGATCCTTCAATCTCTGGAAACTTTCTTCACACCTCGATGTCCATTCGAACTCCATCCCCTTCTTTTGCAAAGAAGTGATAGCATGTGCAACTTTGGAGAATCCCTCAATGAATCTTCGGTAATATCTTGCAAGTCCCATGAAAGATCTTACATCTGTCACATTTCTTGGAGTAGGCCAATTCATAATGGCTTCGATCTTCTCAGGGTCCACAGATATACCCTCCTCTAAGATAATGTGACCCAAATACTGAATTCTATCTCTATAGAAGTCACACTTGCTCAGTTTTGCATACAACTGATGCTCCCTAAGCAAATTCAATGTCAATCTCAAATGCTCTTCATGCTCTTCCTCATTCTTAGAATAAACAAGAATGTCATCAAGGAAAACAAGAACAAACTTGTCCAAATACCTGCTGAAGACACTATTCATAAGGCACATAAATGTAGCTGGTGCATTTGTGAGACCAAATGGTACCACTACAAACTCATAATGCCCATACCTTGCCCTGAAGGCTGTCTTATGAATGTCTTCATCCTTGATTCTCACCTGATGATAACCAGACCTCAAGTCAATCTTGGAAAATACCTTTGCTCCTCTCATTTGATCAAAGAGGTCATCAATCCTAGGCAAAGGATATTTATTCTTCATAGTAACCTTGTTCAACTATCTATAATCGATACATAACCTGAGTGTACCATCTTTCTTCTTTACAAATAGAACCGGTGCTCCCCAAGGAGATACACTCGGCCGAATATACTTCTTTTCCAACAACTCTTGCAGTTGCATTTTCAATTCTAGCATCTCTGGTGTACTCATCCTGTAGGGTTCCTTGGACACTGGTGCTGCTCCTAGAACAAGTTCAATTGTGAAATCAATGTCCCTCTTTGGAGGAAGCCCTGGGATATCATCAGGAAACACATCCCTGAATTCCTGTAACACCTGATAGTCCTCCACCCTAGGAGTTTTATCTCCCGTTTCCTCCAAAATATGAGCTGCATACAACTAGAAACCCTTCCTACAGAACTTCTTTAATTGCATAGCTGAAACCTGCTGTACTGAAATCACCCTTGGAATACCTTTCACAACTACTAGGTTTCCTTCTTCATTCATGCATTCAAAAGTCTTATTGTAACAATCAAGCTTCACTCTGTGAGCTTCCAACCAATCCATTCCAATGAGAACATCATAGGAACCAAGCGGTAGAACATTCAGATCTACACAGGTGACCAATCCATTCATGACAAATGGACATTTCTCTACCACTTCACTGATCTTTCTCTTAGTTCCAGTGGCTAGTTGAACTAACCAAGACTTCCTATGCTTTACTTTCTTAAAAGCACAAATATCCACTACTCTAGGAGTAATGTAACTGTGCGTAGAACTAGGGTCAACCAAAATAGAAATAGATTGCTCAACAATCTTACCTGCTACCTCAACCACAGCTGACTGGTGATCTGCTTGACGGTCCTCCAGTGCTGCATAGATCCTAGGAACTGCCCTTGCTACTTGACCCACTGTTTCTGCTCCTTGAACGTTATAAGCTGGCCTTGCACTCTCTTTCTCAAGTGGACAATTCCTGCGCATGTGGGGTCCTCCACATTTCCAACATTGGAGTGGACCTTTATTCTGTTGTGGATCCTTAGGCTTTTCTTCGGTCACTCCAACTGGCTTACTCGCAGCTTGAGACAACTGCTTCTGTTGATTCCTAAAGTTAGAAGGTTTGAAACCTTTCTTTCTTTGGTCAAACTTCTCATTCTTCTTGTCCTTCCATGCCTTATGGTAATCCGGCTTACCTTTGCTTTGCTCATGGTAATACTTAGCCTTCCTTATTGCTTCTTCAAGAGTTCTAAGTTCATAAAACTCGATTCTATCTTTGTAAGACTGAGGTAATCCACTCAGAAAACACTGGACCTTCACTTTTTCATCTCTGATGTACCGGATGTACCTCAACAGCTCTAAAAACTTATTTGCATATTCTTCCATGGTTTGCTGTCCCAATCTCATCTCATGGAACTCCTTAATCTTGTCATCATAATACCTGTCAGAGAGGTATTTCTGCTTAAAATACTTCTTGAACTGTTTCCACTTAAGTCTCCTTTCACTGATCCTCTTTACTTGCTTGAAGTGTTCCCACCAAATGGATGCTCTTCCATTCAGATTGAATATGGCAACTCTTGCCTTCATGTTTCCTAAATAGTCATGCACTTGAAAGTACTTCTTTATCCCAAGAAGCCAAGCTTCAGCCTCTTGTCCAGTCTTTATCTCACCATCAAATGTAGGAGGTTTATCCTTCTTAAATTCATCTCGAGAGAGATCCCTATGGTGTCTCTTTCTTTTTCTTTTATGAGAAGAAGAACTTGAATCCCCGCTGGATTCTTCGGATTCAGATGATCCACTAGAAGTCCTTCTCCTTCTCCTAGTACTGCTCTTACTACCTTCCGGTCTTGCTGTACCTCGTCCAGAATCTATCTTTCTTTGCAAGTTTGTCAAACTCTGCAACATAGCAGCATTGAACTAATGCTGTTCTTCCTGGGCTTTGATTAAGCTTCTCATGGTAGTTGCAACGTCTAACGATGTCTCTTGGAATCTCCTTCCATTAGACTCTATGTCATCATTTCTATTACGAACATTTTCTCCCATGGCATCTTCTCCTCGCTCGTAAGAATCCCGAGCATCATACCCGTCATGGGTTCTCATAACTGAACCACCCCTGGCTTATCAAACTGCACCACCTAGGATATTGTTCTTGAAGGTATCTATGACTCTGCAAACGTGTTAGTAACACAACTGCTAGATGCATAATATTGATATAAACCAGCGTTACTTACCTTCTCTTGGAAAATTATAAAATTACAAGTTTGCCCAAACACTAGATTTTTCTTCATTTAAGAATGTCTATCTTCGCTGCTACTTTCTCATTTTTCAGCCCTGAAAATTCATTGTAAAACCGCTGAAATCTCAATGAATAACAGTCAAAATCAGCTGGAAAAATCCAACGGAAAACTCAAATTTCTTGCGCAAAATCGGCTCTCATTTCGACTATGGATCCGACATTTCGGCGGTCGGAACAACTAAATTCCTCCGCTGTACATCGGCTATCGTATCCGCTAAGCTCTACGCATCGGCGATCTGTTCATCTATTCTTCTCCGGCGTGTCGGGTCCATAGTTGTCTAGGCTTCCGAAACGGCGGCACACGAACAACTTTCTGCTTCCGATGTTCATCGACGATCCAAACCACTAGCTTCCTCCACTGTTTGTCGGCTGTCGGATCCACTAACCTTCAGGAAGATAGTCCAATGGCCAGCCGCAACAGCGGACGTTCAGTCCACTAATTTTCATCCGACGACCGTATTTTCCAATTTCCTTCTCATCGGCGGTCAGGTGCATTGTTCATCAGCAGGGTAGTCCACTAAATAGCCGCAACGACGAGTAGAAATCTCACTACGGGTTCCGTGGATTATGAACTCATCGGCTATCGGAAGATCTAACCGCTAACCATTGCCAATGGCCGATGATTCCGGAACTTAGAAAAATTTTCAAAATTTTCCTTTTTGCCTTCTTCTTCACCGCTGTATCGGCTCCAGTCTCTCCTTTATGTCGGGGAAGAAGTTTCATCTGCAGCTGCAACGGTGGAACATGATCTTCTTTCTCCTTCTGATCGGTATCGGCAGACTTTTTACATCGGAAGACTAGTGACTTTGGCTTCCGCAACGTCGGCATACCAAACACTAACTTCTTCCGATGGTTGTTGTTTTCTATACTTAGAGAAAAAAATTTAACTTTAAGTTTTCTTGCGGCGTCAGCTATCTTTTCTCATCGGCAGGCTAGTGCCTTTGGCTTCCGCAACGGCGACACACCAAACACGAACTTCTTCCGATGGCCGCTCTTTACTTGGAAAAATCTTAAACTTTCAGCGTCGGCAGTCTTTCTCGTCGGAAGAGTTAGTGATTTAGACTTCCAAAACGGCAGCTCCTCAGCTTTGATCTACCTCCGATCGGCAGCCCACTTTGTTTTGGCATAGCTCAATCGGAATCGGAAGTCTCTTCCTCGTCGGAAGACTTAGTGCTTTTGGATGCCACAACAGCGGGTGCACGAGCACTTTCTTCCTTCGATAGTCAACGATTTCGAGCCTTAAACCTTCTTGATGGTGTCAGCGATCAGAGGAATTTTCCGTCAGGTGCGTAGTTGTTTCGCCATCTGCAACGACGAACGCTCGATCGACTATTTTCCACCGATGGTCATCCAACACTTAGAAATTTTTGCAATTTTCTTCCAATGGCTCTCCGTTGGCATGCTTCTGCCTAGCGCTTCTGCTACAGCGAAAGTCCTTCCCGCTAGCTCTTCCGCTACAGCAGAAGTCTTTCCTGCTAGTGTCCCGACTGCTCAACACTTGGACCTTTTTTTTTGAATTTTCCAGTCTGATTTCTACTGGGCAGAAAGGAATACTTCCTCTGTCACTGCACCCTTCATGGCTCATTCAGGCCCATGCTGCAACCTGGACTCTGATACCACTAACTGTCACGTCCCCATCCCTCCCAACCGGCGAAGAGGATGCGACCCATGGCGTTAACCATCCGGGATAAGAGCCCCATGAACATGTGAATTCATAAAATTGCTAAAATAGAATGCTGAAACAAATGTATTGAACTAGAACATGCACTCATGAACATTTATCATGCACAGATGTAATTGTTTATCATACACAGCTACAATTATTTATCAAGCACAGCGGAATCAACATACATCTATACAAGCATTCATTCAACATGTCCATCATAATCATTAGCAGTAAATATAGTTGCGGAAGTAGAAATGGGCAAGATCACTTATCTTATGAAGAAATCGATCCGCAACTAGCTACGTCGCTGCAACGTTCCACCCAACCATAGGCCAGCGTGCTCCTTAATATCTCAGCAGCGCTGCCACCCCCGAGCTGGGCATGATTCTCCAAGGAATAAGGGAACAAGCAGGATTACACATAGCCAAGGATACACAAAACACAGCCAAGCTAACACAGTTGGGTTTATCAGGCCATCAACCAGATAGCCAAGCCAACATGGTTAGGTTTATCAGGCCATCAGGGAGTTGGGAAAAGGCTAAATGCTAAGCTGGTGAGCCCATTATAGAGCCAAGAACACCTACACCAGAACTAGCCTGGCTTCTAAGACACCCACACACACCCAACACAAGGAATCAGTCCCTTCTCTGCTACACAGTCCCTCAGGCCCTGCATTCCCTTCCAATTCTATTCAGGGGTTGTGGAGAAGAAAGCCAGCCCTCTAGCTCTGTCTGTGTGGTTTCCAGCCACTAGGTTTATCAAGAAAACCAAGCCTCCATCCCTGCTCCCAACACAGTCCAAAGACCAAGCATTGCACATATGCAATTAATCAACTATTACAACTTAATAGGGAAAAATGATTCCCAAGCGAATTCCAACAGCCCCAAACGTAACAACAATCACAATCACCACATAAGGCGGACAGCAGTTCATCCTGGAAAATTAAGAAAATGGAAAAGACTTACACAGTCCCTCACTGGGGAAGAAACTACATACTCTCAGCCTGTGCGTGAGTGAAACTCGCACCCGGCCCCAAAACACAAAGGAAAAACATATGCACGTCCACAAATCGGTAAGGGAGACCCCAGCAACATAGCAAGTAGCCAAAAACGTGAATGGTCCCTTCACAGCAAATCATGGATGAAGGAGCACAGCTCCCAGCTCGCTGATTGAGCGAAAACCAGGACAAATCATGTACATGCAAATAACGAACAACAATGGTCCCTGCGTGAGGAGGAACAACTTTGCTTATGCACGCGGATGGACAGAGAACTAGAAGTGCGTGAGAGTGAACAAGACTTCGGCTCCTGCATGAGGATGAACAACAATGGAGGATGCATATCGGAATTGCGTGAGAGCTTCAGCACTATCGTGGAGAGAGTAGTGTGCCTGCCTGAGTGTTGGCAGTGGTTTCTTTGCCATCAGGAGGTCAACCATGAGTGGAGTGTGCGTGTGGGCAAGGACTGACAGTCTTGCCACACCCACTCCCAAAACAATAACTACCTCAACTAATAGCAACAGTTGTTAATGGAGGTGGTTGGGTTAGACAAGGTGGTGACACATGGGTTTTTCCCTCATGGCTAAGGTTTGACAATTTCCCCACCCTTATCCTTGTGAAAATCATGCCCCTTCTCAATTCAGTTGCCGCGATCGTAGCTAGTCGGGTTCATTTTAATTAAGGATGCATATTTACATGATGATACACTTAATATATGTTGCATGCCCTGATATACCATCTGTGACAATTTAAATCCAAAACATAGCATAACCGATCAGTGGCGGGGCCTTGGCCTTTAGCTCCTCACCACGATTCATTTATATGGGAAGGTAGACACAAGTAATACTTAGATAGGATAATGCTGGAATCAGGATAATAGTTAGATGAAGGGATATGTCCTTGAATAGTGAGAATGACACAGAGATGACCCAAGGCAACTTTTAAATTGCAGATAGGACAACTAGAATTATATGTCATGTAGGAGACATGATCAGATTCCCCATGTATAAAGGACAAGTGGAGGAGTAAGAAACTCGAAGTAATATCTGAGCTAAAAGTGTAAATTGAAACATGTGTATCAAAAAGTTCAGAGAGTGCTATGTTCAAGGACAACATGCTGCCACTGTTTATAACCCAAATAGAGTACTTCTTCCTTATCTTTCTTATTAAATTTTAACAGGTCTAGGAAATTCAACTCAGGTCTCTCTTCATTTTTGACAAGCTTGAAGAGGGGGGAGAATAATGCTTAATAAAGTTACTTATTCATGGATTTTATGAGCCCAAACTAGTACATGCTAGTTGGTGTTTTCATATTTTGAGAGTCTACAAACTTCGAAGAAGACTCCATGGGGGTGATTTTTCGTACAATTTAGCCTCATGAGGCCGGAAAATTATAAAACAATCCACAGAAGAACTCTCTTAGCTTTCGAAGAAGTAAGGCACACTTTTTTCGTACTTAGTCAGGAAGGTATGAAAAAGGTTAAATTACCACCTACCCAACGCCCCTTCAAAAGAAACATATAGCCTGGTTTTACGAGTGTGAAGGAAGGCGAGATCACTCAGAAAAATCCATTGATTACGAGAAATGGGGCTTACAATAGTAAAATCGATGCTTTTTTCTTAGTATTTAACGAGCATGACAAAGACATAAAGTACGCCTGAAATATTTTTCATGTTTGGGTTCAGAGCACAAAAAAGAGAAAACTAAGCTCATACCAGGTGTTCCTTTTCCGTAAATTTAGTCCCTCGGGTACAGAAAAGTGATAAACCTATGCCTGAGAATACTCTTCTCTATTTCGAAGAAAATATAGTGCTCCTTTTTCGTATTTCCACATGGTCCGAAAAAGCGATAAACTACCACCAATGTGGATGCCCATTCACATGTTCTTAACAAGCCTGAATAGACAAGTTTAGTCGGCAGTCAAGTCTATTTTGGGGAGTCAAACCTGGGCCTAAAGAAACTCCATAAGGGAGGGGAGCCTTATAAAAAAGGGATAGCTTACAAAAAGAGACCAAAATGAGGCTCAATTTGGCGTGAAAAATAGCTAAGAAGGTTCCCGCAAACCTATGAAGAATGCGGCATAAGTACCAAAAGATGACAAAGTGTTCTAAACTAGGGTACTCATGGAAAGGAGGCCCTATCCACGAAGGAACAATGATGTAGACGAGGTAAAAATGGTTAAACACCATAGTTCGTGTTCAAAGAAGTAATCCTAGGGTTAAAAGTGGATAAGGTATAGATGTATAACGACACATGGAATACCAAATCCTACCCTATATGAGTGGATAATGACTTTTTAAAGACTTCGAACCTGTTGCATTGAGGAAAAAAGACATGGTATTAGTTCAATTTGCACCCAATTTTTCTCCTAATTTTTTACCCACTTTTTCTTCCACTTCTACATCAATGTTTGCATCCTTTTTTGCGTCCGATTTTACATTGACTATTGCATCTCTTTGTGCATCCAACTTTGCATCCATTTTTTATCCATTTTTGCATCCTTTTTGCATAAAGTTTTGCACCTAGTGTTGCATCTAGTTTCATGTCTAGTATTGCATATACTTTTGTGGCATGCACTTTCACATCCAATTTTGCATCCATTGTTGCACCCATAGTTGCATCTAAATTTTTGTCCCTTTTTGTATCTTGTTTTGCATCCATAGTTTCTTCCTTTTTTGAATTGATTGTTGCATGAACACTTTGCGCCCACTTTTGTTGCACCCCATTTCACACCCACTTTTGTGCCTACTTTTGCACCAACTTATTCTTCCACTTTTGCATCCACTTTTGCATCCTCTTTTGCATCCAAGTTTTTGTCCACTTTTGCATCCAAGTTTATGTATAGTTTTGCATTTAGTTTTCTACCCATATGTTGAAGATGACGATGAGGATAATGATGATATTCACAATGACTATGTTGATGATGATATTGTTGATGATGATGATGATGATGACGACGACGATGACAAAAACAACAACAACAACAATGATGATGATGGTGGTGGTGATGATATTGACAATGGCAATGACAACGCTGATGATGATGATGATGAAACTAAGGATGATGACAATGAGGATGATGATGATCATCTTCCAAAATAGAGTTATTTTTTCTCATGCATAGATCGTATGTGTTCTCCATGACCCCTTTCCACTAATCACATAATTTGGGTTGATGATATTTCTTATGCCAAAGGGATGATGACAATGTCGATAACCATGATGATGAAAATGATGAAGATGATGACAAAGATGGAAATAATGAGATGAATGATGATTTGAATAATGATAATGACAATGATGATGGTTATGATGAAAATGAAAATGAGGATGAGGATGACAATGACATTGAATATGACGACGAGGATTCCAATGAACTTGGAAAATATTTCCAATTATTAAAATGCCATAATTGTCATCATCATACATGAAAATAGAAACCCCTGAGATACTCATGATCTAAGAGACTAATATTGAAGGGGAAACCCTTCTTCATATCAACAATTTAAAGTGGAAGAAAAATGCAGGGTAGGCCATAAGCACCAGAGGCACCTCTGGGGGCCTAGAAAATCTGTGGTTGGAAGAGGAGTTTCAATTAGAAATATATTTTGAAACCCAACATTGGATATTCACTGAGCTCTAACATTTTACAAGTAAGCTCACCTTTTCGCTCTTCAACCTTTATGTTCCTGTCCTTCATTCAGAAAAGAAATATTGTTGGCTAACTCTTGTAGACTTCATAGAAATTTATTCCCCCCAGAATATAATTGTTTATGGAGAACTAAATCTGGCATTGATCCAAAATAAAAGAGGGGAGGAAACAATGGCAAGTATCGAATGTTACCCCTGGTAGAGGACCTTATGCAACAATGGGATCTTTTAGATATCAAGCCAAAAATAAGCCTTTTTACCTGGACAAACAACAGAGTAGAAGTAGATCACATTGTTTCCCATATGGATCATTTCCTAGTCTAGAGTACACTGTTGGGAAAGTGGGTGATCTCCTCCAAAACTCTCTGAAAACTGACTTCATATCATAAGCTCATCCCGCTTCAGCTTGAAGAGGAACAGAATCTGGGCCCCATACCCTTTCGATTCAGTCCACTCTGGATTGAAAAATAAGGGTTCATGGAGAACTTTATCTTAGCTTGGTCCACATCAGTGACAGGGTCTCCTTCTTTTGTGTGGGAGCAGAAGCTAAAGGCCATGAAGATAGCATTGAAATATTGGGTCATAAATCCCAACAATAACTCAACCAGCCACAGAAAGGAGACTATCCAGGTGTTAGAGAATCTTTAAATAGATCTTAAGAGTAAGGAAACTATTTATATAGAACTATAAAAAGAGCAGCGAGCCCAAGCTAAGCCTTATCTCTCTTTTTGACAAGAATATTTTTTAAGGATAAAGTCTCAAATTTTGTGGTTAAAGGAAGGAGATCGTAATACCTCCTACTTCCATAAACAATGCAGAGCCAGATTATCCATAAATCACATTTCTGAAATAATCTCTACAGACGGGACTCTTCACAAAGGCCATGAACAAATAAAGTTAGCAGCTAAAACTCATTATCAGAACCTATATAAAGAAAATGGAGAAGGCACTGAGGAAGTCACCTCTGACTTCCTTTCCCACATCCCTCTTCTAGTCACTAGGGAAGAAAATACAACTCTCACAAAGCAAATTACTGAGGAAGAAATATGCACTGTTATTTAGTCCATGGAACTGAACGAGGCCCCTGGGTTGGATGGATTCTCAATCCATTTTTATAGGTGGTGTTGGGAAATCATTAATACTAATTTTTTGAGAATGGTAAAATCTTTTCAACAGAAATCCAAAGTGGGAGGTAGTACTATCTCCACTTTCCTTGCTTTGATACCCAAATAAGTGAATTTGGGCTCTTTTGAAAGATTCAGGCCAATCTCATTATGCAACACCTCCTACAAAATTCTGTCCAAAATGATGGAAAACATAATTAAACCCCTTCTTGGGAAACTCATCTCATCCATCCATGGAGGTTTTGTCAAAGGGAGACACATCATTGACAACGTGATCCAAGTGTAAGAATCCATCCACTCTAGTTACCATTGAAAGGCGCAAAGAATGATAATAAAGCTTGACATAGTAAATGCATTCGACCGAGTAAAGCACTCTTTTCTTTATAAAGTTCTTCTTTCCTTTGGGTTTAGCACAAATTTTGTTAATCTAATCAAATCTTGCACAGAAAAATCGTGCCTATCTCCACTTGTAAATGGCAGACCGACTAGTTATTTTCAAGCCTCAAGAGGAATAAGTCAAGGTTGTCCCCTCTCGCCTTTTCTCTACATTTTGATGGTTGATTCATTGAGCAGAAAGCTAACAACAGTAAAGAATCTTGGGATAGATCCCGACATAAGGATAATAAAAGACATTGAGCCTATAAATCACAGACTATTTGCAGATGATTCATTGTTGTTGGGGAGAGCCTCCATCAAGATAGCCAAGGTCTTCAGTGGAATTCTCCAAGATTTTTGCAGCATATCACAAGCCCTCATCAACAAAAGGAAGAGCGTTGTGTATGGTTGGAATGCAAAGCAAAAAGATATCCAATGAATTGCACACTATTTGGGCTTTACGGGCTTTGCAAAATGGGAAAAAATCAAATACCTAGGACTCCCCTTAACTTTGGGTGCTAATAAAGATTCACTGTGGGATGAAGTGCTAAGCAAATTGAAATCCAAAATCAGAGCTCGGGGTTTCCAATGGCTAACCAAAGCTGGTAAACTCATGTTGGTAAAATTAGTTCTCTCATCTTTGCCAATATACCAAGCTTCTTTTCTCTTAGCTCCGAAATGGATCATGGAACAGATCTCCAAGCTAATCCGCAATTTTCTATGGCAAAGTGGAAAAGGAAGCCAAAGAAAATTTCATCTAGTAAAGTGGGATACAATCAAAAGATCGCTGATAGAAGGAGGATTGTAGATTCGTGATCCAAGGCTCGTGAACATGGAAATGGGAGGTAAAATCATCTGGAAATTATACTCAAATAGCAAGCACCCTGTCAGTAAAATTATGAAGAAAAAGTATTTGAATGGTGAATCTCTGCGTAACCTTCAGGCAGTCCAAAATCCCAAAGGAACCATCACGTGGAATCTCTGCAGGAGGGGGCTCGATTTCTTCTAGAAAAACCTGTACCGTATCCCTAGTAATGGGATAAGAACTTTGTTGTGGCAGGATAACATCATGGGACAGGATTCTCTCGACAATGTGGAGGAGATAAGAGGGGCGTGTGAGTGGTTAAAAACGTAAGGATATACCACTCTAACATCAGTATCGTTGTGGGATGACATTGGGATTTGGAAAGCATGGGCCATTCCGTGTTTACCAAAGTAGCTGGAAAATGAAAAAAAACTCCTTCTCACAGTGCTCATGGATCTAGCGTCAGTTCACATGTAGTAGAAGGATTGCTGGGGCTGGGGGGAAATGGGTTGCTACACGGCTACGCAGGGGTATGCATCTCTACAAACTCACCAAATGTTGTCTCTCCCAGCTGAGTTCTGGAAGAAAGTCTGGGACCGAGTTCTGGAAGCAAGTTCGGGATTCCTTTAGTATTCCCAAGATAAAAAAAATTTGGGTTCTAATGCACAGAAAGGCTTTAACGAGAGAAAATTTGGCAAAACATGGCATAATTGACCCTCATTGATGCCCCATGTGTCTCAGTAAATCGAAAACTAGTAATCATTTGTTTGTGGATTGTAACTACGCCCAAGAAGTTTGGTCTCTCACTCTCTACAGCCTCAACGTCCCTTCTCCGGAGAAAATCCCATTGGTAACGCTCTTCTCCAATTGGAAAATGAGATATCCGAGCAATTAAGTCAAGAAAAGTTTGCTTGGAGTAAAATTTGGGTAGCAATTCCCAAATATGTGTGCTGGAATATATGGTTGGCCAGAAGTGACCAAATCTTCAATAATATGTAACATCTACCTCTTAAGGTGGCTGCAAAAGCCAAAGAACTCCTTATTGAAACGATGGGCATCCAAACTTTTAAGAAGGGATACTCGCTCCTCCTGGAAGGAAAAAAATGGATGGGCACCTACACTTTTAGAGATAGAAAAAAAGAATCTGCCCAACCCAACATAAACCCAAGGTGGCGATTAAGAGACAAGGAAGCGAACTTTCAAGCTTGGTGGAGGTCTCAGGCCAAAGCTATGATCTTCTTTGACGGTGCTTCCAAAGGCAATCCAGGGAGGGCAGGTGCTGGCGGAGTGATATAGTCCACAGATGGTACTAGAAAGTTTTAGCTGGGGACTTGGTCAGAAAACCAACAATCATGCAAAAATTTTGGGGCTACTAAAAGCTTGTCAAATAGCTCGAGCGATAGGGATTAAAGAAATTCAAGTTTTCGGGGATTCGGAAATACTGATAAAGGTTTTTAACATAGATGTTCTTTTCAACAACCCGTTGCTCAATAACACTTTACATAGGTTGAGGTTTGTACTTCAAGACTTCTCTTCCTATCTCTTGTTCCATATTCTACGCGGAATGAACAAAAAAGTAGATACAAAGGCAAATTTGGGTTTCCTTTGCCACAAGGAGCACTGAGAAAGAATGAGGATGATCCTTAATGGGTACCTATCTAGTAGTTTTGAGTTAAATAAGAAAGGATCTCCTATAGAAGTATTTAAGGAAAGTGTTTATTGTTTGTAATAAAAGTTGCTTTGGTTACCACCCAACCAATATTCTTTTTATAAAATTTAACCATTTTAGTTAAAAAAAAATAGTTATAAAATATCTTTTATTAATCTAGACTAAATTTTACATATAAAGGTGCTCTATATAAAATAATAATAATACAAACAAAAAAATATTAAAAAATAATTCAGAGTTTAAGAAAAAATGTTTTACAATAAATAGATTTTTTTAATTTAAAAAAAATTAAAATTTTTTAAATAATTCAAATGAAATATATCAAAATATTTTAAAATGATTTAACTATACTTAAAATTGAAAATTTCTATTTTAAACCCTGGTTACAATGTCTCTTACAATATAAAGAAAGTAATGTAAACAATAATAACTGCGCACCCTTTTCCTAAATATTCCTTTAATGCTTCTTGATTCTCTCTCCAAAAAGATCACCTATAATGCAGCCTAGATTTTCTTGTCTTGTAGTAATATTATGTTTGTTTTCAATCTATAAATATATTTCATGCTACGGCGGCTTAATTTAATTTCATTATATTATAATGAAAATCTTTGTATATTAATTGACTCTCTGGCACCCACTTTCACAAACAACCATGAGAAAAAAGAGGAAAAAGTAGATACACATTTTATACAGGTTATGAGTAAAAATTTTAAAAAACGATAAATTTATATATTAATCTTAACAATATAAACCTGATACACATTTTATACAGGTTATGAGTACCAAAACAAAACAAAAAAGGATAAATCCATATATTAATGTCAACAATATAAACCTGATTGCAGGGGTGTTATTTGCGAGTTTGAAAATTAAGAACAAGCACATCACAGTATAAATAATAATGTGCAACTCAAATTAGATCGCACATCATCTAAGGGCCACAAATGAGAGATCGGGCAGTTTGCTCTATTGCATTTTCACATATGCAAGATAACAATCCCCAACGGCACTGGAAGACATTACATGAGAGAGAAAATAGAAAATAGTACCGTTACTTCATCCTTCTTTCAACGTTTTCCACTCTATCGTGACTCTCGGTTCAATCGCTTTCCACAGCATTGTTGCATGCGGATGATTCACAATCTTCACTGTTCTCGTTTTCGTTTTAGTTTTGCTGATGATTCACAATGTTCATTGTTCTCATTCTCGTCCTCGTCCTCGTCCTCAGTTGAATCGCGTTCCAAAGCAGTGATGCATGCGGATGATTCAGACTCTCCATTGTTTCCATTTTCATCTTCATTCTGGTCCTCCTCTTCTTCATCTTCATCCTCACTATCCTCATCTTCATTCTCATTGTTGTCATCCTCATCAACATCAATTTGAACATCCTCAACCTCATCAATATTAATTTCAACATCCTCATTCTCATCCTCATCTTCACTAATGTCATCGTCTGAAATCTGATCATCTTCACTAATCTCATCATCCTCATTAATCTGGTCATCCTCACCAATCTTATCATCCTCAACCTCACCAATCTTACCATCTTCATCTTCATCGTCATCATCTTCATGATCATCCTCATCATCCTCATCAATATCAATCTCAACATCCTCATTCTCATCCTCATTAATTTGGGCATCTTCACCAATTTCATCATCCTCATTAATCTGGTCATCCTCCTCATCCTCATCCTCTTCATCTTCATCATCATCCTCGTCATCCTCACTAATCTTATCATCTTCATCCTCACCAATCTTATCATCCTCATCCTCTTCATCTTCATGGTCATCATCCTCATTGTTTTTATCAAAGTCCTCATCATTCTTATCCTCCTCATCCTCACCAATCTTATCATCTTCATCTTCATCATCCTCATCCTCTTCATCTTCATGGTCATCATCTTCATTGTTTTTATCAAAGTCATCTTCATCTTCAACTAAATCCTCATCATTCTCATTCTCATCTTCATCTTCGTCATCCTCCTCCTCTATTTTGTTACTGGCATGATCTTCATTCTCATTGTCATACTCAATGTTGAAAAACGCAGCACCCAGCGGCGATCCAAGAGCATTGGTACGAACAAAGTTTCTGGACGTACTGAAGTTCTCCCGAAAGTTGGGTAGAGCGATGGGCTGAAAATCATTTGGATTGGCCAGTCTTCTGAAGACGGACTTAAAGCTATCATTAGCCTGAAAGAGAGTAAAAACTATCCTGTGGGCACCCGGTCTTGGAGGTTCATAAGCCACCAGCTGCATCCACGGCAAGTCTAATATTGGAAACAAATTAAACATGTTAATAATGACGTGCATTCGACCGGCCAAAAGATTTCAAGGTCAATGAAAGAAAGGCGACCATGATACCTTGACGTGCGGTGCAAAAGAATTGTATAGTTAACCTGCACAACGTAGCGATTATTACTGTTATTATCAAATTAATTAATGGATTCTTGGTGTCATATCGTCAGAAATTTGATCTGATCTGGGTGGAGGATTAGCATACCAGAGCAAATGCTCGCCTCCGGGAGCATCAGGATCTGTCATAACCTAATTATCGATTTATGAAAAGGTTAATATATTTATGATTATACAGAAATAAATAAGTAGTGCGCAACACGTTTGACGAAAATAGGGTTAAAACTTACTAATAGTACTAGTTTTCGTTCATTGAAGGTTTCCTGTAACTGGAGATCAAGACAATCGAAATCGTATTCAAGACTAGTAGGATGCCGTTGCACTTCAGCGGGCGTTACTTTGTCCCCTAAGCTGATTTGCTTATCGCTGTAGAATAGACTCAACTTTAAGCGAGGATCGAAATTGTCAAGAACGCCTCCGATAACTCCCGATTCCACCAGCTTCCGCTTTGTCTTCTTCATTCTTTCTTTACACAGGCACAGGTTAATGCAGCAAGATCCGAAAATATCCAAAACTGAGGAGAATACAAGAAGAATGGATGGCGATTCTCAAAATATCAGAAGAGATATTATATTGTGGGGGCATAACTGAATAGATGAAGAAAGAGGGGTCAACCCTTAATTAAGGGTTGTATTAGAAGAGTGTGTCACATTACATGTCGAGTATATGTATTAATATCACATGGGGAGTGTAATTATATATTATAATCATTATTCGTATGACTCTTTCATATTGATTTCATTTACCCATCAAATTCCATCCGGTGGAGTGGTGGCATCTGTTTTTTTCTTCAGGGATTTGGCTTGGTTTACCCCATGCCTGGTCAGGTCTTGTGATTCCTCTGGAGCCCGGATTTTCTTTCTGTGGGTTCGTTCCTTTGCGGTCGGATTCTGTTGTGAGTGAGGTTAGAATGTTCTGGTGAAGTTTGTTGGGGTTTTCTCCGGTCTGTCTTGGTATTTGAGGTATCCAAGAAGCTCGCCTTGGCATTCGGCTCTGCTGGTACTTCTAGCCCTGGTAGGCTATCCAATCTTCCTCTGGTCGCTGACAGCGTGAGATTGTGGAGAGGAGATCCACAATCGAGCGGGCGAAGGTTCTTGGAGCGGGCGAAGGTTAACTCAGTTTTATTGGAGTCTTCTTGATTTTTCGAGCTGTAATCGTGGCCGTCGATGCGTATCGTTCTGTGCGATGGCATGATTGTACCCTGCAGTCGCTTTTAATCATTGATGTTGTCTATTTGACACGTTATTCAGCATAGTTTAATGCATGGCATTTTGGCGTGAGTGAGGTTTGTTTCGGCTTTGTTGTTTCGACGTGGGTGCTGGGCCGGGCCTTTGGTGCTGCAGGTGATGCATATTGGTTGGGCTCTGGTTGTGGCGTTGCGGGAGCTGCATTTTTTGGCCGGGGTTTTTTTCTCCTGCGTTGAGGGTGCCGCTTTTTGACCATTAATCCGGTGGAGTGGTGGCATCTGTTTTTTCTTCAGGGATTTGGCTTGGTTATCTCATGCCTGGTCAGGTTTTGTGATTCCTCTGGAGCCCGGATTTTCTTTCTGTGGGTTCGTTCCTTTGCGGTCGGATTCTGTTGTGAGTGAGGTTAGAATTGTTTCTGGAGAAGTTTGTTGGGGTTTTCTCCGGACTGTCTTGGGTTTCGAGGTATCCAATAAGCTCGCCTTGGCATTCGGCTCTGCTGGAACTTCTAGCCCTGGTGGGTTGCATTGGGCCATCGTTTACGGGAATGGACTTCAGCATCAGGATGGCAATTTAGTGATTTCCTTCTTTTAATCCGGTAAGCTCGGCTTTCCTAGGTTCTTCTTTTTATAAGATTTCTGTTTCAAGCCGTGATTTAATAGATTTATGAGGGTTCGGCTTTATCTGCGATCTGGATTCTGGATTTTTTCTTTGGATAAAGGCTTCTCGATAGACTTTGGGTTTGCTGTCTGTTCTATGCAATAGATTATGTTCTGCATTTATCTGAATCTTTGGTAGAGTTATGGGTTTGTGGGCAATGGGATTTTGACTGAATATCAGAGGAGAAGGTACTGTGTGCTGCTTTTACAGGGGACAGTAGGAGAAGATATTTGGTTAATTTTTATTGGTCTCCTGGGGTCTTCTTTTTGGAATGCTAAGATCTCTGGTATTAGTTCGATGTGTGTTCTTTTACCTAACCTGTCATTCTAGTTTCCGGTCTGGATTTTGACTGGGGGGTTTTTTTTGCGCCATTTCATGTCGCTGCGAGCGCTCAAATCCCTGGCTCGCACTCCGCCTGGGCAATTGCAATGCTCCAAGCAGTGCATTGGAGTGGAGAAGAGACTCTCTGCTACATATCTGCCACTCAATTTGGATGGTTCAGGGACTGACATTGGTAGGGATGACCTATTGACTAGAGTTTCTTCTCAGGATTCTTTGGAGGATGCTGGTATGGGTGGGGGCCTTATGCCTAACCCAATTCCATGCATGGCTGGTTTTGATTCTTTGGGTAGACCGTTGTGCTCTCTTTTGGA